>OZ023240.1:12641468-12994159 GCA_964006365.1 Trididemnum miniatum | reverse complement strand
AGAGTGGAGCACAAGTGAAACATATCGCACTTCAAATAGCATTGAGCAAAGATGAAACGTAGTCACATAACTGTGCTGAAAGAGAAGATAAATTGGTATCTAACTTTGCTGACACAGCTAAAAAAAGCTCTAGTTTGAGCAACACTTTACAGGTTGTTGAAAAAAAAACGCAAAGACTACTCCGAACTGCGAAACAAAAGACGAGCCTAATTATTAAAGTAACTTTCCACAAAAGTAGCTATAGTTTGCTAACTGCAATCTGCATTGCGAATTAATGCTGACCAACGATCACGTTTATATAATGTACCCATCAGATAGTGCCCTATTTTTAGTTTGTTGCTACACAACTCTAATTTCCATGTCTGTCAAGTTTCAAGAAAGATATTTTTTGATTCTGTGATGGTTCTTAAACACGTACATATCATAACACTACATCTCATATTAGCTAGCCTGTTTTTTTTTAATGGAATAAGTGTTTTAATATCTTAGGCTTTTGGTGTGCTTTTAAAATAGGGCAAAAATCAAATGGCAATATCTTGTGTTCAAAATGCTTTTGTGTGATAGCTGGTAGAATGCTGATCAATTTGATACCAAACATGACCTATTTATCTTGTAAAACCAATGCAAAACACAACTTTTCATATTTGGGGGTGTTGCAAGAGGTGGGGTGCAGCAAGGGGGGTCTAGGGGTGACCAATCACCCCCAAAATTTACATGTCATCATTTTTTGGCTGGAGAACAAGAATATCACTGAGCCATATCTTTTTTGGAAAATGATAAAAATTTGATGCACCCTAGTGTTTACTGATAAGCGACAAGATCACACGCAACGAAGATTTTTCGCACCTTGTTTGTTTTATTTTAGCCCACTGTTCTCTGATCATGCGAAAGCCTGCGAAATCCTTCTACATTAATTTACTTTCATTATAATTTTGGTTGCTTCATTGTGTGTCGCGTATCGGTGAATGCACCTTTACTGGTAGACTAGCAAGGACAATACAAAACACACCAGGGTTGCCAGATTATTTTTATTATAAGTAGCCAGAGAGTAGCCAATTCCACTTAAAAGTAGCCCAAATTTTTTAACGCACACTTTATAACCATAAAGTCCAAAAAACCAGCATAATTTTAGCAACAATATGACATTTCTGCTAAATTATGCAGATAATTCCGAAGGCAAGCTTTTTAAAAAGCATTAAAGTGTTCTCACTCTTGCTATTTGTCATAAAAAGAACAATTCATGTTAAGCTGAATTCATTTGTGCATAAGCCGTACCGCTTAAACCAACATACTATCTCACTGTACACCTTTTGCAATTTTGCTTCTTAGCTGTTGTTTATATAAAGGTATAATTTTAGAAAAAAATATTTTTACACTTTCTTACGAAACATACTTTTTATAGAATTAACTATGGTCATATTGGTGCTTAACACATCATCAGTTATGCTTAACATACATCTCCTTAATCTTAAGAATAAATTAGCTAAGAGTTTGCAATTTCTGATACCATGAAAGAAAGAATTATAATCTACCCCATAGATACTTCATACTGGCAGAAATAACACAACTATCATAAATATGCCTTAGGACTCTGCTAATATTTTGCACCACCTCCCTCCATAAAACAAAAACGTAAAACATAGTGATAAACTGTAAAAAAGAACAAAGCGACATAAAAACCAAACAACTCACAGTCGCGTTACAAAACTGTCGTAACAATGAAGCTTTCTCTGGTAAAACAAAAAGTACCAGCAATTTGAAGCTACTCAAGTAAAAAAGTAGCGTATGCAAAACCAACGCCATAAAGCTGAGCTTTGACAAAAGATAATTTGCTCACTTCCAAACTTGACATATATTTTGCCAATGCTTAAGTATATTTAGGATAATTTATTTGACGAAAATAAAAAAGTGAAGTGTGCCATAATTTGCAAAATGCAACTTCATTGTCCACGCCAAACACTAACAACAAAAGACCCCTTAGTATCACGAAATTGAAAAACTTATATACTGTATATAAAATAAAACAATACCTAATACTAATGTTGCCAATTTTATTATCAAGCATGACTATTTATCGTTTGCGTGATACATTGCTTAATATTAACTACTTATCATTTTTAAAGCCTCTTAAGTAACGTTATTTTCTGATTAAACTACGTAAGTATAAGCTGAAGTAATCGAAATTTAAATCACTTAAGTACTAGTTACCAAGCAATCAAAGATGGGCACTTTTTAAAAATGGGTTGAAGCGCAGCACAACAAAGCGCAAAAGTTCTGTAAAGTCATGAAACGCAATGCAACTAGCACAACCTGATTTTTAAATTGACTGAAGTGCAACGCAACTTTCGCAATCAATTATTTTTTTGCATTAAAGCGCAACGCAACTTCCGCAATGAGGTTTATACAAAAGTAAAAGCGCAACGCAACTTAACTTCCGCAGTGATGTTTATACAAAAGAAAAAGCGCAACGCAACTTTCGCAATGAGGTTTAAACAAAACTAAGAGCGCAACGCAACTTTCGAAATGAAAAATTTAATAAAGCGCAACGAGCAAAAAATAAGCAATGTAATTTTTTCTTGAGTTATTTTTATACCGGTATGTGCTTTTAACAACATGCAGTTGACTACAACGCAACGATTTTAATGCAAGTGAATTTAACAGAGTTTTGTGTGGTCAATGAACAGGAAAATTAAATAAGAAGCGAAAAAAGATGCGTTGCTAATGATTGATTTCTTCATTTTTATCCTCTTATCACGAGAAAGCAAAGGAGGCGCTGCTTAGGACGAATCCAGACTCGCTTAGGAGTAGCCTTTGTTTCCGAGTTTTCAGGTTGAATTTCCTGTATGGTAACTTCTTTAATTTGCTGCTTGCCAGATTCCACCAAGCAGAGATAATCATCATGAAGCATCTTATTTAAGGACGCAACAACGAGACTAGGTTGGGAGTTGAACCATTAACCTTGCGATCATGGCCGTCGTAAACATGACGCTTCAAACCACTGCACCACGCTGCATTGTTGGGTGCCGTTAAAAACACCTCATCGCGGTAAATCATAATTTGCATATGCGACGAAGTTCAGCACAACAACAATTAAATACGATTTATTCAACACTCGATGATCTCTATTAAGCACTTGCAATATTAAAAAGCAAAAGACTTAAGTGTACCACATATCTGATTAGCTGAAAATTTCTGTTTCAATAAATTGACCAATAGGCCTATTGTACGCTTCAAGAAACAAACTGCTGTTCTATTGAAAACAGTTACAAAAAACTGCTTACTACAGCATGTTGCGCTTTCATTAATCCGACAAAGCCCAACGCAGTATTTCAACTTTCGACAGTGCACAACGCAATAAAGTGCAAGCAACCAAATTTTTTTCAGTTCGCAGCGCAATAATGCGCATACTATTATATATTTTTTCACTTTACAACACAATAAAGTGCGAGAAGGGTTTATTTTCTTTGAAGCGCAGCGCAAGTTGCGCAATGGCTATGAATAATTTGATTAAAGTGCTTCACAACTTGCACTTTGCGCTTCAAATTGCGGAATGCCCACCTCTGCAAGCAATAATATTTAAGCAGTCTACTTATGTAAAACTACTTCGTTACTTTGCACCACAGTGTAATTGTTCAAATAAAGATTGCAGAATACAGCAACTACAAAATGATGTTGCAAGTAACTAGAGTGAGCCAATTTGAATCAATCGTACATTGCATTGCGGTGTCGTGATTGGTTTCAAATAAAAAGCGTTTCTCCTCTCCGGACTTACAAAATAATGGTGGTCTGAAGTGTCACAAAAAAAGCATTAATTTATGACTGTCGACCTACAACGCTACGTGATAAGTGATGATTTAGAAACTGCTGTTTGAATCTCAGCCAACAGGAACTAAAGAACATAGTGTTTGCCGACGCTGGAACAAGTGGTAAAAAACAGTGTTACAGGTCATGAAAAGCAAATTGCAAAGAACATATGCATAAAAAAACAGCTCACAGTGATAAAAAAAAAGAACAGCGTAATGTGAAAAGCAAGTGGCAAAGAACATATGCATAAATCTGTAAATAAACAACTCATAATGGAAAAAAAATATGGCAGTGTCTAGAGCCTTATTTCAGAAAGGGCCGCTGGAATTGCTCTTTTTTCTTTTCTGAAATTGCTTTTTGTACACATCAACCTCTAAGCTGCATTAACTTTGGGTCTCTAACCCCATCCCTAATCTTCTCCCTCCACCCCCAACTGTACTCTAATACACCTAATTTAATGTTTCAGTTAGACTACTGCTCATGATGTCATACTGGGTGACACCAACGTTATGCAAAGAAACAAACAAGCAGTCCTTGCAGCAGTGTTTAGATAATGGAAACCGAGCTAGTCCTCTAGACACTTCCTTTTTTGTTTAATTTGCTTTAATCGACTTTTGCAACAGCTTAAACAAAAAACATTCACTGTTCGACTAGGATAATATTTCTCAATTTTTGCTACCCATACAGCATAAAAAACTTTCATATCTTATTACAAATTCACAACAGACTGAAAAGCACCTATTACTGATCAAAGTGATCATTATCACAGTATATTCGAACAATGTACCAGTAACATAAACAAATGTATACCGATGTACTTCCACTAAGCCTACAATCTATCCCTAACATAAATTGATGCTCAGTGTGCTCTATAATCTTATTACAGGCAATCAAGAATCAATTTAATCTAATGCGCTGGTAAGGGTGAGCTGATAGGCTCAAAAACAGTTGCCAGTAACTTCGCCACACTTTCATACATCGAAAATTTACATTGCCTACACCAAAACAAGAATTTTAATTCCCGGTTGTCGTAAAAAATTTTATGGGCTTTTCCAGTTAATTTTATTAAGGTAACATCGTCACATGGTAACTTTGCCACATAATCGAAACTGTGGTGGAAGATGTGGGAGAGTGCATGGGGTGAGTGGGTGTGTTGGGGTGTAGGGGGAGGTGAGAGGAACTGTGGGAAGAGGTGTGGGGGGCCATTACTAAATACCGCTATAGCACTAATAGGACTAGGCTAATAGCAGCAATATACCGGTAGGACTAGGCCTAATAGCACTAATAACAGCATTATGCATTGGACTAATAGCAGAAGGGGTAGGTGTGGGGCCCCAACACTTCCCCACATCTCCCTTCACCTCCCCCACACCCCAACACACTTTCCTACGCCTCCTCTCATACCTCTTCCCACGTCTTCTCTTCCTCCCCCCAAACCCTAGTCTAGAGATGAGCATGGAGCCGGATTGTACCGTTTTTGTTGGAGCCGGATTATCCAAACTGTAGCTAAGTGTTGAATTGGATCGGAGTCGGACTGACACTCTATAGATTAGGCTACGTTAGTCTATATCTCCTTTTGAAAAACACTTTCATTTCAGCTTAAATCTTTTCAAAAAAAAAACGCATTTCCGTTTTTCGAACGATTTTACAGGATTTTTAAATCCATTCCGAAATCCAACCGGGTTCTACTGAACACCGCAAGGAACTACAAAATACTTTTAAACCTTCAAAATGCTTGAAAACACTACAAGGTACTTTTAAACCAAACACAAAGTAGCTGAAAACACTACAATGAACTACAAGGTACTTTTAATCCAACTACAAGGTAGTTGAAAACACTACAAGGTACTTTTATAGCTACTACAAGGTAGTTGAAAACAGCACAAGGAACTACAAGGTACTTTTAAAACAAGTACAAAGTAGCTGAAAACACTGCAAGGAACTACAAGGTGCTTTTAAACCAACTACAAGGTGGTTGAAAACACTACCAGGAACTACAAGGTACTTTTAAACCTACAAAATGCTTGAAAACACTACAAGGTACTTTTATAGCTACTACAAGTAGTTGAAAACACTACAAGGAACTACAAGGTACTTTTAAACCAACTATAAAGTACTTGAAAACACTGCAAGGAACTACAAGGTGCTTTTAAACCAACTACAAGGTGCTTTTAAACCAACTACAAGGTAGCAGAAACAGCACAAGGAACTACAAGGTGCTTTTAAACCAACGTTCAGATGGGGGAGTGGTATAGAGCGTCTGCTTCGGGATCGGTAGACTTGGGGTTCGATTCCGAGTCGGGTCAAACCAATGACTTTGTAATTGGTATTTACAGCTTCCCTGCTTGACGTTCAGCATTTAAGGGACAGTGTGGAGAACAAGCCGGCAAGTTCACTTGTTGTGCAGTTAGAAAAGGCACTTAACGGAATTCCCCCATCTTAGTGTGGTAGACAGATGGCCGGCAACTCCTAAGCGAGCTTGTATAACGCATTGATCGCTTTCTCGTAATAAGAGGATAAATATGCCAATAATAACTATGACTAACTAACTGCAAGGTAGTTGAAAACAGCACAAGAAACTACAAGGTAGGCCTACTTGTAAATTAAGTACAAGACTTTTAAAGAAGTTTCAAACCAACTACAACTCCCCGACCCCAATCCTCCCGATTCCAACCTCCAAGTTCAGTTCAGTCTCCAAGTTAAGTTCAGCTCAGTCCAATATTTTGAAATGAAAATCCAATTCAATCCGACTCCGAAAAAAAAAAAAAGGCTAAACTGAGAGAGTGAGAGTGCGCGGTCCAATCTTGGTCCAAACATGAAAACACTTCACAAAAATTTCTAATTGCTTGCTCATGATCACATTTTCACAGAGCAACCCCTTCAATCTAAATTCAACTTACTGAAGCTACTCATTAAATCTATTATATGCTGCAAAATAGTTTTTAAGTGTTTTTCAAATGGAGATATAATGTAGCCTAATCTATAAAGAGTCAGCCCGGGTCCGATCCAATTCAACACTAAGCTGCAGTTCGAATAATCCAGCTTCAACAAAAAAACGGCATAATCCGGCTCTTAGTCCGATCCATGCTCAACCAATTGCTCATCTCTACCTCCACCCTATTGATCAGCACGCCTCTTTTCCAACATTTACAGTTTGAGCAAGATTTCCAACATTTACAGTTTTTTAGCAACACTTCTGCCAATGTAACATTTTCCGTATTTCAGCAAGATTTTCGTCTTTCCAGAATTTTCCTTATTTTAGCAGAATTTCCGTCTTTCCAACATTTTCCGCATTTTACCAACATTTGTGTCTTTCCAACATTTTCCGTATTTTAGTAAGATTTCCGTCTTTCCAACATTTTCCATCTTTTCCTGTTGCGTAAATACTTTAGGCTGATTCTCACCCTTCCAACACTTTTCGTCTTTTAGTAACATTTTCTCCACCTTTCCATCATTTCCGTCTTTTCCCGTCTCCGTATTTGGTCAAGATTTTTGTTATTTCCGCCTCTCCGCCTTTACTTGGTACCGTATTTTAGTAAGATTTTCGCTTTTCCCACATTTTCCGACTTATGGCGAGATTTCCTCCGCATTTCCGTCATTTTCCTATTTTCTAATAAGTTATTATCAAGATTTTTGCCATTTCTTCCTTTTTTCGTTATTTCAGAACAGAACAGTTTATTTTGTTGCTTTTACAATCAATCGAATAGAACATATTACAGCATAAAAATTACACAAGCAACAGGCTGCTGCGAAGGGACCATGGGTCTTCGAGTCAAGCGGCAGCCCAAAATGCTTAATGATCAGCTTAATAAAAAAGGTAGCAAAATAAGTTAAAATATAAAAGAAGTAAAAAGGTTGGTTAAATATTGGCAAGTAAATTAAATCAAAGATATATACGATAGCAGGTGACTGAAAACGTAGATTATAGTGTTTCCTATTTCCGTATTTCAGCAAGATGCCGTTTTAACATTTCCGTCCTTCCAAGAGATGTTTTATGAGTTTTTTCGTCATTTTCTATTTCCGTATTTTAGTGAGATTTTTGCCACTTCCGCCCTTTTAGTTTAGCACTTTTTCCGTATTTTAGCAAAATTTCCGAATTTTCTGTCTTTTCCTATTTCCGTATTTTAGTATTGTCTGACTAGCAATCTTGCAACAACCAGCTCTGAGATAGTCTATTTCATTACCCTACTGCCTATCCACATATCCAACTTTAGTGGGCTTCAGGCCCTGGTTCTAGTTTCTGCATCATAATTAATTTTTTGATGTCAATAGCCTATAGTCAAAAAAAGGAAAACTAATTATGATGTAGAAGCTAGAATTAAGAACCAGGAGCCTAAAGCACACTAAAATTGGACATATGTGCAGGGCAAAGGGTAAATATATACTGGTACCCTGTCCATATGTCCTTAGGCCCACACTTCTAGTTTCTGCATCATAGTCAATTTCTTGATGTCATAATCACCATTTTTTACTATGACATTAAAAAATTGATTATGATGCAGAAAGTAGAGTCAAGAACCGCGGGCCTTTATTACACATGGACATTGGAGAGCGAATTACTTTCGTATGATTAAATAAAAGAGCTGGTTCACCGGAAAACGGTAGTGCAAAGGCAAAATTCAGAATTACCATAGATCGCGCAAGAATAAGCGCTATGATAGCGATGACAGTCTATGGCAGTGGTTCTCGACCGGGATGCTGCAGCACATTGGGGTGCCATTTGAGATTTGCTGGGGTGCCGCGAGCTATTGCACACTATTCGTCTAAGAAAATCGTAATTGTGATACAATTTCATCATGACGCAAAAAAAAATCACGCAGGTAGGTAGCAGTGAAAGACCATAAGTGGTCATGGTCACCTAATCTACTCTACCTTAAGCAGCATGGAAACATGCCGTTGAAAATGCGAGTAGGGATAGTGTGGGACCTATCGGACAAATTTTACTTAATTTTATTTTTTGTCCAACTGGTTTGACAATCTTAACGGCTTTTTAGATTAAGTTGGACTTTGGTTTGTGGTTAACTTATCCCGCACTCAAACGGAAAGATACAAAATGCTATGGGTGATTTTATTTGCGATTGAAAAGTGTCACTCAAACGTCCGAACGATCCCCACCCATGATGATCTTTCGTCCATAGGGTCGTAACCTTTCTGACAGCAGCAAATGTGACCTAAAGTAAGAGAAAACGTTTCATAAAGATCGTTTCTATAATTAGATAACGAACAAATGTGTATTAACACAAAACAACTACCCATAATAACATTGAAAAGGTTGCCTAGGTATCTACTCCAAACTGACTTGAAGGTAGGATCATATATGCCAACTTCCAGGTTACTCAGTCTGCTAAGAGGCTCACATCTAAGTTACTCAGGTTGACATGATTTGGGCAAACGACTTACAGAAAAGCCACGAATAAACTGGTTAGAGAATCAATTTGCCTAGGCTAGGTCAAAAATACAGTACTCCACTCAAGTAACCCCCACCTCTAGCACCCACAAGGCCATCTACCCAAATGCAGCTGCAAACGCGTTTCGACCTTTTTTGGTGTCATCAGTGCAGCATAGCAACAACCCCCTCAAAAAAGTAAATTCCTACTTTCATTCTCCCCAAAATTTCTTGCAACCATTCCTCTGCTAAATCCCCGCTACTGTCTTAATTGCTAAGATCCAAACTAAATCCTTGCCACCATCCCTCCCCCAATTTCAGACTAATTTTCTGTTACCATCTCTCCCCCCCAAAAAAAACTCTCAATAGAACTAACTCCCTGTTACAATTCCACTGAAAAAAGCCGAGTAATTTCGGGACAAGAGTAAAATCCAACATTTCATGTTTTTGAGGCTCTATGATGTAAACAGAAGCTCAATTCAATTTCACGAAAAGTTACTTCCTGCTCAAGAAAAATCAGACAAGTGTTTCCAAATAAATAAGGATTTATGATGTTTCCAAATAAATAATAAGCACAATTCAATTTCACGAAAAGTTACTTCCTGCTCAAGGAAAATCGGACAAGTGTTTCCAAATATATTGCAGGGCGAGGTCGCCATATGCTGTAGGGCGCTACTCACCTCTACAACACTCTTCTTACAGTAGTTCAGAGGTAAATAAAGTGCATCGGATTGTAATGTTTCAAGTATAAATTATTGCGCAATCCAGAGGTGGGCACAGCGGCGCTGTTCAACAGCGCCGCTACCAGCGCCGCTGTTACCAGTCGCTGCCAGCGCCGCTGTTCTTTTAGCAGCGGTAGCGGAAGCGCCGCTGTTTTTTTCTGTCAAAAGCGAATAGCGGCAGCGCCGCTTTTTTTGAGGTGGAGTAGCGACCAGCGCAGCAGCGCTTCTGTGAAGATAATTACCGCTGCCGCTGCTGCAAAAAAATTTTTGATTTTGAAGACTGTGTGTTATGCAGAAATCTAATAATAAAATCGCAACTTAAATCTAAACTCGCTCTGCTTGAAATTAATACCATGAAACTAGCAAATGAAAACGTAAAGCGAAGCGTGATAGCGTGAGATCGCAAGCGATGTTCCATTAATTCATTAACACCATTTTCATCGTTCTCATCGCCAGACACTAATCCTGATTGACGGTTGCTGTTTCACAAACAAAGCTGCATCTCGCCATCAGAAACCCGTTTCGGTAATGCCCCCCGCTGGTTTGACTTCTCACTTCTTCGAATCGAGTATCTTGTATCGTTTTACCTCATTAACACTAGGACTCGTTCAGGGAAAAAAAGCGAAAATATTGTCTGTTTGATAAGACAATTAATGAGAAAAAAATCAGTAATCAGTCTTTGCGGTGGTAAGACTAAAAATGATATACAAAAATACGAAACTCAATGTTTAGCTCGAGATTTTTGAACAAATTCAGTATTAGTAAAATAGTCATTGAAAAATGGTTGTATATTTTATACTAAAATGGTAAAGACAGTATGGCATAACAAACAATAGGCCTAGTAAAGATAAGTGTGATAAATAATAACTATTATTTAAATTGATTTATAAAAAATCAGTGGCGCAGCCAGGTGAAAATTTCAAGGAGGCCGTATTGGTTTTACATATTGCCGATCGTGTACTTACTCCCGATAGTGTGTTTTAAAGTATCCAATGATATTCATTTTGCTTTGGGTGAATGTATCCTCATCACTTTTTATGAGGCGAGGATTTGCCTTGAGCTTAATTTGTTTTGGCTCGTTAAATAACCAGATCGAAAAAAATAGCAAAAGAAAATTGATTTTTTGTCTCTCCTGGCCCCTCCAACTACGTCTCTGATCAGATTCCTCTGAATATGCGTTTTTTATCTTCAATATTAATTTGTTTTTCATGAAAATATCATTGACTAAAATTCACTCCTTGTTTCTTCTGCCCCTCCCTTCCCCGGCTACGCCAGTAATCAGATTCCCGTGACTATGCGTTTTTTATCACCAGCATTTGTTTTCCATGAAAGCATCATTGACTGTGATGAAGAAAATTCGCTTGTGTGTCATTGTTAATCGCAACTTTTTGTTTTTTTCGAAAACTTTCGCAGTTTCATAATTTTAAAGCAGCGGCAGCGAATAGCGACAGCGTCCGCTGTTCTCGCGTGCAGTAGCAGCAGCGGAAGCGCCGCTACTTTTTTAATTCCAGTAGCGGTAGCGCCGCTGCTTTTTTCGTCAAATAGCGGCTGCGACAGCGGCGCTACAATTTAAGTAGCGGCTGCCCAGCTCTGGCGCAATCACAGCTGACCTTGGTTAAGCTATCCCATAACGAAGGAAACAATCCAGATATGTCGTTCACACTTGCGTGATTCTTCGCGCTTCATCTAAGGAAAGAAAAGATTTCACAAAAACTCCAGCTGTCAAGCCGTTGTTAAAAATTTACTGAAAAAATTTTGGTTGACCTCATCTTTGGGCCATAGAAAGGTTAACTGACTAAAGTAGGCTAGCTTTCGCTAGTCATAAACAGGGTGCAGCCAGGTGGTAAAACAGGTAATTGCTTCCCTTTAAAAAATTTTTTTTCAAGAACCAACAATGATATAAACAACGCATATAAACTTTGATATAAACATTTAATATGCACTTATCATGAAAGGGGCAGTTTCTCCCATAACTGTCTTGAAAAGTGAAGATAGTGAAGCATGAGAAAAAACTGCCCTCCTTACCGAAACATTTTTAAACTAAAATGAATTACGGGCGAGAGGAATCCCTAATCATGCGATTAAGGTCAAAAACAGCATCGATATTGCATTTTTCACCCAAATCACAGCGTCGATATCATCAGATACTCACAAACACATAACCGGGGTGTCTGCGAAACGGGGCACTTCAGCTCCTAAGACAGTTACGGTGCGACGGTGCGTAAAAACAATTTTGCCTACCTCCCCCCTCGTTTCGCCCCTGGGTCACTTCAAATCTTTCGTAGGTCTGGACTTCCTTGGCAGTATTTTTATTTTATTTTTAGCACTTAGGGCAGTGTCAATTTAGATTTTTATATCGTAAGTTAATAATTTTTCCACAAACCGGCTGGTTATAGCGCAGTGTTAAAGATGTCGCTATCGATGCGGAAGGTTTGGGGTTCAATTCCCAGACCGGTCAAATCGGACACGCGGTAGCCAACGGCTCGCCACCGCTGCGACGTTTCTTCGGAGCTGCGTTGCCCAGGTCGCGGGGTCGGGCCTCGCCACTCGCCACCACACTGCAGTACTACAGCGAGTTTAATGAAACTAGAACAGTGAAGACTCGATTTTTTAAAAAAATGTTTGTGTGCGGCCATAATCACTGCAGATACACCGTATTAAGAAAATTCCTACTTACCAATTGCTTCGCAGCAGTCAGCAGCATCAATAACAAAATTGCAGATCCAGCAAAACACATCAGAAAAGTTGGACTACTGGTATTGTTGCATCTCATCGTAACAAAAGTTTCTCGAAATTAAATTAGAAAGTTGGACATAACAGAAAAAACATGGCTGTAATTTCGGCAAGTTTCGTACGAAAAAGGTCCGTTCGTTTAAAAAAAAAAGGTTTCACTTTTTCTGCTATCGTCAACGTCAAGCGCAACGCACCAGAAAAGTTTGACTACCGGTATTATTGCATCATCATGAAAGTTTTTCAAGATGATATTATAAGCAAGTCGGACAGCGCAAAAAAACAAGATAGCAGTTTTGGCAATCTTTGTATGAGAAAAGGCGGATCGTTGCAAAAAGAGAGATTTTCATTCGTCAATGGGGCGGTTGACCCCCAGCCCCTATCCCCGTTCGTACGCCACTGCCAACAGCCATGAACACCGGCCAAAGGCCAACGCTTTTTGTAACTGCGATTGTGCAAGAGCGGTAAACAATATTGTAACGCAACAATCACACTTCGTAATTGAGTAACGTTAGGAGAGTGGGCTTGTGCTGTCGTCGTTGTCGTTTGGCGGGGCATCTCTTCCAAGACAGATGGAAGGACCAAGGCCGAGGGTTTATCCTTTTACGACCCTGGCCACCA
Organism: Trididemnum miniatum; assembly: GCA_964006365.1. Taxonomy (NCBI): domain Eukaryota; kingdom Metazoa; phylum Chordata; class Ascidiacea; order Aplousobranchia; family Didemnidae; genus Trididemnum; species Trididemnum miniatum. The sequence goes on along the minus strand of OZ023240.1, from coordinate 12,980,896 downwards.
AACTGCTTTGGTCAGATGCTGACTGTAAGGGACTTCAGCCAGCATCTTGTTTCGTCATCCAAAACCATTAGACCAAACATACCTTGGGGTGCCCGATGTATGGGACACTGTGAGATGATGTGATCTGCGGTTTGCTCACTGGCACCACACTCACAATTCGCTAGAGGAGCGAGACCCCATTTGTACATGGACGAACAAAAACGTCCAACGCCAGAACGCAGACGGTTGAGCTTGACCCAGGCTGCCCTGGGCAGACCCATACCCAAAAGTCCAGAGCTAGCCTTGGAAATGAAAGCGTAGAGCGACAATGCGTTGGCAAAGTACTACATGTCCCATTTTGTGTTCGTCCACTGGGCTGCACGGACGTCCATCTCAGAAAGACTGTCTAGTAATTTCCGAGCAGCAGGTACAAATGAGTGTCTAGATTCAATCTCTCCCTGCATACGTCCAGTGACTCATGAAACTGGCCATATAAAATTTGGTCAGGGTCCAGGGAGCTGCGGTTGGCTAGGGAAAGTGTCGCTACTTGGCGGCGAAGCTCAGCTGGCTGGATGCCTGAAAGAACCGGAAGGTAGATCGACGGAGTGGGACGCAGGCACCCAGTGACAATACGCAAGGCGTCAGTTAATACACTGTCGATGAGGCGTATGTGCGCACTGCGGCACCAGACTGGTGCGCAGTACTCGACAGTCGAGTAGACCAGAGACAGGGCAGCTGTGCGCAATGTTTTGGCGCTAGCACCCCAACCTGTTCCGGCAAGTCGCCTCAATAGTGAGACGCGAGCACATAACTTCTTGCGCAATGCTTCCAGGTGAAGACGATATGTGAGCGATCTGTCCAGTTTGACCCCGAGATAAGTGGGAACTGGGCAGAAAGGTAAGGTTTTACCGATGTTACAGACCTTACGCTCACGCTTAACCTCTCGATTGTGAAGGTGAAAGGCCGCCGTCACCGTTTTAGTGTGGCTAAGCTTCAATCGGTAGGTCTGGAGATATTCCGAGAGTGTGGTCATATCCTGGCTTAGAGTCCTTTCCAACTCCTTCCATTCTCCAGATGTATGAAGTATCGCCAGGTCGTCGGCATAGGCGAACTTCTTGGAGGTTATATCATATGTATAGATGTTGAAAAGGAGGGGGGCCAGGACCGATTCCTGGGGGACGCCGTTTCTCAGGCGTCGTAACCTGCTAGGCTTGCTGTCGCCAGTTGTAAGGTGAAGCTTCTGTTGCGTATAAGCTCCATAATCATACGAACTATGTGCTTGTCCGGCAGCAGCCGCAACAGCTTGCAGGTGAGGCCACAGTTCCAGACAGTGTCATAGGCAGCTGTCAGGTCGATAAAGACGGCACCTGCCTTCTTTTTCGCTTTGAATGCATTCTTAATGGTTTGCGTGAGCAAAGTGACTTAATCCACAGTGGATCTTACGCGTCGAAAACCCGCCTGTTCCCGTGGGAGCAGAGGGTCAATAAGAGGTTCGACGCGGGCGTAGATAAGTCGCTCGAGAATCTTGTAGGGAACACAGAGCAAGGAGATCGGACGATAGCTCCTTGGGTCCTCCACAGGTTTCGAAGGCTTTGGGACCGCTACTATCAGCGCTCTTCTCCAGATCTTAGGAATTTTGAGGTGGTGCAGGCAGGAAGATAGGAAGCCACGTAGCCAAGATTTTAAGCCGGCTCCAGCATGGATTATTAGCTTCGGGCAAATGGAATCAGGTTCCGTAGCTTTGCCTGGTTTTAAATGTTGGAGGGCATCAGCGAACTCCCGATGGGAGAAACTCCCGAAGACATTCGCCCCCCCTTGCCTGCGCCCTTGTTAGCACCTATTGCTAGGCCAGCTGTTATGTTAACTATTTGAGTAAACAAGAATATTCCTCTCCCAGTAACGCAAAGCGAGAACCTAGTTCCAATAATTTTTCCTACAAGTCTTGGCACTTGGTTAGGTTATATGAGGAGAATCGAAATCATGTTGAAGCCTAACTTAAAAGAAAAATTAGGAAAGTCGAATAAGTATATTATTAACGCTTCAGCTCATATGGCCGAGTGAGTAGAGCGTCTGCCTACGGAGCTGCAGATTTGGGTTTGATTCCAAATCGTGTCAAACTAACGACTTTAAAATTGCTATGCACAACAGTTACTACCCTACTTGATGATCATATTTAACGGAACAGCGTGAAGAACAAGCCGGCAAATTCAGCTTCATTGTTATGCAGTTTAGAAAGGCACTTGGCGGGATTCCCTTATCTTTACGCAGTGGACAAGTGGCTGGCAAATTCTAACGAAGCTCGCTAGAGCGCTTTAGGAGAATGATTGCAACTAAACAATAAAAATAAAATTTACGATGATTCCGTGTGGCTCTTGAAGCTCTTAAAAATTTTAAGCAATCGAGAACAAAATGGGCTGCTATAGATACACATATCTTGTTCAGAACAGCAAAAACGATATAGGCCCTACAATAATTTGTCAATACAGTACTACACAACTGTAAGCAATGTAAAGTACATATATTTGCAATTTTACAAAAATCTAGGGGCGATATACTGCTCAACTTTTGTGCACTTAACGCAATGCGTTAACTTAATGAACAAGCCAAGCTAACGCATTGCGTTAAGTGCAACAAAAATTGAGCAGGATATACACAGTAACAAAAATTAGGAAAGTCCACTAAAAGAACTAAACGACATTTTCGCTGAAAATGTATGACTTTCTGATTTTTCGACAAAACTAGCGTTCACAAACGACAAAGTTTCGAGTTACTTTTCAATTTCTGCCAAGAGTGAATCAAAAAATTTTTACACCAATTTGAAAGTAATTGCTTTCTTATGTATGGGGTATTTCAAGTTTTCTTCCCTTACGCCATGCATGAGTGGCGTAGTTACAGCAAGTTCATTATGTTTGAACGAAGTCGGTCCGTTTCTGTTTTTCTTCAACCAGAAATGCAACACGAAACCTGTTTTATTATTGGGAGGATGAGAGTTTCACTCGGGTTCTACTAAAACTTGCAGGAGCGCAAGGATCACAAGGAGCAAAAGGATCACAAAGACCGCTAGGGGCGAAAGTGAGTTGTAACTAAAAGTTGCAGGAGCACAATGATCACAAGGGCACATGGTGTTGGCCGAGTGGTTGGTGCATTGAGCTCCGAAGCTGGCTTCGCGGGTTCGATGCTCAACTAGGTCATCTCCATGATGCATGTACTTCACTACCACAAAAATCTTAAGCTGCAATTAGGTGGCTTGAAATAAAAATAAAACAATGATTACAAGGACCGCTGGTGGCGCAATTGAGTTGCCGATACTACTAAAAGCTGCAGGAACACAATTAAGGAGCGCAAGGAACTCAAACCTAACCCTAATGGAACCTAATCCGAACCGAACCTAACCCCAACTAAACCTGACCCCCATTAAACCTAACTCTTATCAAACCTATCCCTAATGTGCTCCATGTGTTCCTGATTGCGCCCCTAGCGGTCCTTATGATCCTTGTCCTCCATGTGATCCTTGTGCTCCTCTGTCCTTGTGCACCTGCAGGTTTTAGCAATACCGTTTCACTCAGAAATATTCAAAGTAAAATGGTAATTTTGCATTTTCTGTCACGCATATTAAAGCGCGTTTGTTAAATTTCTGGAATTTCAATCACCGTGCATCAAACCAGCCGGTTAGCGTAATTGCTGTGCGCGCGCTATCGGCGCGGAAGGTCTAGGGTTTGATTCTCGGGCCAGTCAAATCGACACATTGTCGCCAACGGCTCGCTACCGTTGCGACGTTTCTTCCGAGCTGTGTTGCCCAGGCGCTAAGCCGCAGAGATGAGCTCCACCACCCGTTACACGCTTCTGCGGAATACGGCGAGTACAATGAAAATTTGATTTTTTGATTAATTACTTAGATTTTCCCGACTTTTTACCCCAATGTTTTTGTGGTCGTGTTGTAAACATGTTTTCAAGCGAATAAGTGTAGTGCTTTTCATATATTATTTTCCTTTCTTGTTTCTTTTTTACAGGTTAACACATAACCTACAGAAAATGAGTGATTTCATTTTAAATTTAGAGAAAGCAAAAAGTTTTTGGTGGAACGATAGCTATATAAGTTACAAGTTTAAAATTAAACCACAAGCATTTAGGCTACGTAAAAAAGCGAGTAATTCCTAAATGACAAAATCTTGTGGTGTTGCGACTTCAAAATAAACAATATTGATAGCAGCGAGGTGACTGTAGGAGAGTTTCTTGGCCGTTAGAAATCATAATGTTACTCATTGTGCTACTTTCAGCGTAAACCTGGTTTTGGTGCGCACCCTGCGAAAAATTTAGGAGGAACAAATTACAATAACGCAAAGATTAGGTTATTTTACAGGAATACTTTCATAAGCACATTAAAAAATATGCTTGTTAAAAAAAAAATAGGGTAGTGCCTGCCCCTACTCTATTGCTTTTATTGTTGCAGATCATCCCCGAATACTAGAGGTGAGCATTTTTTCTGAATAGACTGAAACACATCGTAAGAAAGCGCAAGATTTTTTAAAGTGATACCTTGCGACGGAACTAGCGCCATTCGATTTTTGAAGTAATTGAAGCGCAACGAAACTTTCGCAAGCATAATTTTAACTTTTGCAATGAAGCTCATAGTAAAGCGCAAGGCACAAATAATACGCAATTTTTCTTGTAGAGTCGTTCTTTTTCCGACCTTTTATCCAAAAGTTTTAAGCATTTCATCGTGGTTAATTTTTTGCAAATACAGTAGGATAAATTTCGGCAAAAACCACCATATTTTATTCAGCCTTTGGTTGGCTAATTAAAGCATCTGCATTTTCTGCAAACAAAGTCTTTAAAAAATTTTAGGTGACAAGCTCGTAGGTTTTGATCTATCTCAAAATATTCGTTCCAATCAAAAAATTATAGCTGGATCACGCGTACTATAGTAGGACTATTGGGCAAATACACTGCAATTGTTCTAATAAGTTTATTTGCATAAGTCCCAGTACGCTTGATCCAGATCGCAACGTAAGTTGCGCAACGACTAAGAATAAAAGGTTAAAACTCATGCATAAATGCGCTTTGCGCATCAAATTGCGGAATCTCATCTCTGCCACATAGTAATAAACGAGTCCAGCCTATTGCTCAGGAGTGCAGGGCTGAAAAAGTACTGCGGAAACACATTTTTTTAAATAGTTGTTAACTGTGAAAGCCTCCCTAAAACGGACGCTTTCAATGGCAAAATTTTTAGCGACAGCACTGGCTCACAAATGCAATGTAATATTTCAGCACCGCATCTACTGTACTTCTGTCGCAAGTTTTTGCGCAGCGGTGCGCTTTTAGCATCGAATTATTGGACGTTTTGCAAACCTGTGCAAAACTATTGTCGGAACGCCTTTCCCATGCGTGTCGATTCCACTACATCCCTGGTCTTGTTCTACCAGCGACGCTACTGATTAATTGATAACGATGCACATCGATTACGAAACAAATTAATGCAATACACTTCACATGCAAAATCATACAAAAATCTAAACGAGTCAAGATTCATTGCTGTACAATGAAAAAAGTGAGTTTTTATCATCAGGTTCGTTTGGATGCTCATGATCTTGCCAATGGTTGAGACATTTCAATGTCATCTGCAAATAGATCTTCTCTATTGATAAAGTCTCGTATTTGCCAAGTTTTGACAGGCATGTTCCGCATTCATAAAGCGCGCGTAAAACCCGCTTGTCTTCGGCTTCATTCAAAGACAAACGCCGTAAAATCGCTAAGGAGCGTTCAAAATACGAAAGAGCTTCCTGAAACAATCTACTTCTCTTCTTGCAAGTACCAATGAGGAGCAGCAACTCAGCGATGTTTTTGTCAGTTTTAGGATCTGCAGAAATTTTTTGTTGCAAAAACAACGCGTCGTTCAAATATATGAAGCAGTCACTGTAACTTTCCTTGTTTACACAGGCAGTTGCAACATTACGAAAAACTGTAATAACATCATGGTTGTCAGTAGAAGCTGATTTTTGATAAAGAGATATTGATCTTTCAAAATGAGGAACGGATTCATGAGGACATTTTAAGTGTAACAAGCACAGTCCAACATTGTTGTGAAGTGCAGCTACGGACAAGTTCATTTCATCAATGGATGACGTTGTCAGGTTTGCGTTTTGATGAAAAATAACCTTGAGTTTATACATGTCTAGGGATTGTTTGAAATAGTCTAGTGAATTCGAGTAAGACCGCTTGCGCAAAAAGCAAAGTCCTATGTTGTTCAGTATGTAAAACACAACTTCGTCTATTTTTTCATCTCGAGATTGGCTATAGTAATGCTTTAATGCTTCACCAAAAGCGTCAAGCGCATCGCTGTGCTTGTTTAAGACGAAACAACACGAACCTAAATTGTTCAGTGTGTCAGCCATATGTCGTTTCGCAACTTGGCTGAGTGATTGATCATATCTAACAACTTCGCCACATGCAGTACACGCTTTCTTCAAAAAATCATGTGAATCGCAAAACCGATTGAGTTCCATCAAACATAGTCCTATGCAGTTCATCGTAGAAATGGCACCAAATGCCGTTGTCTTAGTAAGAGTTTGAATGTTCAGAGCACTTTTTAAATATGCAATACTTTCTCTGGGTCTGCTCAAGTTTTTCAAACATCTTCCGATATTGTAATATGTCAGTGCCACACCATCATCTCGGGAAACATTGGAGGAAATATTTTTCTTAATTTTCAGAGCAATCTGCAAACATTGCAACGAAGATTCATAATCTTGCATGTCAATGAAACAATTTCCAAGATCATCTAGAACGTAGGTTATTTTCTCGTCAGTTTCGACATCTACAGAAAGAGTCTCTAGAGTTTTAAGAGCGTTCATCAAGTTAGCGTGAGCTTTTCCAGTTTCTTTGATCGCCAAATGACACAAACCAATTTTTCTGAACATTTCTGCCTTATTTTGGTTCGCTCTGTGGCCAGATGCGCTGCAGTGTTTCTTTAATGCTTCCTTTAAGTACTTAAGTGAATGCTGGTACTGATCCATATTCATTAAACACGATCCTATGCTTTGTAATACAAGGCCAAAGAATTTGTCATCGCCAAGTTCACATGTGAATGTGGATAAAGCCGTTAAAGATTTTTGAAGCCAAAAATAGGAGAGATCTAACAATTGCAGTTCCATTAGATCATTTCCAATCTCTAAAAAAATAAGGGAGGTGTTTTTGTCCACAAAAATGTCATCAGTGAGTCGTGAATATTCTTCGAAAGCGATTCGAAAATCTAATATGTCCTTGGTATCTCTGACCATTAAGGTTTTCAGTTTGTAATTCCTCACGAAAAACTTCAAAGCCTCCACAATTTCTTTGTGGTAGTCGCTAGTTATAATCAGTTTTTGATATGTTTCAAGAGCTTTCCTCATATGCATATAAGACACTGTGTGATTACCCCGGCTGCTTAAACACAGAGCAAGATGAAAATGGATTGAAGCAAGATGATAATTAGGAGTTTTGTCTTCATAAGCTTCCATTGCCTTGTAAAAATACTTTATAGCTTTGGAAAAACAACTTGTCTTTTTGTAGCACCTTCCCAAATAATAGTGAATCACGGCAAATCGGCTTTTTATGTTTTTTACGTCACCCAAAGATAAATACCAATAACAGCCTATCACTTTATGGAAGTAAAAGCGAGCTTGTTTGTACCTCCCTAATTCAAATAGGCAGCAACCAGCAAGTTCGTTGCAACTAGCGTCAAAAATTGTAGCCACTGTAGTTACAGATTCTATCTGTTTTAAAGATTCCACTGCATACTTTAATGCATTCTCAAAAGCACGCATATGATACAAATATTTACTAAAATAGTAGTATCGATACGCGAGTTTTTTCACTTGTATTTCTTGAGTAATTAAGTTATTGTTGACTCGACTGATTTCCGAAACATTAAAGAAATTGGTTTGCATTCCTTCTTCCATGTATGTGAGGCATTCATCAAAATTGTTGACGTCAATATTAGCATCTGTACTTATCACATTTCCTCTCAATATGTCATTAGTCACATGGTGTATACCAAGAGCAGAACACACTTCGATGTTAAGTGTTACTGGATCAGCAATCAAATGAGATTGCTTTGCGCCAATTTTTTGACAAATGCTAACTTGCAAAACATAGGCAATCTGGAAGTAATTGATCAAACTTGATTTGCCTACCACAGCCACAAACGAGTGTTCTTCACTTTCGCTGCGAGTTTCAGGCTCATACATGTCATCTTGTCTGTCTCTGCTTGAGTAAACTCGCAACCGAATTTCACATGCCAGTGCCACCGCATACAGGAGCTTGCATTTCGTGTAATCAGATATGATATCCTTACTTCTGAGGGCAGAAACTATTTCAAACGAGGAAGAAGCCTCGATTCCTTCAATCCTCCCCCATGCAGATATGAAAAGAGTTGTACTTCTGTACACTAAACGTTTCACATTAAAAGTAACGTTTTCTTGGAGCGCAGACAAAGCTTGCTTGTTGATTGCAAAGTTATTTATGTCTTCATGGAGTTGGTCCTCAATATCTTTAAAAGATTTTTTTTCAAATGCTTGCCTTAATTTTTGCTTTACTCCAGCTGCAAAACTTTCATAAATGCTCTTGTCACCGTACACAAAGCATGTTTTCGTCAAAATATCAGCCAAGTGGTAACCATTTTTCAAATTTTGTTCTGAACTGAGGTATTCTAGCATTTCACTTACAGGCTTTATTAACTCTGTTTTTTGATTACCGAGAGGAAACTTGCACGCGTGTGGCATCATCCCGTCAAACGAGATGCCACACTTTGTTACAGCATCATAAAACCAATCGCCTAGCCTCGATTTTTTATCATTTAAATCAGGAATAGCAACACTGGGAATAATCGTTTCTCCGAGGTTGATAATAACGACATGGAATATTACAGAATACCATCTAAAGTAATCTAACACGTTGTTGTAATCACTCCTACTGAGATGAGTGAGCTCCTGTAAAATAATGACATGCTCAAAATCAGAAAAAGGTGTGATTTCTTCTCGGGCTAAAGAACCCATGCCTACTAAAGCGTATGAACAAGGAGCTTTTCCCTTGAGGGATTCACAAAACTGGCTTAAATTAGCCATGATTCTCTTGTAATCTGTGGTAACACCATTTTGTATTTCTCGCACTTTATCCACTTTTTGGTTTTCAAGTCGAAACAATTCGCCGCTTTTGAGATCGTCTGGGATTTTGTGCAAACTTTCCAAAGCTTGTTTGGCTTTAAATCTCATTCTGACTACTCCTTTCGCAACCAAATTTGCCTGTTGGACAAGATCCTCTTTTATATGACAGCTCGCCAAATTTTGAATATGGTTGCATAGCTCATGCAAGCTCTTTGTGACCTGGTCCGTATACGTTGTTTTTCTAACGATAGCAGCATTAAACAGAGCAGCTGATCTTATTAAAGACAACTTATTGGGACTTTCATGCCGATATATCATGCCTAATTCGTAAAAAATCTTGGCTGACTCATTAGTGTTTTTTTCTTTTCGGGGGGCAGTTGCATAGCAAAGTGATTGGAGTTTCAGTAGAACCATTTGCCTTTTATCGACAGTTGAGTAGAGATTGCTATCGAAATCGCTGCTATCTTTCCTTCTATTTTCATCCTCTATTTCAATTATCTCATAAATTGCGTCGTCATCGGTTTCATTCATTTTGTTCTCGCTAACAACTTCTACGTCTTTATTAGCGCAGAAGTTTAGCAAAAGATTTAAACCAGCACGGACGACTAACCAAATTGCTTGGAAGTTTGTGCATCCTTGTTGAGTCCTCTTTGTTATCGGTTAACTGTGATGTAACGTACCACAAATGACATTCAAATTTGAAATGTTGTGTTGTCCAATACGTGTAATTTCTTCGATTGCGTGCTTCAATACCGTAATGTGCTTCGAAGAGTTATAATACTACAGTAACTAAACTATTGGTTTGATGTTACAAGTTGATTAACTTGAGGAATGAAAACCATTTGTTGAAGCGACAAGTTCTGAAGTTGCCATCAGTCAAGCATCTTGCACAATCATGAAATATTTCTGTAATCAAAAACCAGCAAATGAACAAAAAGGAGGGCTAGTCTTAAAAAATTTTATCAGTTAAGGTGCAAAATACCTCAGATTTTAGCCGACTGTAGGGATTGTGCTAAAAACAGGCGTCTGAAGGATTTGTTTTTGATCTAATTCAGTAGTTTTCAAACTTTTTTAAAATTTCGGCTTTGCCGTCTCCACAAATTTTTTTTTTATCACTTACGGTCCATTATTTATCAGCATGCATTTCCACGCAAAATCAAGTGAAGAGCAAAAAAAGAAAGAGCATCACGTCCGCAGATGTCTCATCAAGCACAATTCAGTGAGGTGATTTATCAGAAATCCGCGACCTCTTTGCGGTCCCCTTGAAACTGCTTCGCGGACCCCAAGGGGACCGCGGAGAACCACTGATCTAATTGATTGATTTTAACGATTTCAACCGTAGGTTAGTGGTGTTGATTTATACATGAATTGGTTTATATGTGAATCGGAAATCCATTGTAGCAGTTGTTTTATAAATGAATCGGAAACCCATTGTATCTAACGCCCGGGCCCCTGAAAGCGCTACCATTACGAATGTTGTTCTTTTAACATTTTGCTGCATTGGTGACCGCGAAGTGATCTGAATACGCAACCTACGTTCTACGCAAATTTCGAATTGGCTTTACCCTTCTACGTCTACAGGAATTCTACGACGATGCCTGCAACCGACGAGTTTTCAACACTTCACACAAGACATCTCTCACTACTACCTTCCACGAAATTAAAAGGCTTGCAGCGTTGCAATCCGAAACTTAAATATCTAATGCCTGGGCGCCAAGCGCTTCCAATGCGAACGTCCTTTTGACATTTGATTTGGCTACAGTGGTAATACCGCATCTCAAAGTTGAGGCAGAAATTAGACATTGCGAATGCAATTTTTCCACAATATAAACTCATTCAGTTTGAGCTTTTCGAAATAAAATTGACAATATTTGAAGAGATACTTTCTATCTACATATAGCAATTTAGGAAAAGTGAGCTGAAGGATCTTTCACCTTACTGACAGAATATTGCGGTGGCGTAGGCAGGAATTTTTAATGAGGGGTTGAAACACTGAGCCGGGTTTTAACTTCAATGTTGTCACTTACGACGCGGTTGCGCAAGACAGAGATTAATTCTTTTGTAAGTGAAGAGCGTAAGCTATATCACAATCCTAGAATGTCGCCTATGCCAGTGTTTCTCAAGGTGGGCAAAGCAAAGAAAAGCACCAGGGGGCAAAAAGCGAAAGGGGGTGATAGGGGGCAATAGCACATTCTCAAAATATTAATCCTTTGCGCCCACGCACCTTATCTGGCTTATCACATACGGTATAAACAGTGCCATAGCAGCTCAACTTTGGGCCTCCCCCAAAAACACCTTTTAAGGGCCCCTATACTAAGCTTTCGATATGAATTGTTTAAGGTTTTTCCAGGGGTAACAGCTCAGTTTCTCATCACAACGCGAATACTGTAGTAAAATTAAAACACACGCGCTATCACTGTAGAAAAATAAAAGGTATAATTTTAAGACAAGTTTGTTTCCCCCAATCCATTTTCCATTAAAATCGTCTGGCTCAGGGTTTTTCTACCTTTTTCTGCTCGTGGCCCACTAAAATGATAAAATTTGATGGTAGCCCAATAATTTTGCTAAAAGGTACAAAGTCAACGTGATGACATGATTTGGGAATGCTGATGTTGCTTTCTAGTCAAGCTCTGTGGCCCACTGTTGGGCCATGGCCAATAGGTTGAAAACCTCCGGTCTAGCTTGAGCGCACTTTTTCGTACGCAGATGCTCTTATGAAAGCATCATTCTCCAGGGGCGTAGCCAGCGGAATATTTAGGAGGGGGCCAAATTACAATAGGCCAAGAACTTCAAAAACTTGGCCTGTTCAGGCCAAGGCGTCAGGCTCACGCTGTCTTTCCGTATTACGATTTTTGCCTTAAGTTATTTGTATTTATTTTGTTTAGGGACAGAGGCGTCGTGCAGCCAAAAAATTTGTAAGGGCCTGTGTAACAACTTAAACAGATACTGATCACAAGTTCACAAACTTTGTAAAAGCCCCATTTAGCATTGAGTACCGGTAACATCACGAAAAAAGAAAGTTACGAAAAGATACCAAAATATGTCGTGATGTCCCAATTTTTGGATAGCAAATCAAAATTTATTCCCATACCTCAAATCGCTCCTTAATTATGGACATTATGCGCAATCAGTGTGGCTCCACGATTTAACAAAGGGGAAGACATTGCTGGGGGGGTTGGGGGCGAAGCCCCAGCAGCTATAGGCAAGGGGAGTCTTGGGGCGGAGCCCCCAGCCACCAACGGATTTTTACGGTTTTCACATAAAAAAACACTCGTTTCAGCACACTCTCTTATCGAAAGAGGACATACCGGTGTCCTGCAGTGAGTTCAGTTACTATTATAGTGTCAGACAATACAAAAATGTTTTAGTAGTTCATGTCTGAAAGCAGAAACTAGGCTAAAATAAATGAAAGGATCGAGGCTGCAATCATTATGAGTTTAGACGCATTTGATGGGATCACGTGCATAGGTGTATTCTAGAGGCTATCATCTTTAACAATGCATGCAAAATGTTTCCTAAATTCTAACTACAGATCAAGAAACTAACTTCACTCTTGAGTCGAAGTGATTGATTGAAGCAACAGTTAAAAAACAAAAAATGGAATTTATAGTATTAGAAAGGGGGAGGGGGTATGGGATTATTTCGAAGGATGAAAACGAAATGGCACGGGCTAAATTTTTTATATTTTAATTTTCAACTTTTTTAATTATAAAAAGCGACACATCTCAGAAAATTTGGGAGGGCGCGGGACCCTTTTCCCCAATGGCACGACGCCACTGTTTACGGATGAATATGGAGTTAATTGTTTACTGTAGACCTAGGCAGGCAATCCTTGTTCGCTAATCGCTACCCTAATACTAATTAAACTGCCTTCTGCACGGCATTATATAAGAAAATTCAACGCTTTTGTCACCGTATGGTATGCACGAACAAGACACACATAGAACAACAAACCCAACGAAAAAGTCCCTATTCTTCTTAAAAGAATTTTGCTCCCACATTCGATTGCCTTTTTGCGATACAGTCCTGCTTTTTCTCTGTACTCACACTTAAATATTTGATCCAATTGCGCTGTTACGATGCAATAATGCTTAACAACCGCTTTTTGTGGAGAAGTTATGTGGAATTTCAAATGGCGCTAAAATTAGTCGTACCTAAAGAAGTGGTAAAGATGGGGGAGCTTTTGAAACAAAGTTTACGGTGTTTTATAAAAATGTTTTAATCACACTTCAGATTAAGCTTCGTCAAAAAGGGGGGGAACAGTGCTCCGGTGGCCCCCCCTGGCTACGCCACTGTCATAATCTGGAGTACGAACGCATTAGCTTTCGATTGACAACATGACCAGTGAAGAACCTATTGGATGGCCGAGTGGATAGAGCGTCTACTTCTGATCCAGAAGGAGTGAATAGACTGAGGGTTTGATTACGAGTCAAGTCAAACCAATGACTTAAAAATTCGTATTCACAGCTTCCCTACTAGACATTCAGCTTTAAAGGGAGAGCGTTAAGAAAGCCGTCAAGTTTGCTTGTGCTGTTGGAAAAAACACTTCACGAGATTCTCCCATCTAAGTGCGGTAGGTAGATAGATGGCCGGCAACTCCTAGGAGAGCTCGGGTAACGCCCCATTGCTTTCTGTGATAGGTGGATAAAAATTCCAACAAATAAAAAGTAAAAAGATAGTCTGCTGTTTGCCATATTAGATGTAATAAACGTTTTGATAAGTTTCAGTTTTCTGAAGCTTTGTTCAGCACTGGTAACAGTAACAACGCATTTCGTAAATTTGAGGAGCAAGACAAGCGAGCACTTACTACTATTGAATTAAAAGTTCAACGGTATGGAAGGGAGTCTGCCAAACGAGCTTGTGCCGTTCTAATCAGCAACCATCTGATATAAATATCAAATGCAATAGACTCCAGCCGTGAATCGAACCCGTCGCAAAGAATCTGAACCTGCGTGCGGTACTGCCAGATCATATTGCTGACAATGGCTGTTTATGAACGTAGCTGCTGGGTGTAAACAGCAATGCAAAGACAGAAGCGACATCACATGTCAGCTTAAAACTTTCTAGTATCAACGTAATAGCCTGGTCCACCAGTTGTTAAGATAAGTTTGTTTTGAATCTCTTCCTCAGAAGCTATACAATATACATTTGCATCGTAACTAAACATTCTCTTTTTCTATTTTCATTCTCTTTCTTTTCTACTTCTTGAGTGAGGAAGACAGGACCAATGTCCAATTCCTGCGCTATTTCAAAAGCATACGTTGTCAAAGTCAAAGTAGCAAATCCTTTTTCAATGGACTTTTGTATTCGGTGTCAGATTATGGTTACTGACACAGAACTAGGGTAGGAATAAATTTAATTTACCGATCGAATGGCCGAGTGGATAGAGCAACTGCTTCTAGATTGGTGGACTCCGGGGTTCGATTCCGAGTCCGGTGAAACCAATGACTTGAAAATTGGAATTCACAGCTGCTTTCTTGGTTGACGTTCAGCATGAATGGATAATGTGAAACAAGCCGGCAAGTTCGCTTGTTGTGCTGTTGGGAAAGGTACTAAACGGGATTCCCCCCATCTAAGTGTGGTAGACCGATGGTCGGCAACTCCGAAGCGAGCTCGTATAGCGCCCCGTCGCTTTTTCGTGATAGGAGGATAAAATTGCGAATAAATAAATAAAATCTGCTCACAAGGCGTTAATGCATTTGAATTTAATTTTTTCCAAAGTAATAAATTTGAATTTAAACTTTGAAAAATGATTGCATCCAACTCTGCACCGGCCTCCTTTTTCAAGTCCTACGCGCACTCTTACAAACAGTGTATTGTTTATGACATCATTACGCAATTTATGATGCTATTTAAAAGGAAACGATAGCGAAAAATTTTAAAATTGAAATATATAGAATCCGAGCGCAAAAAAATCCCATTCAACGCGATTCGCAAAGCAAAATTTTGTTTTTGAATTGATGCAACTTTGGGTCCTTCAAGACAATTTGGGCTCCTTTTGGCAGTGTGGGCCCTCCACAATTGGGGAGTGTGGGGGCGGCTGCTACGGCTCTGGGTATAAACTACTGTCTTGGGATCCGATAGCGAAAAATTCGTATATGGTACTGTATGCTTCTTCAATTTATTGCTTAACTGCGCTTCGGTGAGTGTTGAGTTTGTCATTTTCATTGTTGTATTGATAACGCGTTGCCATTTGAGGGCTGATGAGGGCTAATAGCCCGAAACAGCGCTTTCCCGCTCTACGGTACGTTTGACTGGAGTGCTTTGCACAGTTGGTGATGGAAAGCTGATGTAGCCTCCGACCCAACAAGGGGAAGTCGTCATGACTTACCGTCCAGTAGGCCAGGAAGGACATTGCTTTTTTACTTACTGATCTTCATCCTGGCCACGTAAAGGATTTGGCTAGGGTGGTGACGTAAATACACGAGTAGATACGTACCACAAAGGGTAAATTCTTTAAGACATATTTATTTGAAGGAATGAGTGATCCTGGCGAGATCATTCGTTCTGGAAGATGAATGCATCTTACCTAAGGGCGGCAGATAAGGGCTAATAGCCCGAAACAGCGCTGTCCCGCTCTACGGTGCGTTGCCATCAGGTTGCGTTTTTATTGGCCGCATTTACGTCATAAAGTACCGACTATTACGACACAATGTTTTAGAACGGCAATTTACATGTCTTCATTCTTTCGTCATCCCGCTATAGCATGACAATACTAGGTTAGCAGAAGAACATGTCTTGAGCTTCAATCCTTGGCAGTTGAGGTTGATTATAGTGTCAGCGCCCTTACTTTTAGTTTTCCTGTTTTTACCCGTTTTGTTATTAGAATGCTAGGGCAGAGGTCAGGTGGTATAGTCATAAACCAGTGCACAGTTTAGTTTCTAGTGAAAACGGAAGTTCTGTAGTTTACTTTAAATTTCGCGTAAGCTTAGGCCTATTCATTTCTTCAGATGCAGCTTTTTTCACTTTTATCTCGTCTTTCCCCTGAAACCTTCGTTTTACACTCCCCGTAATGATGAGCCTCCTTGGTTCAGTGAAATAAATTTGGGTGAACTTCGCGTCATTTTGTGTAGCTGGGGAAGGGGCGATGATGATATGCAGAGTGCCGTAAGGGGGCAATGACACAAAAAAGTTTGAGAACCACTGGCCTTTGCCACAAAACTCATCGCTAATTATAGTATACGTGGCCCAGCGGTACCACGTACAGGTGACAGATCCTTTGTGACGGTTTCGATTCACGGTGAAAGCCGTTCGCATTTCAGATACACAGAGGCGCACCCAGGATTTAGTAAAAAGAGGGGCACAACCGGGGATCTGGGGGCGTAGCCCTAGCTGCCGGAGGCTAAGGGAATCGGGGGCGTAGCCCCCAGCCGCCAACGAATTTATTGCGATTTTCACATTAAAAACACTCGCTTTAGCACACTTTTTTATCGAAAAAGGGCATGCAGTGATGCAGTCACTATAAACAATGCACAAATATTTTTGCAGCTTATGTCTAAAAGCAGAAGCTTGGCTAAATTAAGTGAAAGGAGGCTGCAACATTATTAGTTTGAGAAATTACAGACTCAAAGTTGGATTTTAGCACTTTATTGCAGGGCCAAAGGGGGGGGGGGGGGGGGCATGGCACCATGGTCCCCCCTGTGTGGACATTCATAATCCGGGTGGCTGCTGACTCAAAGAGTGCAAGCTCCCTTCGCAGTTTCTCTCACTTACTGTTAGCTTTTCTGTTCACAATAATTTGAAAATAACCTCAGTTATTTATTTGTTTTATCTACTATAGTAGCTGTCATAGCCGTAGGAGGCGGGGGGGGAGGGGGGGGCGGTCGCCCCCCCCATTTTGGTCAAAACATCGAAAATTCGGGCAAATAGTTCTTTTATTCGGGCACACACTTTGAGATAAAACAGATCAAACCGAATGACTTGTTAACCCGCTACTTATGATTTTGTTTTGCTTAAAAATATAGTGACATTTTGCCACCAGCGGATAAATAGGTCTAAACACGATTTACCCGTTTGTGGCAAAATAGGCCTATTTGCCACTAGGGTCGCGCTCACCTTCACATGACATATTGGTATGTTCAAAATTTACGTACAAAACTGCAATGCGCTGTGAACAACGCTTGTTACTGTTATTGTTAGTGCAGTGGTATGACCGGTATGACATAAGACCGCAGTGCTGGTTAAAGGCCTTGTCAGATTAGCGCAGGCCAAGTGGGTTCTAGGCCTAGTCAGACTGCTCAGTTATGAACAAAACTTCAACAGGATTTTGACTGGATGAGTTGCTGATAGCTGACTTGTTGAAATGTTGAATGGTAGGCTACTGGTGAGGTAGGTAATGAATTGATGATTGCAATTTTTCCGCGTTAGATTTTTATTTTTTCGATAATGCCCTTGTTGGGGTTCTTTTTTAGTTTAAGTCTCCTATGATGTAAACCTCCCAGTTAGTTTGGGCTATTACGCCACATATGTATCTGAAGTATGGTAATGATAACCACTCCTACACTTTTTTATGATCAATGCAGTCAATACTGGCAGATAACTAAGTAAGTTGTGAGAGAAGACTTTAACTGATAGACTAAAGCTTGCTGAGTTTCAGTTCAAAATTACAGGCAGACTTTGGCGCTTGGCATAGTAAAAAGTAGTCTATTTTGTATGATAGCTGTGCATAGCAAGTAGAATTGCTGATGTATGATTTTAAACTTCACAATGCTGTGTGTTTGTAACAAATTAATTTCATTGCAGCTTTCATTTCAACATATGCTTATTGTCTAATTAATCTTCACTTATTTTTTGCAGTTGTAGTTTTAATATTTGCAGTTTTAGTTGGAATATTACACTGAACTCAAGTGATAATGTTGACTAAGTACTGTACGTTGCACACTGTATAAATTAAGAGTTGTAACTTGGATTGCTAAACAGCCAAGCTTGTTGGTGAGTGACTGAGCATTGTTGCTGTCATGTTTTTATTTATTATTAGCAAATTAATAATCAGTCGATAGCAGTAGCCAAACCAGACTCTTCATTAGATTGGTGTCCGAGTGCTCATTACTTGACATTGCAATTTCGGTTGGTAGGATAACTCTAGCTATCTGGCTACAATATAACTCTTAATTTGTATTTCTGGTTAAAACTTAGTCATTATCTGAATATTCTTTCATATTTAGCAGTTTTTTTGTGCGGTACCAACTGCATTTACCACAGTTTTGTTTAACAAGTACTGATATAATTTATTTAATACCATGTTGATTTGCTAAAAATTGAATCAAAACACTTTATTTTGTCAAATGTCACAAAAAGGGTTGACTCGCAAAAAAGGATCCATTACTAAATTGGTTCCAATAAACTCACTTACTTCGCATAATATTTGGGCAAGCAAACAAATATTCGGGCAATTTTGTGTTCTTCCCCACAAAATGTTTTAGTCTCCTACGGCTATGGTAGCTGTTGTTCTCACTTTATCATCCATGAACAGTTTTTGAACACCGGCCAAAGGCCAACGCTTTTTGTAACTGCGATTGTGCAAGAGCGGTAAACAATATTGTGACGCTACAATCACACTTCGTAATTGAGCAACGATAGGAGAGTGAGCTTGTGCTGTGATGTTACAACAATCGCAGATAAGGCAAGGACCAAAATTATCTTTTTTACGACAGATCAACGAATATCGGCTATAAAAGCACAAGCGTTGCCAAACCAATGAGGGGGGTTGAATTCCCGACCCCCCCCCCCCCCCCCTTGCCTACGCCCTTGAAATATCATATACAAGCATAACCAAATAAACGGGACTGTAATACCACACTTTGCTTAAAATAGGCTTAAAATCAATATTTGATTTCTTTTTAAACCACTTCCTTTTAATCTACGGCGTATAAATAAAATAAAAAAAATGAAATCTTCATTGTGCTCGCGGTATCACTGCGAAGCGCGTAACGAGTGGCGGGACCCAATCTCCGTGGCTTAGCGCCTGAGCAACACAGCTCCAAACAAACTTCGTAGCGGTGGCGAGCAGGTGTGGATCCAGGGGGGTATGTGCTGGATGCATCCCCCACCACTAGCCGTTTTCAACAATGCTTTGGATGAATAAACTTTTTCCATAATTTCGAACCTCTTCATAACAATATGTCTTAGTCGCCTGAGGCCTTGAGCACGCATGATTGACACTGTGCGAACAAAGTACATCATATTTGGTGGAGCACTCAAAGATAGAGGCCAAAAAATGTAAACAAACTTTGCCTGAAAATTGTTCAAAAAGCACTAAAATGGCCATTACAGTATGCAAATTTTCAAAATTTTCAGGGGGAACATGCTCCCGGACCCCCGAGAATCATTTTGTTACGTAAGTTGCTTATAATTGACTCTACCGGGAATTGAAAAAAGTGACAAAATTTGGTGTCTACTCCCTGAAAAAAATCCTCAAAGCGCCCCTGACATGAAACATTTGCAAAGGGCACATTTACGCCCGTTTCCGGGTCTAACCGTCTTAGTGTCTTTGTATTTAGTTAGCATTCAACCTAATTCAGAGTTACTCCCCCCCCCACCAAAACTTTCTGAATCCTCTCCTGGTGGCGAGCCGTTGTCACCCTGTGTTGGATTTGACCAGCCCAGAAATTGAACCCAAGACCTCCCGTACCGATAGCGATGTCCTAAACAAATGAGCTAACCGACCGGTCGAAATTATCCATTGGCTTGTGGAGGCGAAGTAGTTTTTTAGGCTAGTACTGCATAAAACACTCACTCTTTTATCCCTTCTGTAGAATCGCAGAGTTCCAGAAAAACTTTAACAAATGGCTCCTTTCAAAGCTGCGTTGCTAAAACAGGTTAACACTTTTCACCTTTTACAAAAATAAATTCAGTTTTGCTGATACGCTATTAAATATTACCGGTAAGTAGTACCTAAAAATAATTGAATTAAAGTAGGATTTTTAAAACCACTGCAAGTTTTAAAACTAGACGTTCACAGCAGTATTCTACTCCTGACGTCGCCTTTTTGCATATACTGATGAAAACAATCGAATCTATGTAGTAGCAGCTAATGCTAAGTTTTGATTATCATAGATTGAAAAGAAATTTAAAAATTAGAGCGATTTGGCAAAGGAACGGTTTGTTTTTCATCCATAGTCAGTCCTGTGTGAAATACCTTATCAAATCAAATCTTCACTACTTTTACGTTATTATTACGTCGAAGCGTGTAACGAGTAACGGTAACCACCTCCGCGATTTAGCGCCAGCGCAATTCGATGAAACGTCGTAGCGGTGGCAAGCCGTTGGCGACAATGCGTCCAATTGGACCGCCCCGGGATTTGAACCCCAGACATCTCGAACCGAAAGTGAATAGCAACTGAGCTAACCGATAGTGAATAGCAACTGAGCTGATCGGCGCTTGGTGTATCGGTAAGAGCATCCGCTTGGTAGCCGGGAGACTGGAGTTTTATTCCCGGTCGGGTCATACTAAAGACTTTAAAAGTAGTATTCCCAGCTTCCCGCCAGGCGCTCGGCACAACCGGAAGTGCGAAGGGTTGAGGTATGTGTGTTGTTCGTCTTGTATGTCCTCTAACAGCGTTCAATCATTCATGATTGATATTTGTAATGGGCCGCCAATTGAGAATGGCCTACGCAATGTGTGCTTAGCACCCGCTGTCTCGTACCTTTACCGGCAGATTCTGAAATACCTTATGCCATTGCATTCTCAACACATCTTTTCATAGATTACACAAGGTCTGAGGTTTTTATTTCTGTTCGAGTGATGTTTTAATTGCAAATAAATAGTTTCTATGAATATGTTACTTTGCTTATTTTAGATGCTATTAGCATGAAATACAACGCAAGATAAAACAGCTGAAAATATTTACAAAATTTATTTATTTAACTCATAAAACATGGCCAAGCATTTTTAAGGTGTTTTGAGGAACCAAAACGATCTCTCAAAATTGTCGAGCCTTCTCTCAAAGTGTAATATTATGTAAACAACGGTGCAGCAAGAAATCGCTACGAATTTTTTGGTAAACAATCTTTAAATTGTGCGTAATTTTACGACTAATATTTCAAAATTTCACCATTTAAGTTGGGCCGTTATTACTGCAAACTTATCGCTGCAACAGTCAATAATATCAAACAAAGCAATATAAAAACTGTAATATTGATGGTTGGCTTAACTGTCCCTACTCTTTCGTGTAAGAGGCGATGTATCGAGTCGACAAGATTGTTTGAAAATTACCTGTACGAGTTTGTCGCTTGTGTTAAAATAATCTATTCTAGACTATAATTTAACCAAATGCAGTTAATAAACGTAGGATAGAATTCGTGTTCTGTGGCAAATAGCCTACTAAACAGAAGCACCGAAGAACAATTATACACTAGCGGGGGTTGCGACTTCGTGGAGTTACCTTATGTCCTCTTTTTGGAGGACATGTCCTCCTTTTTAATAAAAAATAATTTCTCCTCTTAAAACGCTTAAAAATGCTTTAAATGTTCTCCTTTTCGGCACTTTGAACAGTGAAAACATGTCCAATCACGCTTACAGTGGTATGAATGTATACACGTATATTTTCGCTGAAGATCTTGGGTTTTAAGTGAGCACTGCTATTTGCACTAATTCATAGCAGAAGTTAGAAATCACAACAATATAGAATGATAATTACTTAAAGATGAGTGAATTTTTTGGTTTGGCTCTTCAACTCCATATAACTTTTGCTTTCGATTCACATCTTCGTTGAAATTTGAATAAAAAACAGTTCAAAATGGTTGTGGGCGGTACAGCGAGAAAGAGGCACCAAGTAAGGCTTGAAAGCCAAATGCTTGAGGGGGTTACCGACAGTAAAACTGTAAAAGAACGGAGAAGTAATGATAACTATAGTTGTACTAATTGAGGCTGATTGAACTAAATTGATTTTAGACTAACCTTTTTGTTAACTTTCTTCGTTTATTTTCCACAAACAAGCCCTAAGTTGTGCTAATTATTAAGTTTATACATTTTATAGGCTACTCAAGGACAGTTGTGAATGCGATGAGCAGTTCTTTTTAAATTTACAGTAATTTTTAAAATTAAATGGTGGCAGAGCAGCTTAAGTTTAGTTTTGCAGTGATGTTGGAACTTCTAATTCAGTTTAACTTGGTTTCTATTGTCTTCGTTTTTCATATTTTTATCTGAGTTAACCACAAATCATCAACAAAAAAACACGTTGATTTAAGTGATACATAAATCCGTTAATTGTTGCTGTTAAAACGCATAATTTGGTGTCGGAGGTTTTTGTTACTTATCTGGTGTTTTGAAGGGATAATCTGGAGTTTTACCAAGAATCTCTGTGAGAACTTTGCCTTTTAGTCCGATGCGCCCTTTTATGGTCCCAAAAATGCGGTAGGCTACTATTTTTGTGCATGGTACAGCACTACGAGTTTTGCTTTCGTAGCAATAATATATTGTCAGGACAAAAAGAACTGGGTTGCTTTACGCGCAAAGCGTCACTGAGAAAGGTTTTCAGAATTATTTGTATGGGCGTACTTTGAATTTGCGCCTAGCATGCGGCCCACAAAAACTTTGAAAAACCGAATAACTCGAGGCCCGCGAAAAATTGCTTAAAAGGCACGCATGCAGGTTGCCGACCACTGTGCCACAGCAACGCATAACTAAACTAAGAGCTAAGATAAATTTCACTGAATAGTTTGTTAGCGATTAAAGCGAATGGATTACAAGTAAGCAATAAAAGCAAATCTATGCGTCTATTCTGATTACAGAAAATTATGGTTCTGTAACCTTATAGCGTAGCATGTAACATAATTTGGGGCTTTTATAAATTAGGAGATGCTACAGCTTGTCTGCTGCAGTACGGAGTAAAAACGCCGTATCTGCAAAATATTGTTTTCGGGAAAAACGCGAAAAACCATCCGATTTTTGAAGAGGCAATTATTATGATGCGAAGCTGTGATAAACCCCAAGTAATGAAGAAATAATAGGGCCCAGTCCATGTGAGATTGGTGGCAGGAAATGTTTCACAATACAAGCCACTGTTACGTAACTATTTGCATAAAGGTGTTTTTACTTCGTTGTTTTTATCGAAAACGAGCCAAGTTACAACGCAAAGACGTCGTATCTGATCGCTTACGGCAGATTACAACTGAACATGTTTTACTATTTCTTTTTTTATCGCAGGGAAGACAGCAATATTTTGGCATCGTTTTACAGTCACAAAATAACGTAGTATTTTAAACATAAACCGAAATTACTAGATTTAACTGTTAGCGAAAAATAATTTAGTAAGTTATATTTTTCGTTGTATTTGACACCAAAAATCGTCACTATTACAAAGCAAAAACGCCGTATCTGCAAAATGCTATTGCAATGCTTAATATTGCAGTAGTGAATAGCATAAACCACACTACATGCCTTACGACGACTATTTAGCACAAAGTTTTACTAATAAGTGCATGAACTGCCTGTTAATTTGTTTTTACTGAAATGCAGTTACGGCGTTTTTACGTAGTATTGTGACAATGTTTTAAGAACAATTACTTCGTTGTGTGCCGTAAGAGTGGACCGTAAGTTACCACGTTGTGGGCCGTAAGTGAAATACGTCGTATTTACTTTGTACTTAGTACAAGTTGAAAATAATTGCTGATACGGCGTTCTAAAATTTGAACCAGACCGAATTTGGAAAATCTAAGCATACCACGGTAGAGCTTTTCGAGTACCATCAAAATTTAAAAAAAAGTGAAAATTGACAGAATTGCATATACGGCGTTTTTATTTTGGACAGCAGTGCTGACAAAAGACACTTTTCTTTACAATTCCACTTCCGGATTGCAGCTTTGAAAGTGTTCAATTAATATCGCTCATACTAAATTTAACCCGAAGAGAATCCAGGCTAAGACCCAGATAAGGTACTTAAGCTGTCACATTATTTACTGTAGAACAATACCATGTTTGAATGAGCTTTGACTTTGTTTGAACTAAGGTACAGGAAGCTATTAAGGCCCATTAACTTTCAAATGCGCATAACTCCGCAAGTGATGAATATTATACAAATTTTGTTTGATCGTTCAAATGTGTGCATCTGAGACTTCATTTCATCCAATTTTTAGCTATGTCACTATCATGAATTTTGTATAATTAACAAAATAAAAAAATAAAAATTCGGGCTTTATTACCTTCATAGGAAGGTAATAAGGCCCATCATAAAACAGTTGATACTGATCCAGTAAATGTTTAGTTATGCTCCACAAGCACATCGGCATTATATTTTAATAGAATAAGAAGCCACTGTGTTCTTAATATGACGAAATTCTCTTCATAAAACCTACCGTACCCAAGAGAATTGAAGTAGGTGGTGTTCAATTCTCCTAACTGACCAACTAAACAAACAAACTCCTTATTTAGCCTACACTCGAGTGTAATTAGACACTTTCTTTTATTAACAGATTTAAGAATATGTTTAAGGATTATGCTGCCAGAATCAATAACTGGACATTTATCCAACTGTCTACTACACACCAAACCAAAATTTAAATGCTGTCCGCTGTTTTAGTGTGTAGGGAGGTTTGTTCTGTCTATGCTGTTGTACTGATACCTACCAGTAGGTTGCCTAAGCCTTTCTCAACCGTAAAACGTAAACTTGATCTTTTTTTCCTGCACAACTGATTCTACCTGTTTTAAATGACGTATTTTGATGCTTTACAAGCAGGCAACTCAGCCAAAAATGTCAATGAAAAGGCTAGTTTTTAACATTTTCAAAATTTAAGTTTGCCCCATCATGCGGCGAAACAACAGTTTATTTTCGAGAAAAAACTTTATTTTAATTAAAAATCTTAAAGGTAATCGCCAAATGCAATACGCTAAACAGCAAATCTTTCTATCACAGATTCAGCATCTAAGTATTTTTGCACGTGTGAATAAAAAAAAAATTGGCCTTATTAGCAGCATTATGCAAATTTCAATATGTTATTATCAATCACCTTCACAAAAGAAAAAAATAACAAAAGTATATGAACACTCCACTAAAAGCATTACTCTTGCCGACTGTATCGAAAAATTGTAAGAAAAAAACATGAAATTAGAGATATTGATCGTCAAAGCCATTGTAAAATTAGAACAACATGAGTTTTTAGTCCCCCCAAATTTTAAGTTTCTGTGGTTAACTTGTTTTACCAGATAAAACAATCAATTTATTCATACAAACTTGCCTTCATAACAGCTTCAAAAAAACGCGTCAAAGTTGATCGTATTATGCTTGTGTTAGAAGATATCGCCAGTGGGCCTTATTACCTGCAGGGCCTTATTTGCTGCAGGTACCTTAATAAAACTGTCACACCCAGACCAAATAAAAAATAACTTCGTAACAAAAAAGGTTTCCATTTTGAGTAGTGCTATGTAGTGAATGTGAATTTTGCCAGCGAAATAATGAAAATGTTGAATTCACTGTCCGTAAAGTAGCCAGGAGCGTATTGAGGGAAGATTGCGCCCTCCCCCTTTTTGATTTTGCCTTTTAGTAAAAAATAACAAAGTTGCTAAGTGACTGAAATGTACCAGATTCTTTTAATGGCCTTTACAGTTTACGCTTCCCCACCCTTTCTTTTTAATTTCTCGCTACGCCACTGAAGGTAGTTTAGTAATGCTGCACTTAATGAATAATGATTGATACCGTTATTGTTGAAAATTGGTTGATTATATTTTTATTTCTTCCTTCGGCAGTGAGAAAGCGACAAAAGAGCTAGCGTAAAACAAATCTTAATATCTTGAACTTTCCTCTCAGATCTGGTCATAATTTTTTGATACTTTAACATTTAAATTTGACATATTGCTTATTTGGTTTGATATCTCACTAATTAACAGCGCGTTCGAAAAACTCATCAAAAACCTCGGTGAAAGTCAAGACTAAAGTAATCGATTTTAACGATAAATATTTATTCACAGTCACACCTGTGCCATCAGTTTCTAAGATCACAAAAGATGGCACTGAATTAAGCCATGAGCTCTGAGTTTCTCTCCAGACCTATATCAGCTTAATGCTTGTTCATTAAGGTCCTTATTGGTGTAGAAAATGGGAACGCGTAAGGTTCCGATCTAAACAGATTCTTTTAACTGAAAAGCAGTCTGTAAACAAAATAGAAATTGCATCCTTTAAAATCTGAATCACACAAAAGAGCTTTTTTGGTTTTATGCAATTGAGAGGGCTTGGCAGAGAAAAGATTGCTGTAATTACTGTGTTCACGAGTTACCTTACGTTAACTAGTAGTCACGTATTTTTTAAGCTATTATGAAACAAATTAGAAAAAACTGTTAGCGCTACTTTCTACTTTTAACAGCCTGAAAGCGCTGACCGCTTGTATCAATGCTTAGCCTATAGTGACGATATACGTCCAGCCGCAGCTACACTTCAACGTACCCTCCTTCACATCTTTCATATTTTTGCATCAAGTACTGTTGTGCAATATGTCCGTCAGGTGCCAATGCGCAAGTAGTCACTGCAACAACGGCTGGACCGCTAGTTCTTATTCTTTGTTATTTCGTGACCCACTACTACTTCGAATGCTGACTCCATGACCACAAATGTTTTCTGGTAAAAATGACACTCAAAATAGAACACGCCTATCTCAGAATACAGCTATAATGGGACGAAAATAACGTAAAGAGAAAATTAAACCCACGGCAATTTCTTTACATCAAGTTCAAACAGTTTTGTTCTGCCAGCACACACTGCAGCTGATGATGATACCTGAATCTTCGTTGTCGGTTTCAAGAATCACAGTGGCTTTATTTTTCCTCCCTTAAAATGCATACAACTTTAACCTCAAATTGCTGGTTGCTTATCATCGGCCTAGTTTTAATGAATATTTATACCATCGGTACGCGATTAAAAAACTAGTAAATTGAAGGCTAAAACCACTAGTTTTATTTTTCACTATATAGCATACCAGTTTGTTGTGTACCGGCAGAGATGAGCATTTATGGAGATAATTTATGGCGATGGTCTATTTCCGATTATCGTTATTCCTCAAAAAAGTTTTGGTTTATCGATTACCGA
This sequence comes from Trididemnum miniatum, assembly GCA_964006365.1. Taxonomy (NCBI): domain Eukaryota; kingdom Metazoa; phylum Chordata; class Ascidiacea; order Aplousobranchia; family Didemnidae; genus Trididemnum; species Trididemnum miniatum. The sequence continues at coordinate 12,953,763 of OZ023240.1, read as the reverse complement.
TATCGGTTTTGTAATATATTTTGTTATCGCCGATAAATTATCGCGATAAGCGATTCATTATGCGCACAGTGTTCAATGTTAGTGAGTTGGCGCTATAGAAAAATACACAGTATCCATATAAAGTCATGTTACAATTTAAAAAATCTCTATGTCTTGTTTATTAATGCCTCAGCGGAGTCCGTGATCTGCTCTCTTTTATTGAAAATCTAAAAAAGCATTTTTGCAGTTTGACCTACAAAAAAAAAAAACTTCGTGAAACACATTCAAAACTCACCGCAACATTTATCGAAAAAATTTATCGGCGATAATTTACCGATTACCGATACCGCTTTAAGAGATTAAGATTAACCGATTATCGATATCGCCAAGTTTTTTTTTGAAATTGTCGCTTATCGTAATCGCTTTGGTACCACACGGTTTATCGTCCCCATCACTGAGTACCGCTATGTTACGAAATTTTAAATGTAATTGTCCATGGCAAGGCCGCAACTAAGGGGACCAGGGGGTGCGTCGCCCCCCTGGCAAAAATCTCGCCCCCTAGCACTTTTTACTGACTTGACATATGAAAATACTCCTTCAGCACAAAAAAGAATAAGCCTTGTACCACAGCTTCTCATGACCTTCCGCCTTGTTTACTTGAACTCCGATAAATATTGCCCATTTCGAAAACCAAACAGCGCACCACTTTACATTAATGCCCATTCTATATTCCAACGTCACTGAAAAACACAAGTTATGCAGCGCATTGGTCACGTTGTTGCGTCACAAGGCCGCCATTTTCGTGCCCAGTTGCAATATCGCCATCTGTATTACACTACAAAGTAATGCAGTTTTCGCATATTTAAGGTATCATTAAACCCTATTTGAGGGTTCAATAGATAAAAAGTCACAAAAAAACAATTGCGCGTAAGTAAAAAAAGATATAACTAATTAATTAAAACTAATTCATGGCCGCCAAGCACTGATTTAATGCATTTTCTAACTCCTTCAATCATGACCGCAGAATCTCTAAATTGCTAAGGAGAGCGTATCTCTCAGAGAAGTCGCTATGCTTTTCGGAATCTTTCCATGTTCCCCATAATACGCCTTATCGGCTTATAATATTCCATTCTACCCTGCATAGCTTATCTGTGCAAAAAGAACCAGAAAATGCATCTGCACTTGCGTGGTTAAAACCGGAAAAACTTTGCACCGGTATGTTTACTATAATTAGTTATATATTTATCCTCCTTTGCAAGAAAGTGACGGAAGCGCAATGCGAGCGTGCTTAAGAGATATAAGAGCCACACGAAGAGGAAATCCCGTTTAGTGCCCTTCCCAATGTTAAATGCTAAGCAGGGAAGCTGGAAATATCAATTTTAAAGTCATTGATTTAACCCAGCTCGGAATCAAATTCCGAGGCAACAGCTTTAAGAAGCATACGCTCTACCCACTCGACCATCTAAAAAATCGTTATCGTAGTACCTTAAGTCAAATTTTTTAAACGTAGGCTAACTCCTTTGACACAAGGGACCGTAAGGTAGGACCGTGCCGACTATCGAGGCGGCATCTTTCACAAAAAAGCGATAGGCGTAGTCGCCATTGCCCTAATCAAGCTGTTTGCGTGCTTCTTGTTTATTTCATTAGAGCTTGCGATGGTACACACATCTTTTCATTTGTAGGGGTGGCTCTGAAAAGAACCGTTATAATTCCAGAAATAAATTCAGTTCTTTTTTCCGAAGATCTTCAGAAGTTCTGTCAACAAGACTCTAAACTGAACTGATTACTTTCCCTGTATTTTTTGACTTCACCAACATTTCTATTCATTTATCAAACATTGCCCACTCCATAACAATCTAGCTAGCATATACAAAAACGCGCAGCGGTTTTGCTTGCAAGAACTTGCTTCTCGTCATGTTTTTTATCATTTATTTCTTTATCAAGGACATGAAGACGTAGCTTTACATACCGGTTGAGGATAGCAGGCACAACACTGTGGCAAACGGCCATTTTATTCTTTGCAAACTTAAATTTTTGAATAAACTTCACTGCATAACACTTTTTAATCCATATAGAAACAGTCTAAAACTGCTAGCCTGCCACTATACTCTATGCTTGCCATTATGCGAGCTAGTCAATTGTGCTTGAAAATGGCGGCCAATTTCATCGGTTGCATCACGTGTGTTTTTCACTGACGTTGGGCTATACCGGTAGCAAACGCTGCTAGTAGCTGCAACCAATAGCCCAAGCCTGCAGTTCAGTAGCCCAGACTTCCAAACTAACTCATCTTGCAAGTTTTAACACCAGCTGAGGCTATAATTACATGGTGACCAGCAGTGCTACACCACCACAGGGCTGACCTAAACTTGAAATTCAAATCAATTTCGTGCTCTGGTAGATGAGAAATATAAAAAAAATTCATATTTTTCTTGACTTAGTTTATACTAAATAAAACTGTGCTGTAAACAAAGCCCATATACTCCTAGTTTAAGCATGGAATAAGCCTAGTCGATAAATTTCTGGTTTTACCGGCATATAGAACTTTGCTCTAATCTGCTGTCTCTATTATGCCAGCATAGCTACAAATTGGACTAATAAAATATATTTTAATCCTTTGCAAACTTAATTTTTGAATGAATTTCACTGCATACCACTATTTAGACCACATAAACACAGTCTAGAACTGCTAGCCTGCCACTCACTATACTCAATGCCTGTCATTATGCTAGCGAGTCATTTGGGCACGAAAATGACGGCCAATTTCATTGGTTGCTCAACTTGTGTTTTTCAGTGACGTTGCTGTATTCATCCTTCGGCCTGAAAAAACATATCTTAATTACCCCATGATAGCTAACCGCATAGGTCAAGCACTAATTCTAGCGTCCACGACGAATTCCGCAAAACTTCCCCACTTTACAAAGCAATCCTTCATGATTCAAGGTTCCCTGGTGCGTTTGCTTACAAACCAACACCCACTACCGTAAAGCGGAATGGAAAGCACAACGTTCTCTGGTTTTCAATCCGCACCACAACGAGCAAGCTAGCACCAACTGTAAGCAGTGAATATTTGAAGTTGGTCGATAAGCGCTTCTCACCCTAGTCTAAGCCATATCCTTTCCTTAGCGGGAAAAATATGAAATTCAGCCAATCCTGTAGGCCTACAGTGTTCACCAAACATAGATTCGATCATCAGCCAACGCAATAAAAGCGCCCACCTCATCCTCAGCAATCGTCAGAAAGTGGAACGTACCAGCTCCAACTTGAAATATTTGACTATTACCGAGGCGTAATAAACTATATACCCCAACGTATGCTCGAGGAGGTGTGAACATTCTGGAAAGCGCTCTCCCTGACCACTATGCAAACTCTCCTTTCCTTGGTAAAATAGTCAAAACTGGGTAAAAAATACCTTGCCCTACCACTGCCAGCACCTAATTGAACAGCCGCGCAGAAAAGGGAGCAAAAAGCACGCACTTAAGTTTTTCGTTAAACTAAATGGTTGATTTTAATGATTTACCAATTTTATGCCATTGGCTTGAAGTTTGCGCAGTTGAAATATAGTTTAAGCTGCTGAATCGCGAACAGCACAGCAACGCACAAAATACCGGTATTTAATATTCTAACAGCGCAACAAGCACGGTTATAATAACCTTGGTCTTTTAAACATCTCGACCGCTACACCAAAAATGGCTAAGGTTAATTAACAACACCTAGTGCCTAGGGGAAGGTGGGATTATTTCGGACAAATGCTACTTTTCTGGCTTTAGAGTAGATTAAGAATGTGGATTTACCGTAGAGCGAGACAGCGCTGTTTCCCGCTATTATCCTTCATCAGCCGCCCTCAGGTAAGAAAGATTCATTTTTCAGAACAAATGATCTTGCCAGGATCACTCATCCCTTCGCATAAATATTTCCTAAAGAATTTAACCTTTGTGATACGCATATCCACTCGAGTGGCTTCGTCACCATTCCAGTCAAACTCTTTATTTAGTTATTTAGACATTCCTTTTTAGTTAATGTGGATTTACCAACTCTTTGTACAAAATTTCAGATAGCCCTTTGACTTAAACATAAAATTGTTCGTGATCAGTGGCGTACGCACGGGTAGAGGGGGTTGGGGTCACCCTCTCCCAGAGTTGGGAAGACTCGAGTCCGAGTCCGGACTACTGCAATTGTAGTATCCTTACGTCATCATTATGTGACGTCACTGAAACTCCCATTGAAAAATCCTGCGTACGCCACTGCTCGTGATTGTAATAGCTTCAAACACTAGGTCATTAAATACGAAATGGAAAATGGTCTAGTACGTCCGAACTTGTTCCAATAGTGGGGTAGGTCAGGACAAGCAGTGGGGTAGTCTCGCACATTAAAAAAAGGCGAATCCATTGCGATGAAAAAGCGCTCTGCATCAATTTTCGAGGATAGAGAAAAGAGCTTGTTTCAGTTAAATTCTCGTGTACAGTTTCAAAAGTTTACTATGAAGAACTTAAACGAAATTAACCGAGTGCAAGAAAGAGACTATGCATGATCTCAATAGTTTAGTAAAATTAAATGTTCTATTGTTCAAAATTCAAGTTAAAACGTAAAAATGGACGTCGAGAAGACCCAATAATTTGTGGCACTGGTAAGTTCCGAACAATATCTTCATGTGCTAAAATTATTTTCATATTTAATTCATAATTAATTATAAATTTGAAAACAATATCTTCGCGTGCTGTTTAGGACAGTTTGTTATTTATATTCGATCTAACCCCACGCTCAGCAAGACTAGCAAATAGCAAACTTTTCCTACACAGCTTGATTTTTTCAAAAATTCATCTTGTCTGCGTGTTTTTACATATTATACCTGATTAATATCACTATCAATGCTAGACTTTAGCTTAAACTGCTACCATGCTAGCACAAAACCATACGGTTTCAGCTCATCTGATTTTACTTTTTGTTAAAAATCGTGAATATGAATTCATATTCACGATTTTATATTCATAACAAAAAACTACTTGATTTTGCTACCTAACCAATATGGCGATTGAAAGAGAAGAGTGAGGTGACTGCTACAAGTCACATGATGCTGCGAGAATTAAACCGGAAGTGGTTTGTCCGAACTAGTCCCATGTCTGAAGTAACCCCACCATCACCTTACAATGTACGCGAATTATCCTATGCCTCTTGTAGAAACTAGGCTAAAGCATTATCATATTATCTGGAAAGTAATTATGCCAGAAAGCAATAAGGTGTAAACAGGGGATACAATTTTTTCACAATTTTGAATATAAAAATATGTCGTCGATAATAAAAATATGACTAGTAGCCTACAGGCTTAAGCACACATAAATGAGTAATGCGCAAACAAAAATGCTTCATATTTGTGAAAAAGTCAGAATTAGGTCAAAAACCAAAAAGAAAATGCTTTAAAAAAGAAAATGCTTCAAAAAAGTTGTTCCAAAAACATTAGCATTGCAATTATCGCACGTAATTTTCCAAAAAAATTCTGGGGAAGCATGACCCTGGACCCCCCTGAAACCGCTTTTGTTTCTCGCTTTGCTCCGAAACAACTGGGACTGCTGTTTCTACCCTCTGGAAGTAACTAAGAAAAAATGAGGCGTAGCAAATACTTTAATTATACCTGATAAATTTTGCCTCCCTTAAAATATTTTTCGCCCCCCTGAAGCATTCATCTAGTTGCGACACTGGTCCATGATAACATGTCTTCTTAGATTTTAACTACCTGTTTGTATACAGAGTAACCTATGGTAATCATCTAAAAATGCAATTACCACTAAAACAATATTAAATTTAATGCACTGTACGTGAAGGTGTTACCCTGCATTTTAACAAGTTGACTATCAGCAGACTTTGCCTGCGACCCTCTAAAATTGCTTTCCTAAGGTAGGTCATCAGTCACGACTCGTAAAAGTAGCCAATCACTGTGTTACACTTTAAACAACTCTTTTGTGCTTATGTACAGTATACTGCTGCTTTGTTCGTTTCTTTTATGTATCAAGTGGGAGGTAAGATTGTGGGTGAAGCTGACCTGGTGAGCTCTGCTCTTTCGCTTCATCCACAGTGTACATCAAATTGTGGTTTTATATGGTACGGTACATTGCAAGTATCTTTATGCGCCCCTTTTTGTGTATGCCGAAATAATTGAATACTGACTGAAATACTGACTAAAACCTCGAAGAAGTGGCAACTTCGCTCACACTTTACTTGCACTGTGACATAATATGACGTTACTGTCAATCTTTGACGAAATACTTGACCCCACTTTCAGTTTAATGTAATGAAGCATATAAGGCTGTTGTTAAAACATCTTCTGTTGACTTTGACAAACTTTACTACGCATACTTCACTATGTGCCGGTGATAAGCTTAAGGTCGTAAGAGCAATCACATCACAAAAACAGAAGAACATTTCATGGGTTTTGAACTTTTACCTTGTGTGTAACTGTGAATCTGTGATTGACAGCAACACTACTACTTTTGAAACCAGCTCAACAGTCTTCTAAATCAAATCCTATACTACAGTAGCTTGAGGCACAAAATAACCTGTGAAAATGCTTCAATGATTATATTTGCCATATCATTAACTGCCGCTTTGTGATCGCACCTTCCGCGCGTATGTGTTCTGTTTGATGTTAAAGCACTGGCCTTCAAGATGTACTCAACTACTACCTATGCAAGTTAAAGGTTTTGAACCCCGAATTTTAGTCAGCTGCGGTATACACCAACAGTCGGAGCATCACTGCTCAAATATATAGATGGGCAAGTTAATGCGAAACGTTAGCTTCGTTAACCACTACTTCGTTAACACAGTTATGTACCTCCGTTAACGTTAATTCGTTAAATTTAGCTCCAATTAACGGAAGTTAATTAAATTCGTTAAATTGTTAATTTTGACTTAAAGCGGCATTTCATTTTCAAAATAAGCTTAAAATGTCTTAATATCAATGTTTGCGCAAGCATTTAAGCAATTTTTCTGCTCACAAGCAATGTGTTTTGTTGTTTTATCTCACTTTTTGACCTCATTGCTCGTATTTTGCTACTTTATCGCTCTCAAACTTAACCAACAATAAGAGAAATAAGCATTTACAAAAATTTAACGAAAGTTATCCAACACGAACGAAAGTAAATTAAGTCCGATAATTTCAACGAAATTTAACGAATTAACTAGTTAATTAAAAACTTAACTTTGTTATTAACGAATTAACGTTAAGCAAAATTGCGCCCACCTCTGCTCAAATACTTAAAGCTGCTTCACTAGCATAGAAGCATTTGAAATGAAAACGCATTGAAGAAATTATTGGCGTAGTGGTTAAAGATATGGCTGTTAGCGCACGAGGCCTTGGGTCAGGTTCTTTGCTCAGTCAAATCGAACACAGCGTCGTTAACGACTCGCCACGCTGCGACATTTCCTCGGAGCTTGTTGCCCAGGTGCTAATCCGCGGAGATGGGCTACGCCTCAAGTTATACACTTGCTTTCGGCGTAATACGTCAAGAATAATGATTTTGATTTGATTTAGGCTACTTTAGCAAATTTCTAATGAACACAGGCTAAAAACTTCAATCTAACTTAAATGCAACTTATTCCGCTTCTATTCAGTAGCTTTTTCAAGATGCTAAAAACCAAACGGTTAACGACTCAGTTACTAAAAAAATACGCATAAACTTAAATAATTCATGATTAGGCATACAAAGGTTCGTTACAAGCTGAGAGTACAGTACGGCAGAAAGTATGGGTGTACACACACAAGGGACATAATAACTTTCACTGCAATAGCATACGGTGGGTACAGAGTACTTTGATGGTCGAGTGGCTAGAGCGTTTGCTCATCAAGCAAGACAAACTAGGGTTTGATTTGTGATGTGGTTTACCGGACCGAAATTTTTTATGAATACAACTTTCCTTCTTGAAGTTTGGAGAAACAATTATGGTGCAATTTTACAGAACAAGCCAAAAGAGGAAGTTTGCTTGTGCTATGGAGAAAAGCATTTGATGTGATGAAGTGATAAAACTACAAGTTTATACACTGTAATATAGCTCAGATGGCCGAGTGGTAAGAGCGTCCGCCTCTGGAGCCGCTGCTGTAGACTCGGGTTTCATTCCGAGTCGAGTCAAACCAATGACTTTAAAATTGGTATTCACAGCTTCCCTGCTTGACCGTGAGCAAATTCCAGAAAAGGCTTAGCTCCTACGGCTAAATGCTCAATCGGTTAGGTTGTAGATACCGTGTTTCCCCGATAATAAGACCTACCCGCAAAATAAGACCTAGCGTGATTTTTGAGGATAATTTTAATGTAAGCCCTACCCTTAAAATAAGCCCTAGTTGAGAGCGGCAGAAAGACGAAAGAGTCAAACATTCTTTTGTTATATTTATTCAAACTGCTTTAATGCGGTGTATGCCATCTTTTTCAAAAAATTCTTGAATAAATTGTTGTTAATGAGTTTCTGAATAAAAAACATGTTAATGGCAAGTAAATGCAGATCTTTTTTCGTAATTTCTGTTTATTTAAAATCTCGTAATTTTTACTTTGTAACTTCGTTTTTTGATATATCAAAATAATACATCCCCCGAAAATAAGCCCTAGTGCCATATTTTGGAGTAAAATTAATATAAGCCCCTGTCTTATTATCGGGGAAACACGGTAGCAACGCCTTGTAATGCGCTATGGAAGCAAAGTTAGCAGTTTAGTGGTAGTGTAGGTTCCTACCGGTAATGGTACTGCTTTATTAGTGACCTACTGAATTAGTGATCCGCTGGTAGCCTGCTGCAATTTGGTTTCCTGAAAAACAATCATAGGCCTACCCAGTACCGGTACGAGAAGTAACGTAAACGAAAACTCAAGGTTGATGTGAGTTGCTACTGATGCATAAAGCTCAGCAGTGACACCGCTTGACTATTGAATTTATTAATAAAATTGCTTAATCAACTCCAGTTTTTGTTCGATCTGTCATTGCACTTGGAGGCCTGCGCTCTATAACTACTCAGTACTTGAAGTTGAGCCAAAAGTAATAGCCGAAGCTGGTCTTGCAGGCATGTCCGGAGTGTGGGAGGGGGCTGCAAAAAAGTTGTTAAGGAGAGTCCTCTTAAAACGTTGTTAAAAGACATCATCTAAAATACAGTCACACACACTCGGCGTGGACTGTTAATAATAGACACCTGCAGTCAAGTGCTCAATGTATGGAAACAAGTTATAAACTATAACAATTTTGGGGGTTTGTAGCCCTTGGGGACAGGTATGCGGTGTGAAAGGGTTATGAGATCACTACGAGCTTTGAGCCAGCCTAATAGAGCTCATGACTTTTTCATTCGCTGCAAAGTCCAAAAATTGGTGTTAAAAATAATAAAGCAGCATAAAAATGCAAAATGGCATATAACGTCATATTCTGTGCACCTTCCTCGTTTGAATAAATGTTTTTTCTCGCCTGGTTTCTGCTTGTATAAACACAAGCTTATTTACCCTTCTAAAGATTTTGACGATGTCCACATAGCCTTAGAAATCTTAAGTCAATTTTTACAAGCTCATCAATCAGCAGATAGATACCCGAACGTATAGTTGCTGATATTGATAAATGTTCAAGACAATCAAGACTGTGCATAAAGCGCTAACCCGGTTCCAACTAGTGCAACATTTAATGCGAAATTGACAAATTGTAAGTAAGTTACTCGTATAGTAGAAACATGTTTTACACCGCATGCAAGGCTTGCAAGCCCGGAAAACTACTGGGACCATAAGCAATGATTAAAAAGAACATGGCCCAGAAGAGCATTGCACTCATAGGGCATGGGGCGAAGACCCGAAAAATTGTATCACTTAGCGTACCAAATTGCATTTGAATTAAAAGAAAACACTATCCGGGTCCATCATGTTCGATTCTGATCAAAGGCCAAAATGTCACTGCTGTGGTTTATAGGCCTATGTTTAACCATCCGTTTGCTCAAAATGTTTTATCAGCATCATTGCTTTTGTCATTTCAATTATTTGGCGCTAATGTTCGCAATAATATATTCATTCCGTAAACATTTACCATCAAAACTATCACATTTCTCTTTTAATCTTAACTATGGACAAAAGCAAATTGCAAAGCCAAAATGGAAGAGTTGCCAGAGAGTTGAGAAACTAGCATCTGACAAAATTTGTGATTCTGGCGAGTACCAGTAACTTTGCTCGCAAAAGTGCATTTGGTGTCAACACTAGGTTTGCAGTATTTCGAAAAAGCTAAAATCACTCGGTATAATATCAAATATCGATTACAATATTCTTTATTCTTTACTTTTTTAAACTACCATCGAAATCGATTATTTCTTTACTTTTTGGTGAACTATCGAATATCGATTATTTCTTTACTTTTTTGAATATCGATTCCCAACCCTGTGTGTTCGTTAGCTTTTTTTCTTTTTGCTCAATGTTGCATGACTCTTAATTTGGTACCAAAAGTGGGCTAACTAACCTAGCTCTTGTTTTAGGGTGATTTAAAGAAGAGGTTAGAGGGAAATACAGCCATCATTCAGAGAGGTATTATGAGTAAAAACGCACACTTGAGCATTGCTCTGCGGTCAAAAATCGTTATCAGCCGTTTCGCTTTCGTTTTTCGCGACTGATTTTTCGTTACTGCCGTTTCCGCATCAAGTGTGAATGAGGCACAACGATTTTTGACCGCCGAGCGATGCTCAAGGATGCTCTTTTACTCAAAATACCTCTCTGAATGATAGCTATAATTCCCTCTAACTTCTTTAAATCACCCTAATGCAAGAGCTAGGATAGTTAGCCCACTTTTTGGGGCCAAATTATGAGTTCTGTAACATTGGGCAAAAAAGAAAAAAAGCTAGCGAACACAAGAAGTGAATTGAGAACGCATTTGAGAAAAACAAGCAAAAACGTGTTTTTGCCTGTTTTGCAAGCTAAACTTTTGGTCACGACAGTAGAAATAGGTTAGAGCTGATAAGGCATCTAAAACGTGCAGAATACAAACCTATTAACCTAAACCAATCTTACAATGTTAATTACGCGTGCTTAGCAAAGTAGATTTTCCATACATCTTTCTAGCACTCGGAAACAAAAGAAGAAATTCGCAATTATGTACCTACTCAGATCAACGTTTAAAAATTCTTTTTTGAGTGCCAAAATTGAAAACACTAGACAATGTACACGATTTTTTTGGCGTTAACAAATAGTAATAGAGTCGATACAACAACGCAACGTCACTGTCGTTAGTAGTGCAAGCCATTGCAAAGCTCCTTATGTGACTTTAAACTTAAATCCACCTATTATCCACCACTCCTAGGCACTCACTCCAGGAGTAACTATACAAAACTTCATTTTCGAAAATATTTCTTCCGTCGACTGATAAACAATTTATACATCCAAACCAGGATCATGACTTTTATGAAGTCTGTTACTTCGCTGTATTGAAGGTGTCGTTGGCTTTTCGTAAAAGTTAAGATGTTTGCTGAGAACAACTTCATGCTTTTTTTGCAAGGTTATAACATCCAGGTGATTGGTCGGAATCGATTGGTTTTGAGCGTCAATGAAGCAATCATGTTTTTCTCGGTTGAAATCCTGACGCATTACCAAGGTGACAAACTCACGATTTGCTTCAACTAATGGAAGGCCTGCCTTAGCATTGGATGAGGAGCCGTGACTTAAAGACTTGCCTAAAAAAGATAACTTTGCTGGTCCACGATGACGCTTTCTTTTCCAAAACCATAAGAAAACCGCAAAAAAGGCAGCAATAAGCAAAAAAATGGCAACTCCCGTAACTATTTCCAGCCATTGTGGCATTACTAAGTGAGACCCAGTTGTTGGTAGGTTCAAAATGTCGACATCAGTTTGAAAAATTTGACATTGATTGAGTGTGAGTTGATCTACATTTAGATGGGACCTACTAACACAAACTATATATTTAGTTGACGGTTTTAAATCAAAAAGTTGTTTCGTTATCGACGGCAGGATAGGAGCAACAGTATATTCACTTATCAAATCAGTTACTTTCGAACGACTGGATTCCGACATGTCTTTGTGTAAACTACAATTTTGACAAAGTATCTCTCCATACAATAAAGAACACGTTGTAAATGGAGGGTCATCAACTTTTCTGTCCCAATGCATCATTACGGAAGATCCTTGAATTTCATCAATTGTGAATAGACTATTCATCAGTGGACAAGTCAATGCTTCAACATCAATGGCTTGCAAAGTCACTCCACGAAATGAAGAAGGGTAGGAGCATCTTACTAAACTCTCTTCAGGTTGAAGAACAGAAGTGGTGAAAGTCAACCATCGTTTCAGGTAAAGCAAATCACAATCACATTTCCACGGATTATCATGCAGCTCCACTGTGCTTGAGATAGGAAGGCTATCAAAGGATTGTTCTTCAATACTTTGTAAAAGATTCGAAGACAAATCTAACTTTTTTAATCGCTTCTGATTTTGGAAATCCCCATGATCGCCATTGCTGTGGGCAAAGATGAACTGAATTGCATTTGATGACAGTCTTAATTCGGTTAAATTTGCAGGCAATCTTGATGGAATGTTAACCAAGTGATTGTGGTTAAGATCCAGTGTTTTAAGATTTTGTAACAAATACAAATCAAGTTTGCTGCTTCCAATATTGTTGTGGCTTAAGTACAAGACGATAAGTCTGCTTAAATTAACTTTATGGTTTATGGATACTTCACTAACGTTGTTGTGAGAGATACGAAATATTTTCAGATTGTGCGGCAGTTCTTGTGGAAAAATATTTAAGAAATTTCGTGATAATGTCAAATCCTGCAGTGAAACAGCTTTTTTGAATAAACCTGAGACAAACACGTCATCTGTCAAGTTATTCGAATCAAGATTAAGATATTGGAGATTTTTCAAATGGCTGATTGCATTTTCGTCAATACTTTTGATGCGGTTTAAACGCAAAGACAAGTGAACTAATGTCCGAGGCAAATTGTTGGGAAACGTGGTTAGTTTATTGTTGTGCATGTCTAAGCGTTCTAAATGCTGCAAACGTCCCAATTTCGATTCCAATGTACGTCCACTTTCAATCTTATTGCCTTGTAGTAGCAATGTTTTTGTATCAAGAGGAATTTCGTAAGGAACACTTTTTAGATTTCGCTCATTGCAATAGACTATCTTTCTTCTTTCATCACATCGACAAGCTGAAGGACAACAGATGTAAGCTGGTAGACATAAAACCAGAGCAGCTATTGTTAACACAGCTTTAGGGAACAAGTACATTCTTGTTATTTACGGTACCACTTAAATTAAATACAAATTAAAACGAATGTTATCATCAATCCTCAGTCTGAAAACGAAAAAATACGCACAAAATTAGTAGCGGTACTGGTTAACCCAGTGCTAAGTTATTTATCACTGCACACTTGCACAGGTGACCACAGATGATCGCTTTTAATGGCATCGCTACAATATGGCTTGTGCCATGTTTCCCCATTTTGTGGGGTAATTTAGATTATAAAAATTGCTTTTGCCATTGTCTTGTTTATGCTCAGCTTCAGTGCGTAGGAATTTAGTGAATGCTGTTTTAAAATATTAGGCCTACTAAGTTGTTGTTTAACGCTTTTAACGGCATAAGGTTTGATAGATCTACATAACTTGTTTTCAAACCAAGAGATCCGCATTTAATACTTCATTGTTTCTGCTTCATTTTCAACCTTGCTCCACGCCGTCGCGCTAAACTATGTAGCTATTTACTACGATTCGACTCGTAGGGGAGGAGTATCGCACTCAATTTTTTAACTGCAATCAAACTACGAAATTCATAACGAATTTCATAACGCTGAAATGACATAGCCAAGGCCTAACGGTATTCTCGATTTTATCTCAAGAAAGCAACAACAGCAAGAAATGTAATCAATCAGCTGCAAAATTTATGACTATTTCTGCTGTATTTTTTGACAGATTTTTTTTGTTTCACAAGGCAAACTGGTAAATTATGACGTTGCAAATTTCAAAATTCATATACGTTTTATGAATGCATCTAATACGTTAAGGTGACCGATTGCCTTTTACGCTGCTTCTCTATGCTTAAAATGATTTATCTATTCACTAGATAACATAGATTATGTAGATACACCGTATAATGTTATCGTGCCACAAATTAATCGCTAACCATTTTAAAGCAAAAGAGAATGGCAACAGGCTTTAATAATTTGAATGAGCAGTAATATTTCGCTAAAAACACATGTAACTTCAGTTTTGCAGCGGCGGACCTAACTAAGCAACTGACATATTCAGTCACTAGTCGGTAACACGATGGAAGTCCGGAACGCTGCTTCTTGCTCAACTCTGTGACTATATAGCACAGCTTACATGTATTTAATTAGAAAGCTATTTAGTGCTTGATGCAATAGATAGACTGAACAGATATGTTTTTCGCTTATTGCAAAAGCATTTCTAGCAACATTTTCTGTGGTTAATACTGACTCTTTGTAAACGCGATCTTTTCTTTTCTTGGCTTACCATAAAAGCTGTAACAAGCTGGGCTAAACAGTAACTTCAAAACTTCGCGTTGTTTTTCAAAAACTGTTACGCTAAATGTTCTGATGTCGGGCCGAAAGCTTTCGTCACATCTTGAATGCCTATAAGCTGAGATTTGGTAAGACGAATCGGTGACCTTATGCGATCATTACGATTTCATTAAAACTAAAGTAGCACTCTAGCCGCTGTCTCTCGTCCTTTAAGTGCTTTGGACCATCTGGCGAGAACTATAAGCAATTACATGTAATCGGTTTTATCAGCGAAGGTACGTGAAGACCCAAATAACAAGTGCAATTTAAGTGACGTATCCCTGAAAAGAACGGTATTTTCAACAAATTCGGGGTTAGTTTCATCTACAAAACTTTGCTGTAATCTAGCGCATGTGATAAACGTATAAGTACATCGCAAAGCGACAGACCACCCATGCCGATAGTTATTGCAAAACAGCTGGGGTTGAGTCGGTTATTCCGAGGCCGAGAGGTCTCTGACAACAAAGTCGGAGCTGAAACTCTAAATAGCTCGTTGATGTTGAGACAAAATCGTACAAAATTAGAGTTTTGCATCTGATTATTCCAAGTACGGTTCATAAATGTTGTCAAAAATCAATTGGTATACGTACGCTCTCGTACAAAATTGAGCAAAAACTTTTCAAAATTACAGCGAGTTTAAATTTATTGATTCAACTAGCGGAAATTTCCATCCACGTTTCTAAAACGAACTTAAAATCAAAAACAAAATGCCAATCCCTACAAAAGCCACGAATTAATCACATTGATCATGATTTCACATGAGTACGATGCAAGTGAGCTAAAATTCTTTTTCACTCGATTTGTAAAACGCCATATTCTGTGCTGAGCTTTTCACGATGAAGTTAATATTGTAAGCTACTGCATAGGCGTAGCCAAAATTTTCAATTTGGGGGGGGGCTAAAGTTTAAAAAATCTTACCCAACAGCTGGAACGGATTCAGAAAATTTTTGTGAGAGGTGTAGATTTGAATTAGGTTGCGTGTTAACTAGATACAAAGAGGTCAGACGTTTAGACCCGAAATAGGGCGTCAATGTTTCATGTCAGAAGCGTATTCAAAGTTTTTTTTGGGGAGGACACCAAATTGTGACATCTTTTAGCCTATAAGCGTATGTTTTTTCGGCAGAGTAAATCTTAAGCAAATTGAGAAAAAACGACTCTAGGGGTACGGGGGCATGCTCTTCTGGAAAATTTTTAAAATTTTACATGGTGTAATGGCCTTTTTAGTGCCTTTTGAACAAATTTTGATCAAACTTTTTGCCTTTCATTCGGAGTCCTTGACCAAATATGATGCATTTTGCTCGCACATTTTCGATTTATGCGTGTTTACTTCAGGCCAGCAGTGGATCCAGACAACTTTGGTGGGGGGATGCAATTTTGAATTAGGTTGAATGTTTACTACTGTAAATGCAAAAACGGTAGAGGTCTAGATGCGGAAAAGATCGTAAGTAAGCCCTATGAAAATGTTTTATGCCTGAGGCGTAATCAGACATTTTTTTAAAGAAGGTACACCAAATTTTAACATTTTTTCAAGCGTAGTTTTTTCCGGCAGAATTACTTTGAAGTAAGTTGAGGAACAAAAAAATGGCTCCAGAGGGTCCGAGGGCATGCTCCCCCGGAAGAGTTTTGAAAATTCACGTACTGTAATGGCCATTTTGGTGCATTTTGAACAGATTTCGGGTAAACTTTATTGAAATTTTTTGCCCCTAATTTTGAGTGCTTCACTAGTATCGATACGTGGCGTTCCACAAACCGGGTTTCACATAAGCCGACAAGATAACGTTTTGTTTCTCCTTGACTAGAGACATCTTTTTTCATGCAGGACTTCAACTACGCTGTTTTCTTCGCACTGGCCTTCAACATTTTAATCGCTTTTGGTGCAACGTTTTTAGCACTTTGTATTGCTGAAACTTTTACAGCCGCAGAAGCGCTCAAATTTAAGCAATGTGTAGCACAGTAAAATTAATATGCCAACGGAGATTTGTTTTGAACAATCGTAGTGACGCCTGACCAAAAGCGGAAACCTGGATACTTGGCGTTAGGGTGTCAGTTTCAGTTTCGGTGTGTTGAAACCCAGATGTCAGGTTTCAGTTTTGGTTTGGTTTCACGGCTGTTGAAAAATCGGTTTCGGTTTCAGTTTTGCTTACGCGCAGCTTCGGTTTCTGAGTTTCAGTTTCGGTTTAAGTTTCATGCAAGAAAGTTATTTTACTGTGAATACGGATTATTTAAATCCTCTACTTCTTGGCGTTTTTGTTTTATTACGATGATAAGTAGCAGCTCAGATGGCCGAGTGAGGAAAGCAATATTGCTTCAGAAGTTGTCGACTTGGGTATGATTCCGAGTCCGGTGAAGCCAAAGACTCTAAATTAGTATTCACAGCTTCTCTATGCGACGCTCAGCGTTAAAGAAACTGTGCTGGTAATGATGGTGATGACAATTTTTAAAACCCACAAAACCTTAGAAAATTTTGAACAGGTTTTGGTTTCAGTTTCGGTTTTGACGTTTCAAGAAAAAACGGTTTTGGTTTAAGTTTAGGTTTTTAAAATTTTGGCTAAGTATGTGTCGGTTTCAGTTTGGGTTTTCAAAATTTCCTTTAAAACCGGGTTTTCAGGTTTCGGTTTAGGTTTGAGTTTCCACCCTTGCGCCTGACCGTTTTCTGACCATTGCGGCTGCGCCATCACAACTCTGGCCAACGCAAAAAGTAAAGTTGTATTGTATTTCTCCTTTGTGAGCCCATTTATTAAAAGCCCAGCAAGAAAACAATCACGCAATGGGAAGTGTTTATCGTAATTACCAAGACCCTTGTTTTTGTCCAGGATGGATTGGGGAAGCCATGGCCCCCGTGCCCCCCCCCCCCCTTGGCTACGCCCATGGGCTACTGTACATGAAGTTTAAAAGAATTATGCAATTACGCTTGTTCTTTAGCTCCTGCCGCCTCGTTGTTTGTGAAAACTCGGCCAGTTGAAGGTGTGTGATCTTAAAAATCGATGATTAAATAAACATTGAAGACAAGTTAATCCCTGAATAAACTGTGCTAGGTTCAAAAGACGCCACTGATTACTCTTGTATCGATGAGAAATAAGATCAAAAACGTCCCGAAGACTCGAAACCTCTTGATCAACTCCGTTTTGTAACATGCATAACATTGTACACCTAACTAACTCGGTCGAGGAGCCTGTGCGGCGGTGCAGCCAGAAATCGAACCATTTTTTTATTTCAGCCCATGACATCAAGTTAAATTGACCAACACACTTAAAATGCATCTTTACAAATGATTTAGGCCTACAGACTGCGTCACGCACAACACGCACCAAAGACCGGTATTTCCTTCAAGCTTTCAGCGGTAGGTCTTCCTCATTCTAAATTAATGGTTTACCACTCTACACCTAACCTCAACCTGACTATACGCTTCAGCATAGGCATATCGGCATATTGATTACTTTCTAAACTAGAAATTGAAGTTTCTTTCAACTCAAATCGATCTTTTACTTTTGCTTTTCTTAACTAGTTTGTTAATTATAAGAAAGCAGTGTTGGTTGTTTCTCAAATTACTGAAAATGAACCTTTATTTCTTGGGCTAATGGTCAAAAAACAAAAGGTTTTTGGTTGAGCGAGGCGGGAAATTTCGCTTTAACAATGTTTTGTAAATCGTGATCATAATGTAAGGTGTAAGTGATCCTTAATTGAAAGCCCAAGCATGCGTTTCAATGACATTGGGACTTTTAAAGTCCGGAGAACTGTTGTCTATTTATTGGCGAACATAAAAAGTGTCCATCGAAAACTTTTACCGCAATAATTGAGGGCTTTCAGCAGGATTGCCATTAAAATTCACCGCTTTTGGAAATACCAATGTAGCCTACCTACAGCAATAAAAAAGTATTTATTTTTATTCGTGCTTCAAGAATAAAAGAATTGATTGATTGACTGATTGATTGAATCAAATTTAGTTGGTAGGCCTTACGATTTTCGTAGGGTTCATGAGAAACTTCAAACGAACTTTGAGAAGTAGCCAATTATCGCCACAAAGGCAGCTGATGTGGTCAACAGAACAAGATCATCATCCCTTTATTTTCTAGCTGCATTACTCTCTGTCTTCAAAATTAATGTAAGGTAAATCTAAGGTATCTTCTAAAAAATAAAATGCAAAAATAAAGCCAAGGTATCTTCCAAAAAAAACTTTTAAATCACTTAACATTTTCTTGAAACTGAACTCGACAATTAATAAAATTCACACTTATGCTGAAGTGACCTGTCATTCTTCTTATTTGTAGCGTCGTGACAGTATAAACCATTTATTTTCTCATGTTTCTGTTCCTGCTTGAATATTATTTATTATTGTCATAATTTTGCTTATATGTTATTTACACTCTTCAAGTTTTTTGTCATCGTATTTTGTTGTTGTTGTTAAGGAGGCGCAGACTCGGCGACCATGCAGCCTTCGGCTGCAGAATAATAGTGATGTATCCACACCAAAATTTTGCCCGATTCCGATACCGAGACCGACACCGAAAAAAGTTACCGATACCAATCCGATACCGATCCGAAACCGATCCGATACCGATCCAATACCGATCCGATGCCGATCCGATTACCGATTCCTATCTAATGTAATACCGGTACTTAACGTAACACTGAATTTATAAACACTGTCACGCAATGTTGCTGCTTGCTAAAATTCACCATGCAACGATAGGGATCATAAAAATATTTAGCTGAGGGTAGACTAATGCAACAAGGGTGTGACATGGATCAAAGATTTTATATTATATAGAAATAATATGCAATCAGTAAATCCTTAGCCATACTGCTTACAAGTATGTTTATGACTTCACCCTACCATACACAAAACCGTATAGTCAATAAAATACAATTTTTAGAATAAAACCCTTTCTATTCGCTTTATTGATTTTTTGAATTAGGACAAAATATACAAATATTAGTGCAAATCCCATAATTTTGAATTTCAGGTTGATGATATGCCTTAGCAACCGATCTGAAAAAGTTAGCCTAAATACCACATGCTATTTGGGCTTACTTTTTCAAAATGTTTTTTGTATATCAGATAATCTTACTACATTGCTGACGCAAAAGCAATTTCAAGTTTTGCAATCCCAGTAGGCAAATATTGTTAATTTTAACCACTAAACCTCAACTAATAAATTTTGAAGATAGTCTTGTGTTACTAATTTTTTAAATTATTTTTGAATGTTTGTTGCTGGTTACTACCATTTTCATTGTCAAATCGGTTTTAAAAGAATCGGTATCGGATCGGTAATTACAGGTATTTTTGACCAATCCGATACCAAAGCCGATACCCAAAAAAACACCGATTATACCGATTCCCGATACCGATTCCGATTAATCGATACATCACTACAAAATAATGGTCTTTCGCGCTATACCTCGACGCCCGTGTTTTTTGTTTCATAATAGCTAAATTGAAGTGTGTGCCTTGACGGCGTCTAAAGCTCTGTTCTGTTCTTCATTCATACTAAATGTTATCGAGCAACAACATTCTGTTTTTAATGTTAAAATAGTTAATACGTTGTTTAAGATTTGGCAACGCTACAAAATTTTCAATTTGTTCTTCATAATGGGAATGTTTAAAGTTTATCTCTCTGAAATTGAAAAGATGCAAACATCACTCACTGCAAGTTTATATCATAAAATATTTATCGTGGGGTGATAAAATTACCGCAACTCAGGGTCAAAAACGCAAACCTTGTACCATACTGTATGTTGTATCATTGCTTTAGCTGCTGAGTAAACGTTTCTGTGTGGTGAAGGTAACTCATTTATTTTTCAAACCAAGAAATAAACTTTTTTAGTTGGCCGTTAGGTGGAGCAAGAGGTTCCAAAGGGTAAGGCGCAGCGAAATGACACATCTAAATGTAACAGCGAATTGAGTTGGCCGAGCGGTTAGTGCATTTGGCTTCGGAGCTGGTTTCGCGGGTTTGATGCCCAACTAAGTAATCTTCTATGATACATATACTTCACTAACATAAAAACTTAAACTGCAATTATGTGGCTTGGAAAAAAAATTAAAAAATGATGTATCTAAAAAAATACTTCAGGTTTGTACCATTAAAAAATGTTTATTTTCTGCTTGCCCTTTGCCGTTATAGCTCTTGTCTGACAACGGCGCCTCCCATCGAGATACCTGCATTACTTTGTAAAAATCTGGTAATTTTATTTATTGAGCAAAAATTTGGAAAGTACCGATAGAAAAATAACAGCGACAAAATGATTTTGCGTTAACGCGTGCAGACGTACCCGTAGTAATTAAATATAAATTAGAAAGTAATGGAAACTGATGTGCTTCACAAAGCATAATACAGTATGTTGGAATAATACCCGAATAAAATGCTCATCAACCTTGTGATTATTATTTCATGACGAGGTTGTTCATTTTTCCAACGTCAAGATAAAGCCAAATCGACCATTAATTTGTACTAACTCGTGAAGTTTCAAAACCAAAACAATGCCCAAACCTTCCTTTCTAACTTTTTGGTCATGGCATCAAATCGCACGAACAAACGTCATAACAGTCATAACACGTCAAAATGTACTAGGCATCACATATAGGCTACATGTGAAATGAATTTGTTTTAAACAAAAAGCACGTTTACGAGGTTTAAGCAGCTTTAGAAATAAAAATATTCCTTATTCATTCATGAAATTGTTGTTGGATTTGCTATGGGCTTATTGGTGATGTTAAACCTTCAGCACCTATTCAAATTTGCCAATAAAAACAAAACTATGAATTGAACGTGTGAATATATGTTTGCTTGAATACGCTGACCTGTCAGTTGAACTAGCGACCAGCACGTATAGGTAAACAAAAACATAGAAGAAGTTCCGGCGAAGCGAGCATGACACTTTCGCAGTAGGAAACCTATTTGAAATATTTAAAGTAAAAAAATCAACGATGCTGGTTGAGAAATCGTTTTTTGTTAGAAACTCAAATTACTGTCCTCCAAGGCCGGGTTGGCAACCTTTTTCGCACAGTCGACCGGTTTGAAACAGAATTTTTTTTGCGGAGTTTAAAAAATCACTGATGTTTTAGCAATAAAACGCTCGTATTTATTCAGATCTGAAAACCTCTATCTTGTTTTCCTTGGACTAAAGTGTAACGGTATACTTTTTAAATATCTTGCCGTGGCAATTTTCTTTTAATTTTTTATACAGTAGTAGCTTCTCAAACCTACTTCCTAAGGTTATCTCTTTCTGACTAGCTTATTTAGCCTAACGCTAGTTGATCTACGCAAGGTTTACAATAAAATGATAGCGTAACGAATGTTCGCTGTTAAATTCAAAGATTTGATTTTGTAATTTGGTTAATTTACAGTATGGTTTTGCGTAAATTTTCCATACTGGGTCAACACCAGAATCGAGCTATCGCGTGCTTTTCAAAAACGTCTAAAAATTGCATCTAACGTTGTAAAAATGTTTCAAACTCAAAAATTGCATCTAACGTTATAAAAAGATTTCAAACTCAAAGCTTTTAATCTGAAAACGAATACGGACCGGTAACAAACTTCGTACGGACCGGCATTCATACTTGCCCACTACTGTTTTAAGGTGCTACGGTAATAGCCTAAAAACGCCTAAATTATTCGACCCTACTTTCACCTTTTTTCCTTGCTGCTATAGAAAAACTTGATTGATAAGCAAAATTCTAGAATTTGTACAAAATTAATCCAATCATCACACATGACGTAATCTTTATTAGCACTAAAACAGGGATGGCGAACCTTCTTAAGCGGTGGGTCAAACCTAAGGTCGTAGACCGAAAAAAGAAAAAACGTGAGTTACGGATGTAATAATATTAACGAGGGGCTTGATCCCAAGTTCTGTCGAAATCTGTGCAATGAGCAAAAAAAAAAATTTTACCTCAGGCATGCCCTGCTATCCGCCTTTAATGCCTCAGTTTGGAAAGATAAGCTTTTCGTCACTACGTTTATGTTAGCTACCGTTTTTTTTCGTAAAATTTTCCAAACTACAAGTGGGTCACTGGAATGAGCAAGTGGGCCACTTAGTGACCCGCGGGTCAGTGGTTCGCCATCCCTGCACTAAAGCATCATTATAATACTTTTTTTTTTTTCAGCCAACAAAAAAGACATCGAGAGCAAAACCGACTAGTAATTCTGTTACTACTGAACTTGATCAGCAAATTTTGTGTAATTGTTACCAGCGACATTGATGACCAGCTGACGCATCTTCATCGGTATACCGTACCGTAGGCCTTACTTGCATTGTTGCGCAATTGTTTTTGGTACCCGGTAGGTTTGGCTAATCATTATGTCAAACCCTGTGCCAGAGTATCAAGGTTATGGCTTTTAGAGTCAGAATTTCAGTTTCAACAAACATACGGAGCAGTTTCTACGACAGCTATTGTCAATTGCCTTACCTTAGTTGACATTTTGCTGAATTATGTCACTAACCTCTGGAAATCACAAGGTTGTCACAAGATAATAAAAAGGGTTTGAGACGATGATTAATCTAATATAAAGTTTTTGTTTGTTTTGTGATTATCACAAATGCTGTATCAAAATCGAGGTATGATCGCAACATGACATCTAGTGACTTTCATATCAGTATTTGTCGAGACAGAAAATTTACCAACATTGCAGGGAGATAAAAAGTATGTTATTCCCATTTAACAAGAACTCAGCTCATGTGGGTTATTTGTTTTTGACTGGTACAGCCTTTCGAAGCCCGTTAGGACGACATCTTTTAGTAACTTAAATTTGACAGATGTCAAACAGTTTTTGATCAGAATACATCATGGCCAAAGTAGAACTTTTTAAAACTGCTTCTAAATTTTTAATACTAAATTTAGACGTGAAATTTGACCACTGTGGGTAAAAATAACCCTATTTCGGCATACAGCGACGTTACTTCAGTTGTTCTTTTAAGTTTGTCAAAATCGTTTTTAACAAATGTTTTTTCAAAAACTGGATTCTACGAGGTCTCGTTAACCAAGACATTTTGTCAAGGTTGAATAGAACTAAATACCAGTTGCCGTAAACGTATTTCATTTCCATGTGAATTTTACAAATCTGTGTTCACTGTGATTTCTTCTAAATGTCCATAGGGTATTAGAAAGGCGTCTGCTTGTTTAGTTAAGGAATCGCAAATCATAAAACCAACCAGAACATAAAATATGAATTAGCAGTTAGGCGTTCGAAATCGCTAATATATTTCAAAGTAAACATTGAAATCAATTCGATCCGTTCAATGTTTACCGATCTGACTTGAAAGATGAGATTGACAGATGAGCAATAATTCACACTACCAACATGAGCGGGAAATTATGTGTATACCGCATTTCGCCATAGCGAATTTTGTATAGAAATATCAAACCTTGCAGGGCCAGGGTTAGAGACACTCGTATCAGCTAACTAATGCTGCAAACTCCAACTTAAAATCTCAAACTCGGTCTCTTCTCAAAACTCGAGCAGTGAAAACCTCTGAACCCGAACTTAAGCATTATCCAGAAAAAACTTGATCGAATTTTGAACTTAACTCGAAACCAAAATCTCGGTAAAAATTACTCAACTGGAAGTCGCAAAAATTCGAACTTACACTAGGACTCGCAAACTTTCAGCTGGCCCAAACTCGTTTAAAAATCCGTAGAATTTGCAGCCCTGCTTCTAAATGGTTTTAATTTTCAGTGCCGGTAGTTCATCACAGTCAAGCATCATGACAAGGCAGCTAATCCAAAATGAAAAACTTAATAGCTTTGCCAAAAGAATAGATTCGAGTATATTTTTATTTTTTTTGAAAAAAATACAGTACAACGAAAACACTCACAAAACAACAGAATTATAACACCAAGCAATAAAAGAAAACTGCGCAAATACCCGAAAGAGAAAACGTTGGTTAAACTGTAACTGAATTGTATAATAAACAACATCTCATTACATATAATAAAGTGATCTAAATCAAAGCGTAGTATGTCACGAATCACGAGGGTTGCCATTTGAAAATAATTACAGTAACATTACAGTTACCACAACATAACTTAACACTGTACGCTGACTAAAGAAACAAATTTTGAGATACACTCAGACAAGAAATTATCCTAACATAAATTAAGAGATTAAACTGCCGCACTGTAACAGAAACCAGACAGAAAGGATTACCCATGTTATCAGATTGATAAAAAATAAAGCAGAAGGACAGTGGGGTCATTAATTTTTAAATGAAAAGACAAGGCAAGCTTATTGACTAACACTACTAGTCGTAAGTTTTTGCACCAGCATTTTAAAAACGACTAAAACTTGAAACACAGCAAGGCCTATGCTTTAAAGAGAGCGGTTTTGGCAACTGTCATTTGAGGTAAACAAATCAAAACATACTTAAAGGAAAAATACTAAATCACGCGGAAAAGAATTCAAAATTCGGCACAAATGGCGAACACATATAGGGTAGGGATGGCGAACCTGTTAAGTGGTGGGTCAAATTTAAGGTCGTAGACCGAAAAAAGAAAAAACGTGGGTCACGAATGTAGAAGAAAAGGTCATCACGTCCGCAGAATGATGTCCAATTTTCCGCCCAAAATCACGAGAAAAGCAAAAATAAAGTCATTACGTTCGCGGGTAAAGTTTTCCAAACTACAAATGGGTCACTGATGGGTCACTGAAATGTGCAATGTGTCAGTGGTTTGCCATCCCCGGCATAGGCTATGTTTTTAAAAAGCGAAAATTGCTGACAAAGAAAATACAAGGCAAAGTTCCACAAAAATCTTGATTCTGCTTCATCATTGCACCATGGTTCTAAATTAAAACTAATGGCCATGTTAATATTTTACATTGTCCAAACTACAGAGAAACGAAACAGCTTCGTTTATATAAAATTTCTGAATTTGTGCAACACACTAGTTCACAGAATGGCAAAAGAAGTAATTATTGACTTGAAAATTCATTTTTTGTGGCGTAAATATATTCCAAATGCCATAAAAAGCATCTGCAAGATAGCACCAGATAAAACACAAACAGCATAGTATAAAAAATAATAAAGTATGGCACAGGATTTAGTCATGCAGGTTTCACCCTACATTAGCTAAGGTTTTGCTATAGCATTGAGTCAAAAAACTTTTTGCAAGTTAGAAAGTTTATGCATAGCATTTATCTTAATCTCAATTTTTGCATTATCTTTAAAAGATAAAGACATCGGCACAGATACGTCACTGATGATGTCATTCACCACATACAATTTCATTGGGCAACAAAAACCGGAATCTGGATTTAATTGCTTACCTCCTGCGTTATTGTCACACAGTCTTTTGACTTATTTGGATTGAGAAGCAACACACAAGCTGAAAATAATAATTAGCAGGTGCTACGGCAATAAAAACTCGGCGAATGAGATTGGTCGATAAAAAATCGTGTTTGTAATCAGATTCTCGCATCGGAAACAATTTTTTCGCGCCATTATTAAATAATGCCATAATCACCTCTGTCAGCTCGAGTCTTTTTTCTTTTGAAAACACCTTCCACCAATCCTCAATCATTATCAGATTAAAGTCTCACATATGAGAGATGCAATTTAGAAACTATGCAAGGTTTCCACTTTGTTAAAGTAAAATCAACAACATACAAGATTGCAAGCACTTGTAACGGTGTTATGTGGCAAGTAATCTTAATCGCATTTTTATTAAATCCAAAAAACAGCTTTGAACCATTTCAGTCATGTCAGCTTAGTAAGATATTAATTGCAAGTTATTAATTCATGCCAGGGGCGTATCCACTAACTTTTTAGGGGGAGGTTACGAATTGTTATTGATGAGTGGAAGGGTCGAGTCCCCTCAGACCCCTAGACCCATCACTGCATTCGACGGATAATCTCCGTTACAATCAAACAAAAAAAAACTTAACCTTGTAGCTATGAACAACACCATTTATCAGTAAATGAAGATATAGAAGACGAAGTAGATTGCCTTTCCAGAACAACGGACTTTCTTCTCTCCACAAGAGGAACATACTCATTTGTTGTGGCACTCCTTTTACGACTTTGACTGCTCAGAACAAGTTGTATGCATAAATCGAGCTTCATTTCAATGACACCTGCGAAAAACCAACAAGTGTCACCAAGCCATCCACACAATGTCACTCATACAAAGGTAAAAAGGTGCATTTCTATAGTTGTGAGGTCAGGAAAATTTTTAACTAACTGATTCGAAATTACGTAATATGGCGCTGTATCACAACTTAGGTCTTGAAGCGCTGTGACTATTCAGTTTTAATGCGACTCCATTTTATTTTCAAACTTTTATCTCACTATTACTGATACGCGATCAGCGACCGCGGCAACGCTTGTCATGTACGGTAAGCTAATGTAGCAGAGTTTCGCGAACAAGAAAATAAAGGTGCGAAAAAAATTGTTGCGCCTTCCGGGTACCGTTAAACGCACCTGAAGCTCGGCATCTGCCAACACCATTTTCGAAATTGATGATATAAACCGAACGATTATTATAGAACCTTCTTTTAAAACACAACAAACTCTTTTATGCATTTTGCTGCTGATTGTGTTATTTCTGCGCTTCATGAAACTGTGAGTCAGTCTACCTATATTGCAGTTGCTCGGCAAAAAATGAAGTGACAAAAGAAAGCAATTGGAGTATAAGTCACGTGACCAACACAGTAGTCACTTGAAACAACCTGGTAGCTAGTCACATATCAAAGACATGGAACTCGATTTAACAGTGACTGTTGGCAGTTACAACATTAGACACTACCAACCAACAGAAGCTGCCATTAAATTTACGGCCACTAAAAATAATCAAAATTTTTAAACGGGCAGTCACAGCAGAAAAAAAGAGAAGAAACTTAGTTATAGAGCTATATCTAGAATTATTTTTTTACTTGTCTAAAGATAATTTTAATAAGCAAGGAGAGTGTAAACTTGTGGCGATTAGAGAACACCGAGACTGACATAAACCGAAGAAAACAGAAGCACTTTAATCACCGCCTTTCATTTTCTTCGTTAAGAGTTAATCCAAAAACAATCACTAAGGTGCTTACTGGACCTAGTAATCAAAGTTTTTCTTGCCTACGCGCGTACTTGATTTGTTGAAACGTTGTTATAAAAAAAGCTTAATTGCATATAATGGGGTTGCAGTACTTACCGTGATTCGACAATGCCGAGATTTCTCGAAAATGGCCACCCACAGAATCAGCAAACGCCTTAGCTTGCGACTCATCCACATCTCTCCGTGTTTGAGATGTATCATACTTGTTTCCAATCACAAAAATCACTGCCAAGCGTAAATGTTGATAATACCGAGCCTAGTACTACTCAGAATGTTTAGTTTATGTACAAATGAAGAGAAAGGGTTCATATGTCAGTGCAGTGCCGAATTACTTAAACTACTAAACTTTGAACAGTATGCCTTATCTGGTCTAACGTGGAACTAAAGCTTGGAAAAAAAGGTAAGGTTTCCTCATTGTTAAGGCTTAGAAATAGTCAATTAGCAGAAACATAAATAAGATTCCAAATACCGACGTAGGCTACCTTAAATTAACAAAACATGACACGCACTCAACGTTAAGTTAGTTGCTGGAGAAGTGCAATGATTCCTGATCGTTAATACAAAAAACAACGATAGAAAAGTAAATTCGAATCTACATGGCACCGTAAAGACAGCGACCAATGTAGCAACATGCAAAGAAGAATTGAAAAAAAGGACGAGCAAGTTTGGGTCTCACAGCTGTGACTAAAAATAAAACATTACTGCTTAAATATTTACCCAAATCATTGCTTCCGTGCGTACGAAGTTCTGCAAAGTAAATTATTTTGTACTTTTTTAAAAATCGTATTTGTGTTACAAGGCAGTCATGTGCACCAATGATTAGGATACTGCGCACGTTTGGGCACCAAACACACAGATTCACGTTTTAAATTAATCTTATGTCCGCAATTATAAATTTCGTCTAATCACAACATAATTTTCAAATCATTTATGTGACATGCTAACTTTGATGTTTTTAATCTGTACTCTGTACAATGATACAAGCTTTTAATTGAGGAAACATTACAGCTAACGATATTGAAAAGTTTTGGGGTTTGCTGGAAATTTAAAAACTCCAAATGAGTTAAAAGCGCAAAGGTTGACTCACGTAGGATGAAAGTCTAATTCACAAGATTGGATTTTTAAAGCAATTAGGTTTTACTAACTTATAATCTATTAAATTATTATATTTCACTGATAAAAGGTTTTACTAAATCATATTTTATTGATAAAACAAGTCAAACCGCCGAGAAATTTTTATCGCGTATGTTTTCGAAGCGCTGGGCTAGCTTTATACCACATGCGTGTTCGCAGCAAGATTTT
Organism: Trididemnum miniatum; assembly: GCA_964006365.1. NCBI lineage: Eukaryota > Metazoa > Chordata > Ascidiacea > Aplousobranchia > Didemnidae > Trididemnum > Trididemnum miniatum. The sequence goes on along the minus strand of OZ023240.1, from coordinate 12,924,931 downwards.
AAAATATTTTGTAAAAGTTCATCATTTAGCAATCATTTTTCGGCAACAACGGGTTTCTTTATACATTGCTATCCTTTCCAATTCATTTACAGTTTAACCTATGTTTAAACAGTATTTTTTTACAAGAAATAATAAACTCATAAAAAAGTACTTGACAATTCGTATTTGGTTGGTATTTTTTAAACTTTTTTCAACTTCACTCACCGGTTTCCCATTTCTGTACGGCTTGAAAACTCTCAATGTCAGTTACGTCATACACCAGCAAAGCTCCTATAGAGTTTCGGTAGTACATTGGAATCTAAAGCCAATATAATTTAAAAAATCAAAATTTTCAAGGCGATATCGAGAACACAGGCGCTCTATTTGTACTTCAACACGCTGCTGCACTGAACTTGGTTTATACAAAATGTACTCAAGAAACAACAAAGACAAAAATAAGAATAACTATATAATGTGCTATAGATGTCTGATGTTGTGAGTCAATATACTTTTAGCATTTTACTAGGTAAGGCTGGAGTGCAAAAGAATATAAAACGAGAACTTAACTGGTATTCCTACCGCTACCAATATTCAAATTTCTAACCACATTTTTAAATTAAAAAAAAAATTAAAGAATTTTTTTCTGCGTGTTCACAGCAAGTTAGGTGCTTATTGCGAAAGTGTTTTTTTTTTTTTAAATACCACAAAAAAAATTCTTGGTCGAATTTTACAAAAATTCCGTTTAACATTACAAAACATGGGGCGTCTGTTAAGGTTGAATTACACCATTTTTACATTGCCGAGTGAAGAAATTTTGCTTTCACTCTGACGGCTGGCACGGTTCATTTGAATCTCACGCTCACCATGGATTTGTATCGCTCCTGTCCTGCAGTATCCCACAGCTGCAAACGAACTTCGTGGTCACCTACCTCCCTGAAAGTGACGACAGAAGGTGAGAAAACAACATTTTGTTTGTAACAACAAAAAAATAAGTGGTAGAACCATGACAGGCAGCATAACGGTCCAAATCATGCACAACAACAGTCTTATGCTTTTAATAACACTACAAACTAAACCTTCTGATTCTTGCTATAATCTGAAGGACAACTGCATTAGTTACAAATGTTATTACTCGAAGTTTAGGTGATGGGATTAGAACTTGCCACTTTCCAGAACCAAGATCGGGTACAAGAAATTTAAAAATTTAATTTTTAAAAACATTTCATCGCCGAACTTGGTATAAAATGGTGTTTTTCCAACATGGTGGTGATTGGTGGTGAAACTAAAGGAAGATTAAACGTTACAAATCAGATCAATCGATGGAATTCAAACAAGCCATACACAATATAGGGTAAATGAACCACTGTTTACAAGAGTTTTTAAAAAAAATTGCTAGGTATCGATTGTATATTATTAGTTCCTTTTTAAATGACAGCTTACTAAAGCAAAAAAGTGCAGTTTTAGAAGCAAGTTCTTTTCGTTTTACCAACACTTAGCAGCAATATGATTGTATTGAATTTGTATTGTTTTGAAACTGTTCACTATTGGCGGTGAAGCCGACTTGCCGAGCACTGTCACCCGAAAAAACGCGGCAAAACACAGTGCGAATTCCTGCTTTTCGAAAGGGTTTCGTCCCCATTGCCAGCGCTAGACGCTTCTTATTGATGAGGCAATGTCATTTATGTAAATTGATGATCTGTTTCTGCTTGGCATGGACGTAATGCTAGCAAATGCGGTGAAGAAATAAAATTTTTGACGGGAGAAAAGCTTGATATAATTGCACAGTGAACAGGTGGAATTGCGACTAGTGTTTCAATTTCGCAGCAGAGAGAAAGGTACAATTAGGTATTGCACACAATGCATTTTTGTAGAAACGGTATCTAGCTCACAACCATACATTGTCAATATCTGTTCATCGTCTTCCTCTCTATTTCGTCATGAATACCACCTGTTCTTTTATCAGTTTCACCATTTTAAAAAACACATCGCTCTTCCCGCCCCCGTACTGCTTTGAACAACCTATACCCTATGTTGACTCTATTGTAATTTTACCGTGTCTAAAAAGGCTTAAAAAATTCTTTTAACACGATTTCCTCTTCTTTATATTAACGAAGAGCTGATAAATAATTATGACAAATAATCGTTTCGTTATTTTAAGCCAATCAAAAGGATTAACTAGGATTAGAGCGGTTTCCCTAGCTAGAGCCTCAAAACAAGAGAAAATGCATCTATAACAGACTGTGTAAGCTTGAGGCCCAGATTGATGACCGCTCATAATTTCTGGCATGCAGAGCGTCGTTAGAATGATCGCCCAGATCGCCCACAAAATCTACAAGCCAACACGGAACTAGGATTAAGTTGTCAGAGCTCGGCATTCAACTGGGAATGATTTTTTTCTCGATGACCTCTAAAAAGAAAAGCTTTTTTCAGATTGTGACGTCAAACGACTGAGATTAAATGAAGCGTAACAAGAATCAGAAGATCTTAAAAATTCTTGTCACGCAAAAAAATCAACAAAGAATAATTGTTTAAAAAAGATCACCTTCTATTTTTCCTACAAAAAAAGCGAAATACTCAAATTTCAATCGAAGTTCCAACAAGGCTATTCGTGAGCGCAATACTCAGTCTTTGTAATTGTTGCAAGCAGGCCTAATGATATCGCATGATATCATCAACACTAGATGCGAAAAACATTTGAACTATACGTTTTTTCCATACTTTTTGCATTTAAGTGAAATGCCGGGTTTGTAGTCTCCGTGCTTTACCATGCAATTGTACCACAACTTTCATTAATAAATAACATTAGCAAACAAATTGTTACCTTTTTAAACATGAGTCACATCAAGGAAAAACAATCACTGAAATTGCTGCCTTCTTTACGAGAAGGTAATAATAATTGCCCTGACGAAATCGGATTTGGAGTAAGATGAAATAAGCCGAAAATGAACGAACTATATACCAAGTTACAGCGTGTATTTCAAAAATATCAAGATAGCCCACCTGCCGCGTAAAATAACTCAGCAATAGAGCCTGCAATAACATGTTGCCACCTAGAGTGAGTTACTGAATATGTTACGGTTTGAAAACATTGGGACAATAGACCGAAAAAATTCGATTAACTATGAACTAACATAACAAACAGTAGCTCGTAATAAAAAAATGCGGATACATGGACCAGTCATCTCTCAGCAGCCCATGTAAAAATAGTTTAGTGATTTCTAAAATTGTTACAAACCCACATGGGCTTAAAGCAGCTGTTACAAGTGAAAAAAGGCGGCCCAGTCCATTCAATCTATGTCTATGATTCAATTCATTATTATAGCCCGACGATATTGAGTTATGGAATTCATGCAGAGATAAATTAAGCCGCATTAAAGTAGAACGATCATGCCAGCGCTGTGCTAAGCCGACTTAACCCAGGACACCCTTTTTTGTTTAAAAAACTGTACTAAATCGTGTAATCTCTCAATAAAATTGCTATCATCATTCCAATTTATTTACATCAATGCTTATAAAAAACGTATGAAGCTGTGTAAGATTTCTAAGCTGCTTGTATCTTCTTACTATTATTAGTAGAAGCTTGCAGCCTGATATGCTGTGGTCAGAAGCTGAGGCAGAGTTGAGATATAAACAAGGACAAGATTTTCAATAAAAAGTTGTTTTTGGAATAAATAGGAAAAGTGGCCTGCAATTATGACAACGAAATACTAAATAAAAAATTACTAAAGAGAGTATTCGTAATATTAAACTCAGATGACGAGCAATTCAAATTAAGTTTGATCGAATTTCAAATTGTTTTCTCGATTTTGTATAACAACACGATATGACTGAAAATGCTCTGCTAAAAATAAATTAATAACATTATTTTTTTGTCTGAAGGAATAAACATATAATGAAACACCGGCAGCAGACTTTTGCTGCGCTTATACACTCTTGTTTATCACTGATTTATCATGTGATTCCCATATACCGAGTCACGAGCTTTAGAAATTAAAAGGGCGGTAAATGTTTGCAGTTTGCACCCTGTTTGACCTGCACAATGGTTTATCTTGCGATCAACCTGATTAATATTTTTTCAAGGCTTATTTTAGTTGATTTGTTTTGTGTGGATCTGAAGGCAGGAAAAAGCTTTGACAGTAGCAATTTGCCACAAAAAATCAAGCTGGTACATCATCCTTGATATAGTAAGAGAATTAATAACTCTAGCACAATCTTCGAAAACGTTTTTTGTTTTTTTTTATTTAGCGCGTTCCTACTGTTTGCATTAATTGATGTAGGAACTAGCCCTATTGTCATGGTACGAAGTTATAGTAAAGTCGTCTGCATGGTAAGGATTCAGAGACAGGTATTTGGATGCACGGGTTCAATTTCAGTGCATTTCGCGATCTCGGTCATGGTTGTTAAAAGGGTTCCGCCACACGGTCCAAGCAAGGACTAAGACCTTAAATAGATAAAGGATAAAAAAGGTTCTAAAAAATTGGAAAGTAGTGAACATGAAGTTATGAACAAATGCTGTATCTACTAAACCGAAAAAAGCATTGGAACTTACTGGTGCGTCTCTACATACGAAATGCCCACTGTAGGTGAAACATTATTGTTGATGCTTTCGCTCGCAAGCCTCAAGGCTAAGGTAGATTTACCCACTCCTGAAAAAAATGCAAGTTTCCATCAAACTTAGACAAAAGCATCGCACAAAGATACATTGGAAGATTAACCATTCAAAGGAGGGAAAGTTAACCCATTACACACAAGTTTGTTATTTTCTTACAATAGTTGACACGCGATACTGCGTAACAAATATAGCACGAAGTAAATAAGTAAAAGGCAAACTGTGAGTAAATTAACGTGTGAAAAACTAAACATAAATCGATACCTCAAGTCTGAAGAACTTACAATTGGTTCATTACGATTGTGCTACAGGCTCTAATTTAATTAAATTTGAAAAGTAGAACATATGAATCGAAAATGCTTGCCAATAGAACTTTACAGTCGTAAAGCCGTTGAAATTAACGTTAAATTGATCGAAAATTACGTAATGGCATATTAACTTCGCATTCAAAGCTTCCAACAAGGCAGGCTACGGTGTTAATGGTTAGATTTAGCATTTCCATATTTTTTAGAGCCCCTTGTCCCAATTCCAAATTAAGGCATTATAGGCTAAATACGAATAGGTTGTTTCACACTCCAACCACAAAAATCTTTGCACAAATTACGCAAAATTATACTCAATGAGGGTGAACTAAAATCGTAATTTCTAGATAGATAAATTAATGCAGAAACCATTTCCATTTCTCCAAGAAAATATCCACACGCTCAATGAGTGAAATGCAAAGCAAACCAAACATTACATGTCAGTCTTAAATCACTACAAAGTTGGTTGATGGCTAAACAACAATGGCAAACCTTTACAATTTCTACGAAAGCACTAACTAAACAAGGTTAATTTCACATATATTTTCATTTCATTTAGTATCCAAAATAAAACAAAAAAAAAAAAATTAAAATCACCAGAAGAGATTTCAGATCCTGAAAATTGCCAACAATAAAATAGCTCTAGCTCTGTTTCGAAAACCTTTTCCATGATCTCAAAACTTTTGTTAAGTTTTTCTTGCTACGATTTCGGAGAGGACAATCGATTAGTTTAATCGAGAATTTCCGATTTGTTAGTTCCTCAAAGCATGGCTGTGTGGATCTACTTCCTACAATGGCAGAACGTGAATGATTGACTAGCACGGTTATGTGCATACGCAACATTATCACTGCACAGCAGTAAGCTTGGTTGACAATTAATATCAAATGCAGATATCACAAGAACGAAAAACATTACTCAACCTTCCAGCCGTATTAACCACGCACTCTAATAAATGCCTTCATCTGATGGCTGCAAACATGGAATTTAAAATAACTGCACATACTTTTAAAACACTGAGCATGCACAGCAGACCACCTTCAGAATTACCGGTTAGTACAAACTCTTCAGGTGCAACCAGCAGCAAGCAATTTAACTTAAACATTTTGACCCGCTACCACTTTTTGAAACTATAAATTAAAATCTATTTAAATAGCGACATACTAATTTGCACGATTAGCTATTAGAAAAATTCGTTGCACTTGCGCGCGTGTTAGACTGACTATTCACCAGAGTGACTAGAAGAGCATACAAGCTATGTGAAACCAATTTATTGCGCAGCACTCCATTCTTGCAATAGCTAAGTAACTGTACTACTTCTTTAATTAAGGTTATAATATCTAAAGTCGGACTAATCCAAATAACAATAAAAATCAAAGCAAGCTTACCTTGAGCTCCCAGCAGTAGTATTTTCGCTGTCAGTTGTTTCATGTTCTCTATGCAGCAGCTGAATTTTTAATCATTAACCATTGGTCAGTTTCGCCACAACCTAAGCAAAAACGTTTTGCTAATGTGGATGATGTAATCATGAAATAGCTTTTGTTATTAGACAACAGCTGGTTAGCCTGCCTGCTGGGCGTTTAGAGTAAGGGTTTAGAACGTGCATTCTTTCATCGATATTAAAAACAATAACAATCTTTACACATGAAAATTAGCGGCTAATCTCTGAATTAACCTTACAAGTTTACTGCATTGAACTTGGCTACAATCTATTCTACACAATAAAACAGTAGCTAGCTATTCCTATTTTTTTCGTTGCATTGGTGTTCAATGTTTTTGCCAGACTGCACACTCACTGTTAATTTCAAAACAACAACAGACGTTTAAATGCACATCACGTGAGTTTATTAGACTAGAGCAGCGGCTACTTGCAACAGCGATGATTGGCTGCTCGTAGATTGGTAAACGATGATGTAATGGTAAATTTCAAACGTATGCGAAAGGACGTTTCCGATTCTACGTTTACTTTTTGGGCGATTCGTCAATTTCAATAGGTCATAAAATGCAAAAGCTGCTAGTGTTAATAGTCGATCAGTATTACTTTGGAATTATTGAAAATGCCTGCTCCTAATTCTTCTGGCGAAGGCAGCCTGTTATGCAAAGACAGGATTTGGGAAATCGATTCCCCAGTGTAATGTAACATCATCAGTTAACAAACGTTTTTAAAATGGATACTGAAAAAGAGCTGAATTTCTTGTGAATGGTTGGAGCCTTTTGCTACATTTTTGATTTATCGTATCCTATCACGGCCGGGGTAGCGGAGGGCACGATGATGGCTGTTCTGCATTCCTACTTTATTAGTACAATTTTGATGTTTTATAGTTGAAACGAGTAGCAGTGTTCATAATTATATTCGATAAAAGCCACGGTTTAGTGCAACAGCCGTAAGCTTCAAAATATGGTTTATTCGAAACAGACCCGACCAGTCAAACTGTTTCGATAACTGTTGACCATAAATATTAATTGTTCCAATCGATCGCGATCATTAGCCCAAATATTTTGGTTTTAAAACAGTGGTTCCCAACCTGGGGGTAAATTACCTCCGAGGGGTAATATGTGATTCTTCGGTGGGAATGTGAAACCATTGTCAAAAACATGTGCCTGAAGGCACGTTTTTTTACTCTTCACCAATATTTTCACGAAAATAGGACACCTGCAGACGTGTAGACCTTTTTTTTTGTTCTTCACCAATATTTTCCCTGAAACAGGACACCTACAGACGTGTAGACCTTTTTTTTAGGGTTACCATACGTCCTCTTTTTGGAGGACATGTCCTCCTTTTTAATAAAAAATAATCTGTCCTTCGTGAACACTGAAAAATGCCCAAATATCCTCCTTTTTGGCATTTTGAACAGTGAAAACGTGTTTGATTCTTATTTGTGGGAGAAACACGAAAAATTTGGGAAGTTTTGGCTCAGGGCTGAGCAAAATACGGCCTGCGGATGTGAAGATCTTTTTTTCGCTCTTCACTTGATTTTGGGTGGAAAATTGGACATCTGCGGACGTGATGACCTTTTTTTTCTCTTCCAATCCGTGCAGCCCCCGGCTTCAAAGAACCTGTCCTCCTTTGGCGCAGTGAAAACCCTATTTTTTTTGCTTTTCACCAATATTTTTACGAAAACAGGACACCTGCAGATGTGTAGATCTTTTTTTTGCTCCTCACCGATTGATGTAACTGAGGTAAACCTCAGTAATAGAGTGTAGTAGGTAATTGAGGATCAGTCACATTAAAAGTGGGTAATGAAGAAAAAAAGGTTGGGAACCGCTGTTTTAGAACAAAAATTAACCCCATTAACTACTGCTTTTCTTTTCAATTGTCTATAGTAAACACGAAGTTTTGGCATTAAGCCTTTTTGTTTTCATTTGCCCTAAAAAATCTCTCAAATTTTTCAAAAATCAATCAATGAGTTCTGTATTTCACTCTCAATTGTAGCCTGTTCTACTAAAATTGCACTCTTTTTGAGCAGCTTTCGCACCTGATGCTGTCCACGATTAATACCCTTAACAGCGAGCTAAGATACAAAAGTATGGACTTAAAAAATCCATAAATCACGAAGTAAAATTGTTTTTAAACCATAGCAGCCTTTTCCTAGATATTTTGTAGCTCAAAGTAAAGTTAAAATTTATCATTTGACCAAAAATGTCAAAGTTATTGCTCTTGGCAGTAAATTTCGTAAAAAAAGTCGTGAAAGCCTTAGCAATTAAGGATTGCACCATCACTAAGCTGTGAAACAAAGAGTTGAGGTTAAAACATTCACAATGGCAACCTTGAAACACAAGACCATCTTTCACCACAAACTGACCTGTGTCTAACCACTGTGTGTTTCAAAGTTGTATTTACAAGCACTTTTCACACAAATGCGGTTTTTTAGGCGGCAGTGATTCAACTTTAAGTACCAAGTACCTGAGCAAGCTAGCCATTTACGGCCGAATTTTAGCAGTTATGATGGAAAATTTCCATTAAGCAATCAGTATAGTTTGTAACGACTTTCAAACATTTCGCTTTGACCGCAAAAAACTTCTAAACTATTGTGTAATTTGTCGCTTATACAACATTTTGATATCAATAGTTTAAAACAGGGGTGGGCAAATTTTTCACACGAAGGGCCGCATTGGAAAAAAATTGAAGCCAAGGGCCGCACTAACTAAAGGAGCAAAAAGAAGGTTATCACATCCGCAGATGTCCATAATTCCACTTAAAATTAAGTGAAGAGCAAAAAAAAAGTTACCACATCCGCATATGTCATACATTCCACTCAATATTAGTAAGGAGCAAAAATTTAGGTGTTCGGTTTGTTTCACGGTAAGAGTTTATATTTCTGTAAGTGCCCGTGGGCCGCAAAAAATGGTTTCGCGGGCCGCATGCGGCCCGTAGTTTGCCCAGCCTTGGTTTAAAGATATCCTTTTCGGCACGGGAGGTCCGAGGCTCGATTCCCTGGCCGATAAACTTGGACACAGTGTTGTTAACCGCTTTTCACCGCCACAATGTTTTTGGCCTTCGAAGCTTTGCCACGTCGGCGCTAAGCCGCGCAGATGCTCCCCCGTCACTCGTTACACGTTTCGGCGTAATACCGCAAGTATAGTGAGAGTTTGCTTTTTGATGTTTTTGTACGATACATATCGTCAGATGAAAACGCAGTTAAAATGTAAGTAAAATAACGTACAAAACGTTTAAAGTAGCAATCACCCCATTTAATTACACTTTAGCCTACCGAAATTACAATTGGTTGCTTTCTGGTGTGTTGATGATTACAAGATTAGGCATTTTGTTAGTATCAGTGAATGTGACAATCAGGCAGGCAATGAGTAGTAAAATCAAATTGCTACCGTGGTTGATCGCTTGAATTTTTCATCTTAGGTCCTTTTGCGGGAATTGGTCTCTGCCACTGGCGAATGGTAACTTGCAGGGATTGTAAAAGAGATTTTTGAGGAAAAAAATTTGATAATCATGTAATGACGTTTAATAATAATGCTTTTACGAACAGTTTGGCGAAGGTCTCAATCAGTTTAAGCTCACATGCCCTTATAAAAAAATATTTAGAGGATCAAAAACATGAAACTTCAGCAAGGTGCTCCTTGTACAAGCGCAAAAATTTGTAAAATTCGAATTCAGTATTTCTTCTTTGCTTACCACTTGGGAAATGGGACATATAGCCCCACTGGAAAATGATTGAAGAAAACTTCATTTGCATAGATTAACCTGTAGGCCAACTTAGTAAAATGTCCTCTACCACTTTTCCTTCTTTCAATGAAAACAGTGGGGAATGGTTCATGTCAAACCTACATTTGGCGTGTTTTCTTTTTATGTTTTTTCTTGTATTGATCCTGGGCTGTCGAATTGCAGCAGCGCAGCAAAAAATTTTGCTTTGTCTCTTGCGTAGGTATTAGAACCGTCGGTACATTTCGCAAAATTTAATTTCATCATATTCAAAACCTGATTATTCTATTCATATAGCTTATTTAGAGACTAAAAATGACTTTGTAGATATAAATTGCCTACATTCGCTTTCCGTCAGACAATTACAAGAATCAAATTCGGAAGTGTGCGTAATGTTCGACTTCCCGCCGTTAACTTGATTTGCTAATCAAAAATCTTCTGTTGGCCGACGCTTCAACTCAGATAAACCTAAAGCTATGTTAATCTGTAACTGTTTTCTGAGCAGATCAAATGTGACAAAATTTTTGTTTGCGTAGGAGGGATTGTTTACAGCACTCACACTCGCTCAGCAATTTTGACTTAATTAGTATGTAAAATGTGTGAAGATATCGTGTCAACCGTGGTGGCAATAAAACAAAAAAAAATAACGAGAAAATAAACAAACGATAATCTGATAAACGGTAATACTCGCTCCGTTTGAACGCTAAAATGGAAGTTTAGACGCAATTTCACGCTTTTTTATACTCATCGCCACAGCTGGAAGGCTGTTCTTATGACGATATATATTGCTTAAGAAAAGAGAAAGTGTTACTTGGTGATGACAAAAAATAAAAGTATCGACAAGATATAACATATCGAGATAAATATGAAGATGATTTCCAAATTTGATTTTTTTGCGAAAATAGTGCTTAGCCCCATCCATGCAATGTTTTTAGTACAGGTTTTTCATGTTCCAACGAGGGTCTCATTCAAAAAGCGACAATATTGACATTAAATTTTACCTCATTCACATCATTAGCAATATTACCAAAAGCATTATTCCCAAAATAAATTATAAAAACAATTATCCCAAAACAAGCTATAAAAAGCACAAAAAATAAACAAAAATCGCAATACAAAACGTCATTTTCTTTTTTGAGACAAAAATACTCGACGCTCACATCATTATAATGAAGTTGCCAGCAGAACAAAAATTGCTACGCTTATGTTTCGTGGTTTTGAGAGCAAATGCCATCAATACGCACTGTAGATTAGTTCTTTTTTGGAATTGTAGTAAAAAGAATTTTTTTGTTTTTCATGTTGTTTTCATTCTCTCAAACACTCGTATTGTTAAATGCTTGATTGATCTTAAATCGTATATTGAAACCATAGGTGGCGGAAGCGGCCCCTCCCCCCCACTTTTTTTCAGGAGGGGGCATAATTTACGCGTTTACTTTTACAATAATATCTCTGCATGAATGTGTTTGAAACTTAATAAACCTACCTTCGAAATTGAAACCCAGGAAAGAGCTTCAATCCAGAGATGTTTTCTTTTAGTTGTTGTTTGTGGGATAGGGAAACAGAAAAAGTGTAATCTTCTTATAGCAAAAAAAATTAACTAGCGGTTTGTAAATGTCAAATTGATCATCTTAAAATGTAAAAGGTAAAACAGCGATTGGTAGCATCTAAGCCAGGGGTTCTCAACTTCTCATCCATGACCCTTGGCCCCCCAAAGAGACCACAGAGCGCAGAGAATTCTTTTGTCAATCACGATGGTAGAAATCAATAATGAATTATAACAGACCGGGACTTTTAAACTTACACACTATAGGGGCCACGGTTTTTTGGAGATACGATCAAGGGGCCACGGCTCAGAAAAAGAATCACTGATCTAAGCTTTCAGCATGGAAAAACAATTTCAGAGTACACTGCAAACCAAAATGGGTAGTGACAACCAAAAAACTTGGGTAATAAATTGGGTAGACTCGTTGAGACACCCAACTTATTTAATTGGATATACCTTACCCAATGCATGTACCCAAAACTGCCAACAACAACCAACAACAAAAAAAAAAAAACGAGAGTGGGTTAACTCATTATTGAGACTCAATTGTGGGTCTCGGGAATTTAAGATCTATTTTACGTCTTTTCTTGCGCCTATGACGACTGTCCTGGATTGTTGCCTATTCGCATTCGTACCTCACCAGATTCATAATATGTAAAACTTTTTGATTCATATAAAACAACAAATGCTGAATAATTTTTCTTTAGTGGCATTTACGCAAATACGTCATTTTGGGAGTTTAATAGGCCTACCCAATATTTTTTTCAATTTATAAATTTGTAACTTGCCCAATTTATAAAATTTGTAACAATTTATAAAGTTTTTCTTCTTATAAATGCAATAAATTTGTTTTTCTTTTACTACCCAAAAAGATTTGCAGTGTACGTTGTGAGACGAGGCGAGGTCAGTGGTGGGCAGTAACTAGTTACAAAAGTAACTAGTTACTTTTTTAGTAAATATAACTAAGTTACTTTTCTGCAAAAGTAAAGGAATTTGTGACTAGTTACCACTTTAGAACGTCAAAAGTTACAGTTACTTTTATTTGCATTTTCTTCCGCTAAAAAAATGGAAAAAAATTATTAAATTTCACTCCATTCGTAGTAGTGAGCTTGGTTCTTTGACGAGCCCAATGAAATTGAGGCCGAATTGAAAAGAAAAATAATCAATGTACTAAACAAGGCTACCGACAATGCTTTAGATCAGTGTTTCTCAACGTGGGCCCTAAGGCCCACTTGTGGGCCGGAGGATTTTTGAAATGGGCCTGAAGTTTTCATTGGGTGTACATTAGGTCCCAAGAAAAATGCATGGCTGAAATTTAGAATTTATGTGCTTAAGTAAATTTGTGATATTATGAACTTAGGCTCAAGTAGGTACAAACCAACCACAACATAATCAGTTTTTTCGCAGATGTGTGTTTATAAATAGTGATAATACAGACAACTGCAGCCTCTGCAATTGCGAAGACTACAACTGTTTCGAAAAATCTCATCAGTGCAGCATGACAGGAATCAAAAAGAGGGACGACCGATTAAAACTGTCTACTTAATTCCACAAACTACGCTATGTTAACAAGGCAACATTGAAAACATGAAGTGGTTTACATCACCACGCAAGATGACATCGTGGTCACAATAAGATATCTTGAAGTTTCGAGAACCATAAAAACAACTTACTCTGGCTGATGTTGAAGATGTACGGTCATAAACTTCTAAAGTTCAGAAAATCAGCTTGATCTGATGGCCTATTAAATTTTATAATTTCTTATATTATTAGGTTAACGTTAAAGTGTCTTCATTCTTATCTCTATGACGCTCATATTACTTTTATGATGTCATAGACGCTGGGTTTTACGCGATTGGTAGTTACACGTGGCTAGAGAAAGTGGAGCAGAGGGGATGACAGCTAGTAAGCGAGTGCCAAAAAACAGGCGTTTTTTCTGCGAAATTTAAATGAGCTATAACGGAAGCAGATTCATTGTAGTTTAAGAAGCAATTAAATTGCTTTTATAAACAAACAAGAGTAAGGAAGAAAGCTGAGAAGACGTGAGAAGGAAGAAGAAAGAACCGCGAGCCAAGTTTACTAACTCGTAACGTTGTTAAATTGATCATAAGTTGCGTTCGGTTGTTTTAAGTATAGGGGGCAGTTAATTCTACGCATTGCAATACAATAGGGCAAGTTACCGACACAGCGGCATTATTCTCACAACAACCTGTGTTTATGCGCAAAAATTATAATTAAATTGATCATTAAACAAATTATTCACCTCCCTCCGCATTTCTGGCAATTTGATTATGTTTAAGCTAAAATCATTTTAAACGGAAATACCATAGTTTAATAACTCTTTTAAATATGTACCTTGAAAAGGGGGACTGGTTCCCCTAATCCCCTCTCCTGGCTACGCCGGTGTGACATTGAAATGTTTTTACTGTTCATAATGTCGAAACGGAAGACATTTGGGCATTTTTTAGCGTCCTCGGAAGACAAATTATTATTCGTTAAAAAGGAGGACATGTACTCCGAAAGGAGGACGTATGGTAAGTCTATTACAAACTGCTGCACCATCGTTATCGTCAGTAGCATAGCTGGGGTAGGGGAAGCTTCAGCTCTCCCACACCCACTGGCACGCTTCTCTGGTTTTAAAAAGTAGAAAAAAGTATGAGCAGTCTAGTTTTTGTTTTGTCGTATTACAGATATTTTAACTGTAATATGCATCAAGCCAATAAGTAAGTTATAGTGAAAACAGCCATTATGAGTGAAGAGTGTGGGAAGCATCCTCAAAAAAGATCCGTACTGTAACATAACATACTGCAACAGCTGTATGTTCAATATCGTGGATAAATCATACGATGTCCAAGTATTTTGTGTTTGTATAATATGCATAATGTATAAGACATTGTTACAGCATATTATACAGTTAAACGCACTAAAATTTACTTTTTTTAGGTAAAAAATACAAAAATTTTCAGTGGCTGGGGGCTCCGCCACCACACCCCCTTGCCTCCAGCGCCTGGGGTTTTGCCCCCAGACCCCCGACACAACCTCCCCCATTGCAAAATCCTGGTTACGCGCCGGACATGTCTAACATATGAAGGATTCAGACCTACGGTTCTCGCTTCTATAGTTTCTGCATCACAATTAAATTTTTGATGTCATAATCACTTTTTCAAGTTATCACTTTTTTAAATTATGACATCTGAAATTCAATTGTGATGCAGAGACTAGAACCAAGAATCGTGGGTCTGAAGCTCACATAAATCGGACATGAGGACACTCTGGACGGGGTAATTGTGTAGCCAAAGTTTATTGTTTTAGCAACCCCAACAGTTACTGTAAATACCATAACCGTCAGTAAAACCTCTATTTGAGCGCCACTATTGGGGAAGGATCGAAAAATAGAGCGCCACCCTCTAATTCAGAGGTTCTTAACCTTTTTTGTCTCATTTACTCTTTGCTAAAAGAAAAAAGTATAATTTATCAACTACTGCTTTTTTAATACTGAAAATTAAAGTTTTCTTTAGTCTTTAATTCAGAAAATATGCCCCCTCAGTAGGTAACATTTTACCCCCATGGGGTAAATTTACCCCCAGTTAAGAACCCCTGCTCTAATTGAACACCACCTGTGATGCCACTACAAGTGAAGGTGTGAAAAATGACGAGAATGGCTACACACGGACGTGTCACCTGATTTTCCGCATTGAATTTTTGATTGTTATGAGTAACTGTGTTACGGTAGATGTTTGTTTTCTTCTAAAAGTTATGTGTTAACTCTGTTATTAGTTTTTTCTTTTCATTAATTAAATTTATCTCTCCAAAATTCTGACCAGCTAATCAAAAAATAGGCCTATAGCACCATCCTTTAACTCAGGGGTTCTTAACCTTTTTTGTCTCGTTTACTCCTCACCGAAAGAAAAAGTAGGATTTACCTCTAGTGTACCACTACTGCATTTTCAAAACTGAAAATTAAAGTTTTCTCTAGTCTTTAAATCAAAAAATTTACCCCCAGAGGGTAAATTTACCCCCGGTTAAGAATCCCTGCTTAAACTAAACACCACTGTCTTCTAATAGAACGCCACAATAGGAGAAAAGTTGAAAAATGAGCTCTGTGGCCGTGTGGCGTGCAAAGAGAGGTTTCACGGCATGTCACGTTTAGGCTACGGTCACGAAAACAACGAGAGCAGTAAGCTTTTTGGGAGCATACGAAAAGATAAAGTTGGGATGATCAATAACTCAACTCCAATTAACGTTATTTCCAAGCACACCGATAAGGTGATGCGTAGAGAAATAGTAGAACTTCATAAATCGCATCGCCACATGTAAAACTGGAATCGAAATGTTTTAATTGCTTTCTCTGATCAGAAAAAGAAATTTTGTTGGCAAAGGAATTGCTTCGGTTAGCACTGCATAGCAAAACAAATTAAATTAAAAAATGTAAATGCAATTCAAAATAATTTAAAAACTATAAGGCTATAGATATTTTGCCCAGTCCGCCGCTTTTATTTTACGGCAGCTGCTTATTTTATTGATTTTGAAGGCTAGTTGTTAACGTCAAAATTAAGTGTGAAAAAAGCAAAGCTCCCACCTCTCAGAAAATTAGCCCCGCTTGTCGCATTATGAAAAATTACACTGCAAATACAGTAGGCTACATTTCTTTTGAGTGACTGTCTGCAAAGTCAGGGCAGAAAGTAGAGAATACAATACATTATAGGAAGGGCCTAGTTTTGAGTTTAGTTGCTATTGTTTGCTATAAACGACACTTACGACAACTGTTGTACCTCGCCCAGTGGTGGGCAAGTTACTTTTAAAAAGGAACTAGTCAGACCCGCCGAGAGGGGGCAGAAGGGGTAACTGTCCGGGGGCCCGGGGACACAAGGGGGCCCGGAGTTCTGAATTGTCAGGTTTAGAATGCAAAATTCATCAGCTCAAACTACGGCCTGCGGACGCGATGATTTTTTTTTTGATTTCGGGCCGAAATTCAAACATCTGCGGACGTTATGACCTTATTTTGCTCATCACTAGATGTTGAGCCGAAATTTGAACATCTGCGGACGCTATGACCCGTTTTTTTGCTCATCGCTTGATTTTGTGCCGAAATTCGAACATCTGCGGACGCTATGACCTTTTTTTTGCTCATCACGTGATTATGGGACACCACTGACCAAAGGGCACAAACGAAAATTTTGCCCCGGGGCCCGAAATTTCTCTCGGCGCCCCTGGAACTAGTTACAGTTACAAGTTACTTCGCAAAAAAAGTAACTTAGTTACAGTTACAAATTTAAAAAAGTAACTAGTTACAGTTACAAGTTACAGTTACTTTTTTGCGTGCCGCAAAACCAAAAAAATATATCAATTCTTAACATGTAGGCCTAGAGCTCCATGGTGTGTATTCAAACTAAAATCATTCATCTTTATACTGAAACCAAACGTAAGAAGGCTACGATTCTGATACGATAAACGCTACAGTAATAACAACTGATTGCCTTTTAAAAACGATAACATTTCAAAGTGATTATAGCCTACATCACTAAGCCCACAGCGCTTCGGCTTTAAACTGTCTTTTTCAATACTAAAATATTATTGTTGTTTAACTGCAGCACTGGAAGCAGCGGCGTGGCGAGAAATTTTAAAAGAGGAGAGGCCCACTAATTCGGCATTTTTTTCAAGCGTAGTTTTTATAAGGTAGAACTAGTCTAACATGCTCCCCCAAAAGAATTTTAAAAAATTTGCATACTGTAATGGCTGTTTTAGTGCTTTTTGCATAATTTTCAGGCAAAGTTTGTATAAGTTTTATGACCTTGATTGTGAGTGCTTCGCGAAATACGATCTATTTTGTTCGCACATTTTCGATTATGCCTGCTTAGGCTAAGTCGTAAAGCTTATTGCTTTCGAAGAGGTTCGAAATTATGAAAAATTGTACTTATCAAAAAATATTTTTGAAAATGTCAGGTGAAGGGGATAGGCCTACTTACCCCTAATCTTACCCCCTGAATCCGCCCCTGGCCATAAGCTATACAGAAACCATCGAAAGAGTCTGGCAATCCGGCACTTCAGTCCCTTGGCATCATTAATTTTGTTCTTTTTTACTAAAAGGCAAAGTCAAAAGGGGATTACTCTCTTGAGCCCCCCCCCCCCTAAATACGTTCATGACTAGAAGGAAGAGCAGTATCGTAATGAATTAAAAGTTCCATAAGTTCTTCGTGCGTAAAAGCGTTTGCATCAACAGTTTGTGAGGGTGAGGCGAAAAGGAACTCCTCTGTACTTTATCGACATTGCTAGATTTTTGTCGCTTTGATTGTGCGAACAAACAGCCAAAAAACTGTCATTTCAAGTTGAGCTTGCATCACGGTCGTTGTCGGTGTCACTACTTGTCGAAATATCTAGAGCAGTGTTTCTCAAAGTGGGCAATATCGCCCCCTTGGGGGCCAAAGAGAAGCACCAGGGGGCGAAAAGCAAAAGTGGGCAAAAGCGGCGAAGGGAGGCGATAGCTCATGAACCGTGTAAGACCTTATTTTGCTCTTCACCACATTTTCTTTTGCGAATTGGGTAATTCCCATTTATCAGTAGCTCTCGCCCTTGCGAGGTTTATTAGAATACAACCTTATTAGGGCGAGGGGGCGATGATGATATGCAGAGTACCGCAAAGGGGCAATGGCACAAAAAAGTTTGAGAACCACTGATCTAGAGCAGTGGATCTCAACCTTTCTTCTTTTGAGGCCCATTTTCAGCGTCAAAAAAATACTCGGCCCACAAAACCTTAAACACAAATTTCGAGTTATTAAACTATGGTATTTCCGTTTAAAATAATTTTAGCTTAAGCATAATCAAATTGCCAGAAATGCGGAGGGAGGTGAATAATTTGTTTAATGATCAATTTAATTATAATTTTTGCGCATAAACACAGGTTGTTGTAAGAATAATGCCGCTGTGTCGGTAACTTGCCCTATTGTATTGCAATGCGTAGAATTAACTGCCCCCTATACTTAAAACAACCGAACGCAACTTATGATCAATCGCTGTTACATTCTTTCATTAGCGCTCTGCCCCTCAACAGTGTGCCACCGAGCCATCTACCGTGCTTACTGCTCATTTGCACATGTCATCAGTAGCACACTTGCAGAAAGAAACAAGAAAAAAAGTGGGCGATTTTACTTTCCGTATTAATCAGTGCGCAGTGGTTAGCAGTAATAATAAAACTTCTGAATTACGGTTTGGCTGTGGCACAACAATGGATGAAACATTCTTAGTAGTGGTACGATAATTCAATGAATAAAAATGGACCCCCCCTTTTTTATTTCTGGCTGCTCCGGTGTCAAGTCATTCTTCCACGAAAAATTTTGGAAAGTTTCAATTCAAACTATGGCCTGTAGACATGATGACTTTTGCTCTTCACTTGATTTTGGGCGGAAAATTGGACATCCGAGGACATGATGACCCTCAAAAAACCATAAGAGCAGGTAACGTTACCTGACATTTTGACAAATAGTTGTTTTATCAGACAAATACGTTGCAGGGCTGGTAACGTAACCTGGCAAAGAGGTTGTGCTACCGTACCAGCCCTGCAACGTATTTGTCAGACAAAACAACCTATTTGTCAGGTAACGTTACCAAGGCCTCTCCAAAGAATCTGTTCTTCTTTTGTACAGTGAAAATATGGTAACCCTAGTTTGTATGCACTAGCCAAGTTTACAGCAGATAGTTTGGCGTATTAATGCAATGAGTTGGGAGAATTCACCCCCACCCAGCTATGCTACTGACGAAAACGATGGTGCAGCTGTTTGCAAGCACTATTTAAGTTTACAGCAGATAGTTGGCATACCAATGGGGGGCCCCTTAGCTATGCTACTGGACATGTCACATGTGGACAAGCTAAATCTAGGTTGTAGTAGGTGAAGGAAATGTGGTCATTGCTTTTGGGCCAACCACTTTGGAAATGTTTCCGTCATCGCTGACTGAAACTAGTTTCAAAGCAAAAAAGTATTACGGTGATATATCAAAAAAACACAGCAACAATAAAGGAACAGCAACAGTTCAAAGCTATTTCGAGCCTTTGACGACCGAGCAGGCTACGATAAGCAAAACATTTCACACTATAGTTGGATCAATTGCAATCCATGATATAATACAAATATTTAACAACACTTTGTTGCAATGTAACTGAAGTTAAAATTGAAGGATTTTAGCGAAATGTAGGCGTATTTGTAGGTTGACCAAATTTATTTAGATTTTTGGACTACCGGCACTTCCACCATATTTTTCGCGCAGCAGATCCTCGCAAACACATTTTTCGTGTTTTAAACACGGAGCAAAATAACGCTTGTTCACCGCCTTTACAGGTCAATACTTGGGATTAAAGGATAGATATGAATTTATTAAGCGGCCAACATTGCATCTTCAACGGTTTCTGTACATTTTGCTTGACGCAGTGAGTCTGACTATGGTCTAAATCTACGAGTTAATCTTGTAATTTTAAAGGGTGTGTGAGTTTGTTTCGTGAATTTACTATTGACATAAGCAAACAATCATATTCCAAGTCATTACCTGGTGATAAACTGTATTCTGAATGCGTAAAGACGCTAAAAACACGAATATTCTTCAACGTTTGACCTTGAGCCGCAAGGAAATCTTGGTATTATTCCCATAACAAAAAAAGATAATTGGTTTAAAACGAGGCAATAATTTCAAGTCTGAGCGAAACAGCGTAAAATCATTTATTTCTTTGCAATTAGACGCTTTTCACCGTTGGTTGATGCGCCAGAACAGCCGATTCAAGTCGTGTAATTATAAGGTAAACAGAATCGCAACGAGTTCTGCAAACATGTCTCAAAGTTCGGACATGAAAAAAGCGACGACGAACGAATGTCTCAGTCGTTCTCCGACAATTACTTCGACTCACAGTCGTTGATAAACACGCCGCGTGACTAGTCGTGTGCTTCGAGAGGAAATAGCAGATTGCTTACAATCAGCTTTGTAACAAAGTTGGCTAAACTTTTTAACTAAGTTGCCAATACAAACAGTTGTTGAAAAGAATTGAAGATGTTGGAAATTTAAAGCTGTTTTATGAAAAGTAATGGACTGAATTCATATGATTCTAAACTTTGAGTAAAAAACCTAATGCTGCTAACTCATGAGATAGATTTACTTGAGGATTGAGAGAGAAAATATTATGTTACGCGATTTTAGATTATGTGCGAGCATTCCTAAAAATCGTATAAGTTATGCGATCAAAAATAATAATCAATGAAAAAAAACCACTTTAGCCTATATTTCAAAGTTAAAAAAAATTAGTTGACCCAGAATTGCATTAAGTCATACACTACGCTCTTAAATGATGTATTTATTGGGCGTCTAAAAGTCAAGAAGAAAAGTAACTTGCAATATCTTTCAACAAAACTACATTGAAGAACCAGATTACAAAAACAAAATGAATATGGACCAACTCTGCAAGGTTTTTGGCATGCCTCGGTTTAATCGGAAATTGGCGAAAATGTTTTGGGGGCTTTGTGTCTTAATTCTGTCTACTAGGCTCGTACTAAACACCTTTAATTGCTTTGAGTATTCAAAGGCAGGTCATAGTAAACCGTAATCAATATCAATAATATATTCATTTGAAAATGTGGCTAACTGTAAAATAATTTTGAATGGAGGAGTGTAGGCTTACCTGAAAATTTTCAATTTTTGTAACCATAAGCTTCAGTAAATTTTAAATAGTTACCAATCATATCATGAAACTAATTGAGTATCTTGCTCAACCCAATTAAATCAAATTTGTAATTAAGCATGCTGTATCGTTGCCAGGGCCGGATTTACCAATAAGCTAGGCAGGTTGAAGCCTAGGGCCTCGGAGAAATAAGGGACCTCGTCACGAACAACGAAGACCTTCTTTTTATCAAGATCTTTTTTTTGGAAATCTACCGTCAAGACCTTTATAGGCCTAAACGTACAATTTTTCCATAATTTCGAACTTCTTCCATTGCAATAAGCCTTACGCTTTCAGCACGTACATCGAAAACGTGCAAACAAAATGCATCATACTGGCGAAGCACTCAAGAATTAGGGTCAAAAAATTTAAACAAACTTTGCGTGAAAATTATTCAAAAAATACTAAAATAACCATTACAGCAGTAAGTTTTCAAAAATATTCCGGGGGAGTATGCCCTTGGACCCCCTTAGAGCCTTTTCTGTGTCTCAATCAACTTCAAATTTGTTCTGCAGAAAAAAATACGCTTGAAAAAAGTGTGGAAATTATGACCACCCCCCCTTTCAAAATTTCTCGCTACGCCATTGCGTAGAGATGAGTCTAATCGTTGCTCACTAGGGCCTCATTGATCAAATAGCCTGGGGCCTTTCATTGTCCAAATCCGGCCCTGATCGTTACGCATTTTGGCTATGATGCAAAGCAAAAGTTTTTGTTCTTTGGCATCAGAATTGAAACAATCACAAGACTGACTTGAAAGCAAGACGTTTGAACTAGGGGTGCTTTGGGTTTTCTTACACAGTGCTTATACGCTGATTGATTGTGATTACTGAAGTCTGTATGAATATGAGATTTATGTTAATCTAATAATTTTGCTACTGTTTCCAAAAACAGTCCAATTTGGTTGATGAGGTGCGCAGTATGGTGGCCCATGAGTGCCATCTAGTTTTTTTCTTTATTTATTATATTTTGATTTCATTTTCATTTTCATTTCGTTTTCATTTTCATTTTCATTTCGTTTTCATTTTGATTTCATTTTCATTTTCATTTTGATTTCATTTTCATTTTCATTTTGATTTCATTTCGTTTTCATTTCGTTTTCATTTTCATTTCGTTTTCATTTTGATTTCATTTTCATTTTGATTTCATTTTCATTTTGATTTCATTTTCATTTTGATTTCGTTTTCATTTTGATTTCGTTTTCATTTTCATTTCGTTTTTATTTTCATTTCGTTTTCATTTTCATTTTGATTTCATTTTCATTTTCATTTCATTTTCATTTTCATTTCATTTTTATTTCATTTTCATTTCATTTTCATTTCATTTTCATTTCATTTTCATTTCATTTTCATTTCATTTTCATTTCATTTTCATTTCATTTTCATTTCATTTTCATTTCATTTTCATTTCATTTTCATTTCATTTTCATTTCATTTTCATTTCATTTTCATTTCATTTTCATTTCATTTTCATTTCATTTTCATTTCATTTTCATTTCATTTTCATTTCATTTTCATTTCATTTTCATTTCATTTTCATTTCATTTTCATTTCATTTTCATTTCATTTTCATTTCATTTTCATTTCATTTTCATTTCATTTTCATTTCATTTTCATTTTGATTTCATTTCATTTTCATTTCATTTTGATTTCATTTTCATTTTGATTTCATTTTCATTTTCATTTCGTTTTCATTTTGATTTCGTTTTCATTTTGATTTCGTTTTCATTTTCATTTCGTTTTTATTTTCATTTCGTTTTCATTTTGATTTTGATTTCATTTTCATTTTGATTTCATTTTCATTTTGATTTCATTTTGATTTCATTTTCATTTCATTTCATTTTCATTTCATTTTCATTTCATTTTCATTTCATTTTCATTTCGTTTTCATTTTGATTTCATTTTCATTTCATTTTGATTTTGATTTCATTTTCATTTTGATTTCATTTTGATTTTCATTTCGTTTTCATTTTCATTTCGTTTTCATTTTGATTTCATTTTCATTTCGTTTTCATTTTGATTTTGATTTCATTTTCATTTTGATTTCGTTTTCATTTTGATTTCATTTTCATTTTCATTTTGTTTTCATTTTGATTTTGATTTCATTTTCATTTTGATTTCATTTTCATTTTGATTTCATTTTCATTTTGATTTCATTTTCATTTTCATTTTGATTTCATTTTCATTTTGATTTCATTTTCATTTCAAAAACGAATTGAAAATGAAAAGGACGTAGTGGCCCATTAGTGCCAAACCCATGAAACAAACAAACGACTTGGCCCAAATGTGCCATTTCGCTTCTTACGTCACAATTGCCTTGCTATATTGCGGCTGACAAGAAAGTCCCTATAATTGACTGTTAACTGGTTAACGAGGCAGTAGGCTAACAGCAATAATGTATGGTACAAGTGTAGTTAAGGCATAGGTAATTTGGTTAGGTAGCCTACTGGTACCGGTAGTTTTTGTATGGTACCGGTAATCAGCCCGGCGGCTGCGGCCTGAATTTCATGTACGAGATGACAGAGATGTACTGGTACCGGTAGGGCATGGCTGGACTGTAGTTAGACTAAAGCTGCCAGTGGTAGGTACGGTACCGGTAGCCTGATGTATTTATCGGCCGTCACTTGCATTGGGTAGCATTTCGAAGTAATGCCAGGTGGTATACATCACCCGCTGGGCCACTGTTAGCGAACCATAGCTTTTGTTTAGTATGTAAAACTAAATACTAGAACCAATATGTCTAGCAGGAGTTCGATTCCCCGTCGGGTCAAACCAATTACTTAAAAATTGGTATTCACAGCTTCCCTGCTTGGCGTTCAGAATTAAAGGGATAGTTTGGAGAACAAGCCGGCAAGTTTACTTGTTGTGTCGCAGGAAAGGCACTTAGCGGGATTCAGGCACTTAGCGGGAAAGGCACTTAGCGGTTCCTCGGCAAAATGAATAAACTGAAACTCTTTTTGCAAGTCTTTTGTCACACTGGACCACCACGACAGGTAGACTGCATGACCCCACTTTCTGTCTATGGAGAATCACGCTAAGTGCCCTTTCCAACGGCGCAACAACACAAAACTTGCCGGTTTGCTCTCCACGTTATCCCTTTGATGCTGAAGGTGAGGCAGGGAAGCTACTAATTTTTAGATCATTGGTTTGACCCGACTTGGAATCGAACGCCGAGCCTACCCCTCTAGAGCTCTATCCACTTGGGCGGTTGAGGTGTCGGTAACTAAGAAGTAATAAATAATGTTACTGATTCGAGGCGTTAAGATTATTGACAGAAATAAAAAAATAACTTTATTTAACCTTGTTTTTACTTAATAAATTACCGGTCTTTTTACAAAGAAACAACTGACAGAATTGCCAATTAGCCTATATTATTTTTTTAAATGCAGTGTTTTGAATTACAGTTAATGGTATATACTGTATTTTAACATTTAGTTTTTTGGATCGCCAAACCTCGTATTTGTATCTTTAATTCGCCAAACCTCGTGTCGTGTATATTTACAAGAAATTTTTTTTCCACAAAAGTATCATTACGCCAGCGTTTTTCAACCTCTTCTACGGCGACTCGAATTTGCTTGAAAAACCCATCTGCAATCGTGACTGCGACCCAAACAAATTTAAGGTGCTCGAATTAAAACAACACTAGTTGGGGCCAATGCGGCGATATACCCCAAACTTTCTTCAGTAGAATATTTATCAGTTTTAAAGCCTCATCGACATTTTAAGCCCTCATTTGGTTACAGCTGGTTAGAGAAGCTTTTGTTCCTCACTGCAGCCAAGGCTCTGGGGGAGCACTGTAAGCTGTCCCGGCGAGGTTTGGAAAGCTTTAGCATTTTCTTAATTCCACTCCTAAATATGATGTAAAAGCATCTGCTTCCTAAAAGCGGTATCTATTTAATGTGCAGCTACGAGTTGCCACAGCACTTGATCATATTCGCCTTGGGCAAGTAGGTGTTGAATTAGTTACAAATTATTTATTTTGAGGCTGTGTTGTTCAGGCGCAAAACCGCGGATATGGGCCCCACCAAATTTGTTACATGCTTTGGCGTAATACTGCGAGTCATTACCCTAACTCGAAGATTCAGTAATGCCTTGGCAGCAACTTTTATTAGCCCACACCCCACGGGCACCTTATAACATTATTTCAGAGAAACACTACTCTTGACTACTAACTTCAGCGCCTAATCAGCGCCTAAAACCACAACAAAAAATTTGCACTCGTTAAATTAAATTAGAAAATGGCGAAAAACTGAAACACCCTTCAGTAATGTGGAATTCGTTTAAAAAAAAGCACTACCTTACCTTTTTGCTAAAATAATGACTATTGTTCCCAAAAGCATTCAGCGGCAAAACTTTAACGCTTAATCTAATGACGACCTCAAAAGCGACAAAATCTTAAAAACCGTTGAATCAATGTCTTGCGCTCAAGATGTTTTTCAGGTATGTGTAAGCACCGACACATTCACTCAAACACATTTCTCGGTTAATGATTGCTTCAAATTCAGCTCTCGTCTGTCCATTCAAATAATCATCTTCAACATGCAACACGCCGCTGACTTCAGCAAGCTCTTTCAGTACTTCGCAACTAACTTCACGACCTTCAATACAAACAGTAAATTTTGCGTTACAGCAGCTTCAACTCAAAAATATGGATGTCTGACAAAATTAATACCGATGGATATATTTCAGTTAACCAGTTACATTTTATCGCTTCATACTACTGAATACGCGTCAAATGGCCAAGTTCTGTAAAGCTGGATTGGAAGGCCCATAACTTTGCTCACATCATAGTTTTTATTTTCAGTGCTTCAGCACGTAGAGTTTCGAGTTTTTAAGATTTAAACCAAGGGTCGGCAACCGACGGCCCGCCATGCGAAATCGTCGGGCCCGAGACATATCAACTGGCTATTACAAGAAAGCGGCCCGCCGTTTCTTACTGAGTTTAAGTGTTAGTTAGCACTGTTTCAAAAAAGTAGGGTATTGTTATGTCATAAAACTAGTGCGAAGGCGGTAGGGTAGCGCAAGATTGTCTGGTTTACACGACTTGATGATAAGAAGCAGAACTTTGCCTACTGCCCTAATTTGTGCATGTGCAGAGATGCGGATTAAACGCTTTGAGATAATTTTTTTCGGTCCAAGTGCCTTTCTTGTCAGCCGCAATGTAGCAAGGCAATTGTGACGTAAGAAGCGAAATGGCACATTTGGGCCAAGTCGTTTGTTTGTTTCATGGGTTTGGCACTAATGGGCCACTACGTCCTTTTCATTTTCAATTCGTTTTTGAAATGAAAATGAAATCAAAATGAAAATGAAATCAAAATGAAAATGAAATCAAAATCAAAATGAAAACGAAATGAAAATGAAAATGAAATGAAAATGAAAATGAAATCAAAATGAAAATGAAATCAAAATGAAAATGAAATCAAAATGAAATCAAAATCAAAATGAAATCAAAATGAAAATGAAAACGAAATGAAAATGAAAACGAAATGAAAATCAAAATGAAATCAAAATGAAAATGAAATGAAAATGAAATGAAAATGAAATCAAAATGAAAACGAAATGAAAATGAAATCAAAATGAAAATGAAATCAAAATGAAAATGAAAACGAAATGAAAATGAAAACGAAATCAAAACGAAATCAAAATCAAAATGAAATCAAAATGAAAATGAAAACGAAATGAAAATGAAATCAAAATGAAAACGAAATGAAAATGAAAACGAAATGAAAATGAAATCAAAATGAAAATGAAATCAAAATCAAAATGAAAACGAAATGAAAATGAAAACGAAATGAAAATGAAATGAAATGAAAATGAAAACGAAATCAAAATGAAAACGAAATGAAAATGAAAATGAAATGAAAATGAAAATGAAATGAAAATGAAAATGAAATCAAAATGAAAACGAAATCAAAATGAAATCAAAATGAAAATGAAAACGAAATGAAAACGAAATGAAAATGAAAATGAAATGAAAATGAAAACGAAATCAAAATGAAAATGAAATCAAAATGAAAATGAAAATGAAATCAAAATAAAAACGAAATCAAAATCAAAATGAAAACGAAATGAAAATGAAAATGAAATCAAAATCAAAATATAATAAATATAGAAAAAAACTAGATGGCACTCATGGGCCACCATAGCGCAGAATGGCGAGATTAAAAATTATTGCCTCAACGCTTTTGTATTAGCAAGTTTAATTGACATATTTTTAATGTAGTGTATATACGTTCAAATTGTATACTATTGTACCAATCACTGCTGGCTTTTTTTACAAAAGTTGGGAAATTAATTTGTATTGGCGAAAAAATTTTTAAAATTGGAAAATGCAAGAATATGGTCGCGAGGGCGCAACGAGTGAAACAATCATTTGAGCAATCTTTTGGGATGCTACTTCAATCCACTCCGCTACGAAGTATAAATCGACGTTTTAAAAAGTTTTTTCTTGCGTCCACCAGGCAGCCATCAGTTGTTTTGTTTTCGTTTTTTTTGGAAAATTTTTGTTCTTTGATAGTTTGAAAAAAATTTTGTGTTGAATTGTATCATGTTACTCCGGCGATAAACAACGCTACAAAAGCTGATAGTCTGAGAAAATTTGTAATATCAAATTGCCACGCATTTTTTTTTGAAAATTCAGGTGTTTTGAAATTTAGAAGTTGTTACATTTACAACACGTTGTTTAAAAGCCAAGTGGGTAAATCGGTCGTGGTGTCCGATCTGCAACTGGGGCTCAGTTTTCGTCCGAGTGATACGGCTGAAAATCTTTTACAATCGGCTAATTTCTGCAGGGAAATTAGTGTAGTTTGCGTAAAGCCCGGCGTATTGTATGGTGTAGCTGTTGAAACGTCAAAAATAATGCACAAAATGTGATGTGGAAACAACCATAACGTAAACGTTAGACCATAGTTGTGTGTGACTGTGTGGCAACCTCAGTTGTAAATGTGTAACTGTGAAGCATGACACAAAAATGTCGAATGGAAACGCAGTCTCCCATTTTTCGTAACAAACAGAAATTTCAAAGGTTGGGTTTAATTATATAAACAATGAAGAGATATCAAAAAGTGAAAAGATGTATTTATTTGAATTAAACCACTTACGAAGAATGTATGTTTATGTTATTAAAGTGGAAAAATCGTCGAGCTTACTTAAAAGTATCGGATTACTTAAAACACGAATTAAGTACTTACGGAGTTTTGTGTACACAACTTAATGTTTCGTATTTTGCAGGCAAGAAATTCGGTCGACCATGTATAGTATAATTAGACTTGCCGTGTTAACGTTGCTTTTAAATTGTGTTTTAAGTCAATCTGCATTATGCCCAAGAACGTGCAGGTGTACGAGCAGGAAAATAGTCTATTGTAACGAAAGACAATTAAGCTTAATACCTTACGGTATTCCATCGGATACAACGACACTTCACTTGCAATTAAACAATCTTATCAACGGACCTACTACTGATGAAGTCCTGTCATCTTTGACGGAATTAAGAAAACTGGTTTTACACCACAATAAATTAACATCGGTGCCTAAAGGCTTAGCAAGTTCACTACATTCTGTTGATTTTCGTAATAACCGCATAAAATACGTCGGTAAATCGGCTCTTAAAGAATTGACATCTCTCACTGAGCTTCATCTAGACGAAAACAACATCACAAACCAAGGCTTATCCCCTCATGCTTTTCAAGACACACGAAATTTGAACATCTTGATTCTCTCGGATAACTTGCTCACTGAGTTTCCTGAAAATCTACCGATTAGTCTGCGCTTGTTGCGGTTAAACAACAACCGTATCAACTTCATCAGCCGAAAATCTATGCAAAAGTTGAAAAATTTAATTAATCTTGATTTGTCTCAAAACGCAATTGTTCAAACAAGGATGGAAAAGTATTCAATTCGTTCTCTAACTTCTTTGAGAGTTTTGGACTTCAGTCGCAACCAGTTAAGTCAAATTCCAATTGATTTGCCTCCAAAATTGGAAGAATTGCTTGTTTCTGATAACCGTATCGAGTATCTGTACAAACGATCAAACCACGAGCATGGTAGCTTGAATTCAGTACAAAGCCTTTCAATCATCGATCTGTCTTCAAACTCCCTGAAAAGTGTCGAAGCAGAAGCGTTTTCTAATCTCAATTTGCATTCTATTGAACTGCATGACAACCCATGGCAATGTGACTGCCATCTGAGATACTTAAAACGTTGGCTTGCTAGTGAAGTAACAATATTGAGCAGTGAAAGCGACATCGCTTGTTTCTCGCCGACAGCTTTTGCAGGAGTGACTTTGAACAGCATCGACGAAGAAGCTTTGAAATGTGTTTCACGATTAAGCACAAAGATGAAGGTTTTTAACATATCTTCATCGGGTTTTTTCTTGAAATGGAAAAGTCCGTATGAAACCCCGGATCCGCCATTCATTCGACGTTCTCTAATTTATGGTCCTTTAAAATGCGACAATTGTTCTGTTGAAGAATCGCTTGTTTCTGGTCAGTCTTCTGCTCAAGATGCAATATCGCTAATGGAAAATTACAGTTCACAAGAAATCTCATCCGATACCCAAACCAACTTACTACAAAGCAGTATTCACATAAGCAAACTGCAGCCGAACACACGTTATGCAGCTTGCGAGCTAGATTCTGCACAGGAAGACACGACAGTTTCAATAAATCAATGTCTGAGTGTTAAAACTCTTCCTGAACCTGTTGGTTTAGCCAGCAGCGCTGCAGTCGTTTTCATACCAATATGGGCTATTGCTTTAAGCTGTGCTGTATTTCTTGTGTTGTTTATTACCGTCTTAGCCTACGCTATTTGGAAAAAGCGCAAGTCACTTAAGTCGAAAGTTCAAAGACAATATGATTCAAATCGAGACGATATCGTCTACAGTCCGGAACTTTATCTACCAGGTCTTACACGTCACATGACCTATGGGTCAAGCGCTGTGAGGCGGGGTTACGAAACTAATCTATCAGACAGGACTTACGCAGAATGCGGGCCGCCGAACAGCAATAGCACGGGAGTGCGGACAATGCGCGATACAGCGGTCGACGCTCGAATGGAATTTGATGTTTTAATTAAATCAGATGAAGAAGACACGTCAGCGAGAAGACATAGAACTCCCACAACTTCAACCAGCAGGTTCGAGCAGCTGTTTTTATTTAGACTATATTTTTCTTCTCACACGTCATAGAAGTTGAGTAATGCATGAACTTTGCCAAACCAAAATTCTTAGCACATTGCAACCTTTAATCGTGTCTCAACGGGTTTGCAATCTAGTAACACATGTTGTGCGAAAAGTATTGACATTAAAGTGCTTGAACGCTAATGCTGTTAAGCTAATAGCTAATCAACACTTGTCGTCATATCTTAAGCAATAAAATCATCCGGTCGTCAAAAAATTGCCCTGAAATGCCCATTGCCCATATTATTAAGAATGCGGTATTTTTTATTTTCGAGTTGCCGGTACCAACATTTGCAGCTACTGGGCTATCGTCGTTTAGTAAACCCACCATTGAGAAAGACCTACGCCAAACAAAACTTTTCTAATTGTTGCTTTGCTGTCGCTAAAGGGCCTTTTATGCCGCTACTCTTCTTATCTACCGGCCGTTAGCTCAGTTGCTAAGCGCACGCTCTCGGTGCGGAAGGTCTGGGGTTTGATTCCCGGACCGGTCAAATCAGCACAGTGTCGCCAACGGCTCGCCACCGCTGCGACGTTTCTTCGGAGCTGTGTAATCTAGGCGCTAAGCCGCGGAGATGGGCCCCGCCACTCGTTACACGTTTCGGCGTTATACCGCGAGTATAATGAAAATTTGACTTTTGATTTTACTCTTCTTCTCTAACGTTAAGGCTCACTACTCTTTTGTATCGCAAAAATACCTTTAACTGGAATGACTATTCCGACTTAAAAGCTTAGAAATTTTATGTTTGATTTTCAGTGATTGTCATGAAAATAGCACGTTGTCAACAAATCGAACCGGATCGCCACCGCATCCAGACTTATCCGTTTTTCCGTCTCCAACTTACGATTTACTCCATTCCTACACGCCCATGAACCAAAGACCACGCGCAGTGGTTGTTCGACATTGTTCAATACCTGGGCGAGCCAGACAACCTACCATTGATTCTGGAATTTATATTTAAGTTCTTTTGTGTTTTTTTTTTAGTCTTGTCTTTTTCTCTCTCGCTATGCAGCATATTTTTTTATAATAAAATCAACATAACTGTTAATTAGTCTGTGATTATTTAGTCCAAACATTAAAAAAGAATATTTTTTATTTCTATCGATACCAGTTTCTTTCGCAACATAAAAATTGATACAGCACACTATTTATGCGGCTACAGAAGCGGATCCAGGGAGGATGGGGGTATGCATAACCCCACCAGCATTTTCAACTATGTTTTGGATGAACGCAATTTTTCCATAATTTCGAACCTCTTCGATAACGATAATTTTTACGCCCTAAGCACGCATAAATTGAAAATGTGCGAACAAAATGCATCATATTTGGTGAAAGACTCAGAATTAGGGGCAACAATTTAACAAAACTTGTTTTAAAAATTGTTCAAATAGCACTAAAATGGTCATTACAGCATTCAAATTTTCGAAAAATTTCCGGGGAGCATGCCTCGGATCCCCCTATAGAGCCGTTTTTGCTCCTCGATTCGCTTCAAAGTAACTCGACCGGAAAAAACTACGCTTAAAAAATGTCAAAATTAGGTGCCCTCTCTAAAAAATTTTTAAAACGCCCCTGACACTTTCAAAAGGGTTATTTACACCCTTTGCGGGTCCAAACGTCTTTGTATTTAGCTGACGTTCACCCTAATTTAAAACTGCACCCCCACCAAAAATTTCTAGATCCGCTTCTGTGCGGCCAATACACAAAAAATTCCTATTGTTTTTATCAGAATTTGCCAACTTCGGGCTATTACCCAAGTATTTTTATTTGAGCACTTTTTTCAGAACTTTCCCAGTCATTTAGGCTATTTCCTTTTCAAATTTACATAATTTGCATTGACAAAAGTTGTTACTTTCACTGCAAAGAATATTTCGGGCTCTTTTATTCATACATAAGTGCTAGTTGCGAGTCAACTACAAAATATTGTGGTAGGCTAACTAGTAGTAATTTTTTATTTTCTAGCCAAGAAATAATGAAGTATCGAAAGCGCAAATAGCAAGAGGTTAAAAGCATCAACAAAACAATACCCTATTTGAGCCTACTGTACGTGGGACTCAAAGTTCACCGCAAACTTTAGTAATTGGGGTGGCCTTGCACCTACAGCCTACTCTGCTGGGGTATACTGTAAAGCATAACGCGATCATGTAATTTTCGTAGACTACTTTGACATTTTTTTTTTCTTCAGGTTTCAAGAAAACTTATCAATTAGGTTCATTTTTGGGATAAGAAACCATAATTATAGCAAAACTTTTGATTTTATTCGAAATTTTATTTCGAAGACTGTTGAAAAATAAACATAGACCCTTATCGCATTTTATCAGAAGACAAAAAAATATCTTCGACCATCTAAACAAACATGTCTGTACAGACTGTACCAGTTAATACATTTACGGCGCTAAAGATAGCTCAAATCTGTGACGATGCCACATTTACATGCGCTAGATGGTACGTTAATGAGAAAACAACAAGGATCTTCCAAGGTTAAAACGCAAACTTGATGTTAAATGAAAAGTTGCTCACCAAAAGCGATTTATCTACTATAGAGCATTAGCCTGACGCAGCATACAAATTTGCTAGTAGGCCTACCAGTTATGCCTAAAAAGCTGTGCTGGGTAGGTCAAAAACACCAAAGAAAACCAATGAATTTAACGCCAGTCAAGTGCGCTCAAATTCATTTGTAATGTTAAGACTTAGAGCAGAAAACCACCAAACTGTAAATTTGCGCTTCATTTTTGAAACCGTGAAGGTGCAAGTGAAACCACGGTATTCTCCTTTAACTTAGACCATAATTTACGGCAGAAAACCAGAAATCAAAAGACAGAATTGGTGTGCTCGGGATTAGGCTGAACCTAATCACTACTGTCCTTTCATTTGTATTACTATCATTACACACATTACTTGCTCTATTGGGTCGGAAATTAAATTATTGCTAAGTTTGCCGGATAGAAAAATATATTTGACTGAACGACGAAATATTGAAAGTACTGCAAAGCAAATAACATGCGCAGAACTTTCCTAATTTTATTCAGTGACTAGTTTTTGATGTTCCGCCATTAATTAAAATCTTGGCGATGCGTGTAATTCACTCAAAAGGTATGATATTACTGCTAACAAAAAAAAAAATTAGCTGAAAGCAAATACATCGAAGTTTTACCTAAATCAGCATTTATGCGACGCAACTTCAGTAGTTTGTTCTGCTTTCACCAAATAAAATGAAGATTTGGCGGGAAAAAGTGTAAAGAAAAAATGAACAAACGGCTAACTGCAAACCATAGCCCAGGGTTCAAACGGCTAACTGCAAACCTGGAAGTCGCGACCCCCAAGGGAATCGCAAAGGTCTTTCCACTAGGGTCGTAAATTATGTTTGAATATTGCCAAAAGAGGGGTCGTAAATTTCTTAATCGCAAAGATTTCTGAAATTTTCAAAATAACCGCGACAATCTGAATGTCTTTTACTCAAAATTGTAAAACTGGCCTTGAAAAGTGATAGGCCTACATACAGGGTTGGGAATCAATACCCAAAACAGTAAAGAAATAATCGATATTCGATAGTTCACCAAAAAGTAAAGAAATAATCGATTTCGATGGTAGTTTAAAAAAGTAAAGAATAAAGAATATTGTAATCGATATTCGATATTACACTGAGCATTTAGCGGTGTACGCCAAGCATTTTTTGTGATGTCCTCACATTCATGCGGTAACTTACAGACAAACGACGGACATAGTACATGCGAAGCAACTTTGTTATTAAAAATCTTTTTTTTTGTTTTTTTTGGCACAAAAAAAATTTATCAGTAAAAACAAGGTAAAGTTGGTTGGTCGTACAGAACTTGAGAATTGCCTTTAGGAGAGTGTTCAATGTTCATGTCTTCGAAGCTTTTCGTCTGACACAAAGCTTCGAAGACATGAACTGAACAAAGCTTTGAAGACATGAACACTATCCTGAAAGCAAAAACAAGGCAAAGACATACCGACGATTATTTTAAATTTACTAAAGTGAGATAAAGCAACCTGGACAAAAAGAATCGAATATGGAATATCGAATTGCGCCGAAAGAAAAGTAAAGACAAGGCCATATTTGATACTCATCCAAAAAAGTAAAGGCTCCAGTGCATTCGATGAACAAAAGGTAAAGAATATCGCAATCGAGTATCGATTGCAAATTGATTTTTCTTAACCTTGCCTTCATGGAAATATCACCATGTTTGAAAATTTGTCCAGTGATGTTAAAAATAAACGTTTGGAGACATCCATTACAAAGCACCTTCAGTCTTTTAAAACTGAGTTCAAACGATATTTTCCTGAGTCTAAAAAGCAAGAAGCTGCATTCGTACGAAATCCGTTCTCAACTACGTTGGATAATTACAAGGCCAATGTTGCGATCTTCAAAATGATTCGTCCGCGCATGATACTTTCCAGGAAATAGCAATCTCTCAGTTTTGGGGTGCTATGCACGAATCCTATACCCACAAATACCCGAACTGACTTTTCGAATATTACTTCCAGTTGCCTCAATTTATCTCGGCGAGAGCAGCTTTTCAGCTCATGTACATATCAAAACGAAGGCACGAAATCAAAGGAAAGTTGATGATGATATAAGATTGGCTTTATCGAACACCAAACCACAAATCTCTAAATCAGCTGTGCGATTGCAAAGTCAATCGACGCAGTAGCAGATGTAAAATTGAGCAGTGGTTCAAAATTATATATCTTTGAAGTGTTTTTTGTGGTACCGTAATTTTCAATCGTTTAAAAAGCAAAGTAGGAAGGGGGTCGCTGGTTGCATGAATTTCTTAAAAGGGGTCGTGAACCATGAAAGGTTGAGAAACACTGCCATAGCCAAAAGAGTGTGTTATGATTCTGAATGCGGCATGGATATTCGTGCGTAAGCTCAAGAAACACATCAACTTGTAAAGCAAACTAAGTTGTCTTCGCAAATTTTTTAAAACAACGTTGGTTTTAAAGGATCAAGGCCTAATCTGTAAAAAAAGGCTTCGAAGCAAAGCAATATTCACACCGTATTTTTGTAGTAGGGTACTACGGAGTACGGACCCCTTGATCCACTTATAGCCTGTTTCCATGTCCACATTTTGTGGACTTTTGGCCCACGGGCTTTGCTCTGGCTAAGTGAAATTTTTTGTGGACTAATTTTTGCAAAGTTGTGAGCTTTCCTATGGGTGCACCAAAAGAAATGATCAGCGGAAGTGGGCTTTCAGAAAGCTGTCCTTAGCCCGGCCCATGTTGAAAAAGCCCACCTTTTTTGTTGACATGGAAGCAGGCTAATAGAGCTTCATACTTTCAGAGACCTTAAGTTATGACAACCTCCTTTAGAACAAACATAAACAAGTAGTGGTGTTCTACTCTATTTCTCACATGAAATGAAAAATTGTCCAAAAATGAAGAACCTCAGCAGCTTACCAAGGTTTAGTAAAAGACAGCAGCTTACCAAAGTTAGTAATAAATTTTTTGAACACTGTTTTACCTAGTCTATCATCGAGTCAAGGTGCTCGTCATCAGAAAAAACGATCACAAAAACCTATCTATAACATTTCTTTCAGTTACGTTACAATAAATTTTAACTAAAATCGTAAGTCAATTACTTTCCAGCAAGACATTTCGTCACTCTAGTAAGTCTGGTTTAATATATTTTTGGCTGCACCATAGGTTGTGGTTGGCAGAGTCAAATACGGCCAGCTGTAAACGCTTATACATTGTAGTGAATTAGGATATTCAAACATGTATTTTTTTGCTAAAAGCTTCAGCTTGTTTCTTCACATGTTTTTGGATGTCCTGCAATTAAATTGTGACTCACAGCATGATAATGTACGATATTTTAAACTTTCATAAATGATGTATCAAAATTTCATCAAGTTTAATTTATAACTTATCTTGATCAACATCAATGTTTGCCAGTATTTTGACAACAAACAA
Organism: Trididemnum miniatum; assembly: GCA_964006365.1. NCBI lineage: Eukaryota > Metazoa > Chordata > Ascidiacea > Aplousobranchia > Didemnidae > Trididemnum > Trididemnum miniatum. The sequence continues at coordinate 12,888,551 of OZ023240.1, read as the reverse complement.
CTTCAAATATTTAAATTCATTTAACATCGAGATAAGAATCAAACCAGCATAATTTGAACTTCATACGCAAAAGGCTGCTTGGCTACTTAAGGGTGGATGCTGTCGGTCTGTACATGCCAGACAAGATCATTAAACAGCCGTTGGGGAGTGAAGGTAACGTGAATTTTTTACCTATTCAATGCCACTATTGGTGGAAAAACGTTCAACCGTACGCGAGCCCAAATATACAAAACCCGGGAATAATTTTGTTCTGAAAAAATTGCTTATGGTTGCTGTGAAAAAATGTTGATAAACTGTTAATACCTCTGCGTGTTCAAATCGTTTGCATGCGAACAAAAAATAGTCCACATACAGATTAGAACGCACATCGGCCAAACAAAGCTCTAGCCAAGAAAATAAAAACCTAAAACCCATAACTTTGCAATGGATGAAATGAAGTTGCAGCATAACCAATCAACCATGAGATGAGCCTGATGTAAGCAAATTTCCTGGTGCTTACCATGGGCTATTTGCATTGGAAGATGAAGAAAGGTGCTATCAATTCAAATCAAGAAGTTTTACTGTACCTTCTTCAGCCGCTGTCCAGTTTAGCTGGGTAGACTTAAAGCTCCAGAGCACCACTAGTGGTCAAGAAGTTTAGTGAAGAAACAATAAAGCAACTATTGCTTTATGACAATAAGTCAATAGAGCAATTATGACTTGCAGCCAAGATTAGACAACTTGGTGAAGCGAGTGCAGCCCTAAGGCTCACATAGAAAGAATCAAGATTAAAAATGGGAAGAATAAACATTTCTTGTTTTTGTGTGTCTTTTCTGTAATTAGGCTAACTATTTACGCGTGGCCCGCGACCAGTAGCGATTCTAAGGTGGGGCCAGAGGGAGCCATGGCGGCCCCCAGATTTTTGCCTGGCCCCCCCCCAGTTTTAAAAAGCTCATGTAGCCTATGAAAATATACTAATCGATTGGCCAACCTCAGAGGTAGACATTCGTTATCTTTGCTTCTTAGTTTACTAGGCTATGTGAAACTTGCATATAGTTTGTTTCGGTCATTGTCTTCGCTTATCAATAAACTACAGTAGTACTTTTAAAGCATCACACAGTTCCGTCTACATCGTAAAATCGCCATTACAAACGGTTAAGACACAAAGCAGCGGTTGCAAATCGAAGAAGCTGTTATAGTAACGGGTGAAGAGGAATAAAGAATTACGTATTGTGTCTTTGGTAGTGGTTAATCGAAATAAAAGGGACATTTCGAATTTTTTGTAGCCTAGTTAGTCATGTACCGGTGTTTTTTATATTTTTTTGTTGAAGCCTAATCAGCAAGCACCAAAAAGGAAGTAGGCAATGTGCATTGTGGCAGCATTGACAGGCGTAATAATGGTATTATTAGTAGCAACAACAGCCAGCGCATTGTAAACTTGGCTTTAATGCGTCATTCGTTGATGGCTCAGGAGTTTGGGGCGGGAGGCCTTGGTTGAGAGTAGACTGGTTCTATAGGCAACAGAGTCACTAGCGTAGCCAGGATTTTGCAATGGGGGTTTTAAAGAATGACGTCACATTTGACCATACGTTGTATACAGGAACGGATCCAGAAAGTTTTGGTGGGGGGGAGGGTGTAATTTTGAATTAGGTTGAATGTTAACTACATACAAAGACGTTTAGACTCGTAAACGGGCGTAAATAAGCCTTTTGAAAATGTTTCATGTCAGAGGCGTATTCAAAATTTTTTTCAGGGAGGGGGCACCAATTTTCGTCACTTTTTCAAGCGCAGTGTTTTTCGGCAAAGTAAATTTTAAGCAACGTAAGTACTAAATACGAGTCTAGGGGGTCCGGGGGCATGCTCCCCCGGAAAATTTATGAAAATTTGCATACTGTAATGGCCATTTTAGTGCTTTTTACACAATTTTTTGGGAAAGCTTGTCACATTTTTGGCCCCTAATTTTGAGTGCTTCACTAATGATGCATTTTGTTCGCACAGTTTCGACTATGCGTGCTTAAGGTGACTAAGGCATATTGTTATGAAGAGGTTCAAAATTATGAAAAAATTTCATTCATCCAAAACTTTGTTGAAAATGACTGGTGGGGGGATGCATACGCAGCATACTCCGCATCCCCCCCTCTCTGAATCCGCCCCTGGTTGCATAATAACAAAAGATGGGCCTTAAACTTAAGAGATATGCTTTAAACTAAAAATACCGAAGGCAGTTAAGGCACGATGATCGTAAGCAGAGCCGGCGCCAAAGCAGTCGACTTAGGGGGGCCAAGCGTTTGTCAGGCGGGGGGCATAGTTTGAAATTAAGCACAAAAGCCACTGTCTTCAAAAGAGTAAGCTTGTTAATTGGGAGGGGCCAAGCATGTCGATTGAAGTGGGGGGGGGGGGGGGGCAGGCCCCCCTTGGCGCCGGCCCTGGTAGGAAGGACGTCAAAGGATTGCTTTTTGGTGGAACTGGTAAAACGATATTCAACTGTTAGCGATTTAGTTCTTTTTTGAGCTACAGTACGTAAATCATTTTTGCTTGAAATCGTTTAGCCTTTTTTCTACGGAAGATCTTAGGGGTACAGGAGCGGCACTGCCCCGCTAATAAAATTGCGTGATTGCTTCATTAGCATGACGGCAAAGAACAAGGTTCAGGAAACAACGCTACGTACTTCTTATTATTATGACAATTACAAAACAAGATTATCAATGACAAAGTATCTAGCACTTCGAAATAAATATCAGAAAAAGAAGTATGTATGACGTCATTTGAGGCTCAACGGGGAAGGGTTGTAACCCCCCAAACCCCCCCCCCCCTTGGCTACGCCACTGAACACAGTGCTGCCTTGTTTTATCATCGCTTTTGAAATTACAAAAATCATTAAGTTATAAAGCAGTCGACCTTCCTTGCCTAACCATCATTCTGCCTGCGGTTGTTAGGCGACTGATATAAATTGCAATTTGTTTATCATGAAGCCTGTTAACCGAGTGGGCTAAGACGCTTCTGAAATCTTAACCGGTGCCAATGCTAGCCTATCTTAGCCCCTTGCCGCACCCTCCCTCCTGAAACTCAACGCGAGGTCGCACAGGCAAAAGTTTTCGTTCCCAAAAGAATATTTTTAATTCTACGCAGAATTGAAAACCCAAAAAAAGGCTTCAGGTTACGAAAGTAATAAAAAGGTTATTTTTTTATCTTCAGTTATTGTTCGTGTATTTACCTTTTCCTTCTTTAATTTATTTTTTTATACTATGTTTTTTAATGTGGGGGGATATCAAGTGGTGTAGCAGAACTATTCCTCTTCTGTTCAACGGTTTAGCTTGAGTTACAGATGTTTATTTTTGTCCAAGTCTTGTAGTTATGCGTTTGATCCCGACGCTCTTTTTGCATGTCTAATTGCCTATAGTCAGACTGGGCCACCACGAGAGGTAGAATGTAGGAATTCATTAATTGTTTGTGCTTAAAGATGGAGGAATAGGAATTACGTTAAGTGCCTTTTTCAAGGGTGTTATAACAAGCAAACTTGCCGGCTTGTTGTAGATACTATTCGTTTAATGTCGAAGTCGAACGTAGGCTATAGCAGGAAAACTGTAAATACTAATTTTTAGACTAGGCAATCAGTTTGACTCGTCTCGGAGTCAGACCTTGAGTCTACCGCTCCAGCAACAGACGCTCTGACCATTTTGCCATTTTATGTTGAAGTGAATGTAAATAATAAATGTATATAGTGTGTCATATTGTAATATGATTACTTCTGAAGTTTAGCCGCAAATCTCTTTGACGTTACTCTTTTCCTCTCAAACACAGTTTTCCGTGGCTTCACCTCATTCTATCTTGGCCCCAAAGTGGTCCCCCCACTTTTTGGGTGTAAGAATCGCCACTGACCGTGACCGCCATCCCCGAATAAAATTGGCCCGCGGATCAAAACGATTGAAAATCGCCGGTTTAGGGGCTTAATAAGATTGGGCATATTTAGGTCTTTGGATACACATAGATATTTCAAGTCAAGTCAAGTTTATTTTACCCGAAAGTTTACGAAAAACACACCAGAAGAAAACAGCCAAAGACCACAGGGTCATCAAGTTAGCCGCACTTAGATAGTTAGCAATCACTTAAACAGGAATGGTAAAACACTTGGACTTGTAACGTATGTACAAAGCAAAAAAGAAATAAGGCAAAGCATGTTGCGTTAGTGGTAGAGCTATGGCATTTCACTTTTTATGCACCAGTAGACACAAGATCAAGTTAATTATAATGCAACAGTGGCGACAGTTTCAAAGTAATTTTCCATACACCGATAAGCTCTACAATCGACACACAAAAAAATTAATAAAAAAATAATTAGGCTGCTACATTAAATAGAAAAGGTGGGGTTATTTCGGACGTGGGGCTAGTTCGGACGAACCATTTCCGGTTTTATTTTTGCGGCATTATGTGAACTGTAGCAGCCACCGCAATCTTTTTCTTTCAATCGCCATATTGGATAGGTAGCAAAATCAAGCAGTTTTTTGTTGCACTTCATGTTTACGATTTTTAACAAAAAGTAAAATCAGATGAGACAAAATCGTAAGGTTTTGTGCTAGCATGGCTGCAGTTTAAGCTGAAGTCTAGCATTGATACTAGTCAGGCGTATATGAAAAACACGCAGACAAAATGAACTTAAAAAAAAATCAAGCTGTGTAGGAAAAGTTTGCCATTTGCTAGTCTTGCTGAGTGTGGGGTTAATTCGGATATGTATAGCAAACCATTCGAAATAGCATGTGAAGATATTGTTTTCAAATTTGAAAATGATTTTAAATCAAATATGAAAATAATTTTACCACGTGAAGATGTTGTTTTCAAATTGCCAGTGCCACAATATACTGGGTCTTCTCGACGTATATTTTTACGCTTTTTAACTTGAATTTTGAACAATAGAACATTTAATTTTACCAAAGCATTGAGATCATGCATACTCTCTTTCTTTCATTCGGTTAATTTCGTTTGAATTCTTTATAGTAAACTTTTGAAACTGTGTATGTGAATTTAACTGAAACGAGCTTTTTCTTTCTATCACTGGAAATTGATGCAGAGCGCTTTTTCATGGCAATAAATTCGCCTTCTTTTTAACGTCCGAGACTATCCCACTGCTTGTCCGGACCTACCTCACTATTGGGGCAAGTTTGGACGTGCTAGACCGCCTTGCATTTTTGTAAGTAATGATCTAATGCTTGGAACTATTACAATCACGAACAATTTCATATTAAATTCAAAGGGCTATCTACAATTTTGTACGAAGAATTGGTAATTCCACATTCTTAAACTTGCTCCAGAGTCACAAAAGCAAATTTTGTCCGAAATAATCCCACCTTCCCCTATGTCAGAGATGGAAGTCGGGTCGGGTTTGGGCCTAACTTTCATAACAGAAATCGGGCTCAATCGAGGGCACACTAGCTAATAATTTTTTTACATTAGGATATTTCTCAAAACTAGATTTTTGTGCGCCGAACGGCCGAAGTGACTAGCTGGTAGTGTACTACAGATTTAGTAATAATTAGAAGCTCTTCTGCACTAAGATCATTAACAAAAGACACTGCGTTATGCATTGCTAATAAGTGCTCTAGCGCTCAGTCGGAACGCGACTTTTCCTCCTGCGGACTGACCATAACAGCAAGGCGGACATTGCTATCTCCAGAAACCGTGGAGGCAATAGAACTACTGAATTCTGCTTATCAATAAATAAATCAATCATTGATTTATTAGTGTTTTTGTTTTGTTATTTTCTAAACAATAAAACTGCTTTGCAGCACACTACCATTCAATTATGTAGCATAGCCTACTTAATGAACCGGAAAAACTACTGTCGGGCCGAATCGGGCTTTCTTATGAGGCCTCGGGTTCGGGCTTACTTCTTCGGGTTCGGGATGAACCAACACGGCCCGATTCCATCTTTGCCCTATGTGTCAAAAATAGCTTGAGGAGGAAAAAATAAGACCATAGCTATTCTTGATTTGATTTTTTTCATCTTTATCCTTCTATCACGAGAGAGCAGCGGAGGCGCTGTGCGTAGAACAAATCCAGACTCGCTTAGGAGTTGCCTTTGTTTCCAAGTTTTCCACTTAAATTTTTCTTCTGATTTCTTTAATTTGCTGCTTGCCAGATTCCATCAAACAGAGATGCATAATCATCGTGAAGCATCTTATTCAAGGACGCAACAACGAGACTAGGTTGGGAATTGAACCATTAACCTTGCGATCATGGTCATCGTAAAAACGACGCTCCGAACTGCCGGAGGGGGGGAAAGGTTGGTGCATTTGTCTCTGTAGACCTGATGTTTACTGAGCGCTAGGTAAGAACGAGCTGAATGAAGGAGGATGCGAAGATCTATGGCTAAAAATATCGAGGAGGGATACTGAAAAGTATTTTATTAAGGGAATAATTTATCATCACCCAAAAGCCGATGCCAATAAATTTCTAACTGCTTTCAATGATAAATTGGCCCAACTTAATGAGAACAACTTCACATTCTATATTATTGGTAACATTAACATTAATGTTACTCCCAATGAACAATAAGAATAATTCCATGGACTACCTGAACATGCTACGTACTGTACGTAGTAATTTTGCTTTTCCCGTAATCAACAAAGCTACACGTGTAACAGACTCCTCCAAATCTACAATTGATCATATCATCACTAATGATATCTCAAACTTAATACACCCATGTATATTTTTATGTGACCTAACCGACCACTACCCAGTAGGTTGTCGGATCACTTAGAATCGCAAAAAAAAAAACAACTGCATCTCCTACAGGGATATGAAGAATTTCGATGCAGATGAATTTCAGAACGATGTCCAGATTTCATTGGACTATGTTTTAAAAGAGAAACAGGAACTAAATAATGCAAACCTTGAATCTATATTATCTGACATTGTGAAGGCATTTAATGACTGCATTGATATGCATGCACCACTTAAAAAAGCTTCGCGTAGAAGTTAAATTGATCAAAAAACCAGGGATCACCAAAGGCATTTTTGTGTCAATTCGTCGAAAACAAAAACTCCATGTAACGCACTATTTGAAGTTAGCTCTCCCAAAAATTATATAGTAAAAGATATACTAATAAACTTACTAAGGTCAAGTGCCTTTACAAAAAAAATTCACCTAGGCTACAAAAAGAAATTATGGACTCTAAAACATGATATGAAGAAATTCTGGTCTATGATAAAAACACAGACTCCTAGCAAGCATGCATCCTCGGCTCCTGTGGTTCTTGAAGATGAAAAAACTGGCAATAAAATTAATCGAACAGATTTAATTGCCGAAAAATTTAATCATTACTTCTGCAGTGTTGGAAAAAAATCAGCTGCTAAATTTGACTTGGCCTCTTCAAACGATTACCGATACCAAAATTTTTTAACGAAAAGGATTTTATCTTCTATGTATTTCTCTTAATAAGTAAATTTAAAAAACAGTATAAAAACTTACTACTTAATGAAGTCACCTAAGTTGGAATAAGTTGATAATGATTGCTTCTCTGGGCTGGGTAAACCTTCAGGCAGTCTTCAATCATTGTTTATTTTTCCTTTTACGAATTTTAACAAAAATAAAAAAGGAAAAAAGAAGGAATAACGCTATACCTTGCTAAAAAATTATTTTATGTTTCGTATGCAGTATGCTTGACTCAGCAAGTGGTTGGCCTATGTCGAATGCTCTAATGGGACGCCGCAAGATGACTGCTTGACTAAAAGACCTCACGGTCATTTCGCAGTCACCTTGTTGCTACAATTTCACTCTGCATTGTATATGTTATTTAATTGCTGTATATAGTGTTATTAGTAGCGACGAATAAACAAAAATGAAATTGAACCGCTGCGCCACTCTGCCGACTTGAAATAAGATTTCCCAGATTACCAATTACAATTTGACATTTAACACTTCGGCTAACAACAACTTTATTTACCAGTTTTAAAAACTTCATGCACACAAAATGCAACTAAATCTATCCACTGGTTGGAGACAGCAAAAGACCATTGAGGTCATCTAGTTGCTGCCACCAAAAGATTGTCGAAATGAAAATGGTAGTGGTATTACAACACCAATAACACTTAAACCAAAAAAGAAACAAAAATGATAGTACACTAGTCCAGCTTCTGGCTATGCACCTCGCGGGGTGTACTGTAATGAAAATGTTTCCGGTCAACTATTAAAAAAATCTTATTAACATGTTTACAAATTGAGCGCCAAACCAATGCAGGTAATCAAAACATACATCAAGCATCGGCTAAAAAGTTTGATAGAAAGTTGAGGGGGAGTCGTGACGTTTCCTGTGAGCAGCTACACGGAACGTGCTACAATCATCCGTTAAGGCTGTAAATCGAACCCATCACGAAGGATTTATAACCTAAGCCGTTGACAATCGCAATTATGCAAGTGTTTTAAACAATGATAAAGTTAATCTACCTAACAGCCATTTTTAGTTCTTAAATAGTATCAAAAATAATTTATTAGCATAAAAAATACAAATAACCATACATAAAATCAGAAAGTAAAAGATGTTAGCATAACAGTCCAAAAAAAAAAACACAATTCATGATGAATTGTCATTCTCATTAGTGGAACTTCTTTCGTTCAGGCTGTTCGTAGTACAAAACACATCATGGACCATATCTATCACAGCTTTATCTGGATCAGCGTTATCGGCTACAGTTGATAAGTTTTTCAGGGCTTGGTTTAATGTCATGCTAGTGGAGGATTGAGGGCGTTGGTACCCTTCTTTTCCCCAAACAGACAACTCTTCATCTGAAACCTTCTTACTCAAAAAACTTTCTCCTAATACAGAGGGACCACCGTCCCTAGAAAACATGGAGGCCATTAATGCAGCGTTGGTTTTAATCAACGGCTGGTTTTGCGACGAATATGGTTGAACTTTCAGCGCAGCAGCTTCATTTTTTTGATCTTCAATCGATTTCTCATCATCTTCCAGAAAATCTTCATCTTCAAATTGAGATAAAAACGAAAAATCCTCATCAAACTAAAAAATTATACAAAGCAACAATGAAAACGATACGTACGTGTCGTACAATGGCCTTTTCCTGCTTCGCCAAAGCTTGTTTTAGCAGAAGTGAAAAAGCAACACGTTTCGCCAAACTGACCAGGATTTTAAGAATCCAAACAAAAAGTGCTGAATGTGTACTAAAATTAGTCATTTTGAACAATCTTTTTTGTTTTTCTCTTGGTAACCACGAATGATCGCATTGAACTATGTTCGACCAACAACTGTTTCACACACAAAGTGCAGATATAAGTATTCATGGAATTTTTCTTAAATAATTATTTAAAGCAGAAAATTTCAGTACAGCTATCCGAATTTGAATTCCAAAAATAAATCTTCATTATACTCGCCGTATTCCGCCGAAGCGTGTAACAAGTGGCGGGGCCCATCTTCGCCGCTTAGCGCCTGGGCAACACAGCTCCGAAGAAACATCGTAACGGTGGCGACACTGTGCCGATTTGACCTGCCCGGGAATCGAACCCTAGACCTTCCGCACTGATAGTGTGCGCTTAACAACTGAACTTACTGGCTCGTGCTATCAGAATTTAATACACGAAAACTTAGGCCAGAAATCTATTCCAGCAGCTTGGTTTAAGCAAGAACAGAGGTTTTCCACCTGTGGGCCACCGTGCTGTTTTCACTGGGCCACAGTGTCTGGCTGAAAAGTAACATCAGCATTTTCCAATCATGTTGCTGCGCTCACTTTGTTGCTTTGAATAAAACTTCGTGGGTCTCTTAGGCCACCGCTATATTTCATCATTTTTGTGGGCCATGAACAAACAAAGGTTGAAAAACTCTGGGCTAGTAATTGAAGCGTTCGCTTTGTCGAAATGGCAACAACTAATATAAATGACAACCCGTTCGGCACCGTGGTTAAAAAACTGTAGAAGTAGAGAAAACGAACACAGATGTAAAAACACAAATCTTGGCAACATAACGACTCAGCATTAGCCACTTACCAACGATCAAAAAGTCTTAAACTAGACAAAAATAAAGCATTGAAAACAGCTTTCCACAATATCACAGCTGATGCAGAGACAAAATAATTTCAATCTGTCTGAAGGCCATTTAGTAACAACACGCACCTCGTATGTAGCGTCAGTTATTATATCCAACAATTCTTTATTTTTCGAAAGAATTTCCAATTCACATAAGCTCTGAAAAAATCAACAGCGAACTTGAATAGTAGTATTGAATCCACCTTGTTGATGTATAGATCAGCTTTTAAAATCCTTTCCGTCATTCTTTTCTCTATTTGTGCATGCGCTGCTCGCTTCCATATCACTCCAGTTTCTTTCTCAACTTTTTACGTTTAATTTTATCGACTTAACGTGAGTCATTTCTCTTTTATTCTGTTTTTCCACAATCCATTGAACTGCATTTATTTTTGCCGTTAAATATAATGACAGTACATGCAAGTCGCAGCTCTAACATAGGCCGAGTCTATCTCTACTTCAGGGGTGAGCAAACTTTTCACACAAAGGGCCGCATTTCGAAAATTGGGAAACCGAAGGCCGCACTGATTGGAAGAGCAAAAAAAAAAAGGTTTACACGTTCTCAGATGTCCCATTTTCCACTAATTATAATCAGTGAAGAGCAAAAAATAAAAAAGGTCTGCACGTCCTTCACTGACCCATTATTTACTGGCATTAAAAAAACATTTTCGGCGTGATTCACGGTAGGAGTTTATATTTCCGTACGTCAGTGATTCCCAACCTTTTTGTCTTCGAGTACCAAACTAACGTTATGCGTTGAACTCGCGTAAAACCAACTTATTTTGATCAGATTAGCGTGTTAAGTACAATCAATTCTAAGTCAAATCGCTTCAAAAGTAGCGTTAAAAGCCTGCAAAAAGCAACTTTACCGTACTAAACCAGGGTTGGGCAAACTACGGCCCTTCACTAAAATTTTAGCTCCAGATAGAATAAGAGATTCTGCAACAGTATGAGGTTGTTTTTGTTTGGCCACTAAACCGTCAATCTCAAAAAAGGCCGCAACAACATCTGCACTTTTTTGCCGCATTCGACCCGTTTCATCCATACGTTGACGCTTAACGTTGTCAGCCAATCGCTGGATGTAACTCTCGTCTACGTTCATTCTATTCGGGTGATTACTTTCCAAATGGCGCTTTAGCAAACTAGGCTTCATAGCCGCATTACAAAGCATTTTTAGGCAAACCATACACTGCGGTATAATTTTTGCTTTCTGATCAATTGAGGTAAAACCCAGTGTTGCAAATATCGATTAGAAACCGATTTTCGATATTCTTTATTTTTTTGTCATCGAATGCAAAAATTCTTTACTCTTTTTTTTCATTATCGATTGGGTTTTTTCCCTACCTTTTTGCGTGGTAAATCGATATTAATTAATCGATACTTTTTTCTGAGTAAGTCCTTACAAAAGTTTTTATTATTTGTGATTTTTACTACCATATCCGGTTTTTGTGGTGTTTGCAGGTAAAATTTTGGTAAATATTTTACTTTACATCCGCATAAGAACAGTTAGCGTGTGCAAAATTCCGTATGCACTGTCATTTTTTATTCCATTCCAAAATATAACACGAGAAAACATTCGCATAACGTTTCGTCACTTGGTATCACTTTGTAAAAGGCAGGGCAGGGCCAGGCAGTCCAACGCAGTTGTGAGACTAAGAAAAATGACAGAAGGCTTTGTGTAAGCTACGTTGGTCTATGGATGACACCTGTGACAAGATGTCTATGAACTGTGAAGTACAGTGCTGGACTGGATAGTTGATCACTGAAAGGAGAGGCTTCAAAGAGCAATAATGCTTTATCAGGCCTTCTGGGATTCCTGTTTTAAACTGCCCATCATAATATGATGTGCCTTCGACACCGACATTCTCCACTTTTCCAAACCCGAAGCCCCCCATTAGCACCAAAATATGTTGACGCTGTCGTTCTTAACTGAGTCAGAGAAAAGTGCCCATTAGCCCTTATCGATTGATCGATATTCTCTACTTCTTTTTTTTTGAGGTATTGAAAATCGAATTATTCTTTACTTTTTGAAAATTTCGATTTTATTGAAAATTTCGATTTCCAACCCTCGTAAAGCCATACTTTATATATTTGGGGACATAGTTTCGCTTGAACATGATTAAAGTTAAAGCTTGCCAAAATTACTAACCTTTCCGCACGTACTACTGCTACACTCACTCCTCACTGCGATTTGAAAGTCTCTTGATTTGATGAGCAGCAAACAAGTTTTATTGGGTCATAGATCTCATATTTAATACGCTTATTTAATGATTTAAAACACCGCTTTGAGAAAAAATTGACGGTCTCAAAGCTGTGTGAAACATCACAATTGCAACAAAGGTGGTTGTAATCCGCACAATGACTCAATGCAAATGTGGTAGCAACATCAAGCGAGGCGTAAGCCAGAACTGCGAACTCGATCAATTTTTAACCGAGTTCAAGAGATATTTGCAAGTCCGAGTTCAATTTCGAGTTCTAAGAATTTTATTTTTCGAGTTCAAGTTCGAGGTTCGGCGAAAATGACCGAGTTTAGCGAGTTCGAGTCCGCAGTCCTGGACTTTATAGGTCGCAAAGGCATGAACAAATAAACATGCAGCATTTCTTTTGGTAAAATCATAACTTCAATTTACACGGATTGTGACTACTTGAACAACAAACTATATTTCGAAGTGATCTTTTATTTCTTTTCAAAAATTTAAATATCTTTCTAATGAACTCGAAGAGTTTTATGCGAGTTCAAGTTCGAGTTTTGAAAAAATATTTTTTCGAGTTCGAATTCGCAGCCCTGGCGTAAGCCGCAAGCAAGTGGCAGGTTGCGTATCCAGATTACGCATCCGACTACGCTTATTGGAATAGAAACCTAAAATAAAATTTTTTCTCTTCGCGCACCACCTGTTTAACCATCGCGTACCACTGGTGGTACGCGTACCACCGGTTGGGAATCACTGCCCTAACTGCTCGCGGGCCGCATAAAATGGTATCGCGGGCCGCAAGCGGCCCGCGGGCTGTAGTTTGCCCAGCCCTGCTCTAGTTGAATAAGTATACTTACCATAAGTAAAATTCTCGAAACGCAAAAGCCAAAATTTACGCACACAAACCAACCTGCCATTACCGTAAGTTAACGAGCATTCGTGTCACTAATTCAAAAAAATATTCTCACTCAGAAACGACCTCCCGGATTTAAGACTCAGTGAACTTTTTAACATCGCTTGGTGTTCGTGTTAAAGCGCTAACTCGCAAGCTCTAAATTCTGGTGCCTATCTCTGCTTCACCATTATCTGCTCCAGAAAGATTAAACTGCATGCCCATCACTTGAAATATTGAAAACGAGTCAATTTGCGTAATTGCTGAATATAAGCTATTAACTTCTAGCTTAACAAAAATAACCATCAGTTTCTTGTACATTCGAGTCATTAATATATTGCAAGATTTGTACCAAATAACTATGCTACAAGCGGATATTTGAAAAAGCGGAGTTAAGATTGCAATCTAAGTACGGTTAAGTTTGAAACAAATAAATATATAGACCTTAAAGGGAGCTTTGCCCATCAGTCCCAATCAAGCCGTTCAACTGATGTAACGGTGACTAGAAAAACAAAAGATGTATATACAAGAGGAGGGAGTTGTATTATTAGTGGGGTATTGCATACTATTGCACTATTAGCACGCTAGAAAGATACTTCACTGCCAACATCAACGTACTGCAAAGACTTTGTTTAACACAGCACACATCGCTGCACAAAACTGTAAACAACTTAGCCCGATCAAGCAATGAAGAGTTGTGATTAGAACAGGCTCTTTTTTACCTGATAAATAGCTGGGGATTTACGAATGAATGGAGACGAAGTAAGAACAACCTTTTTCACACTTTCTTCACTGCATTTATGGCATAAAGCTTGCTTTGCAAACGATACAAGAACGAAAATGACCTCCTCCTGACGGTTTTCCTAAAAGTATCAAGAAAATATTAGGACTACACTCGACATGAAAAAATATCTCCATAATTCGACGCGTGAAAATATGCACACGGAACGTTGTCAATCAAGATCAAATTTTCTGCTGCAGAGACGAAATTTCTATCAAATTTGATCCAAGTGTTCTTTGTCAGGAATATTTAACTTGAGTTTTATAGTACCGCAATAAAATCAATGTAACTTATAGTTCATCAGTTATATATACAACTGCACTCGAGCAGCTGTTGCCGCGATCCCCCAAGGTTAAGGGGTTATAGAAAAGTTTGTTACTACTTACGTTGCAAGTTTTGAGCTGCTTCTTAGCTTGAAGGATCATGCAATCAATAATTTCATCAACAGGATTTTCTAATTCTTTCAAAAACTTACTCAATATCTGATAATGCAAAACAGCAGGGATTATACTTGTTATTTATTTATAGGCACGCGCCCATCAGAAAAAAAAAAAGGAAAACTTACAAAAGCTGTCACTTCAAAATGTGGAAAAGATAAGTCATTTGAGAGAAGGGATGAACACTCTGCTAATTCCACAGCTAACTGATCAGATTCCGCTGAAAAAGAAAAAAACTTACTGGACTTCTGAATTTTAACAACATTGCACAGAACACTAAGCTGAATCTTAACCCTTCGCTTGCCAAAACAAAAAAACACCTTTCCTCATACCGCAGGTCATCGGCGAGCAAAAACATAGCTCACACAACTTCGTAATCACTTACCTTCGCAAACTTGTTCTACCAATCTTTCGCATACAGTCGGAGCAACGTTGTCTCCAGAATTTTCGATTATTTTGTGGAGAATTTGTAGCAGCCACGTCACATCAGAAGAATATGTGTTAAATGCACGATAAGAAATCATTAGACCAAACAGATAAACAGCAACAGCTACAACACTTAAGCATGTATTATAACACAAACCAATGCTGAGCGTGAACTAAGTTAAACATTACTAAAAAGCCATACCGGTAACTGCAGAGGCAAAGTTTTGTTAGGCCTCAATCAACCACACACGCATGGCTTTACTGTTACAGACAGTGATAAGCGTACTACAACTAACGTTTGAAATCAGGAGCCGACAGGGTTCTGACTTCTTCAAAAAAGTCGAACTGACAAAATAAAAAGAATAAGAGTCGAATGGAAAATCATCTTGGACTTGGTAGTTGATTTTACTTCAATTTTCTAACCCTGATTACAGCGGATACAAGACGTTTTTTGTTGATTTTTTATCTAACTACGCTGTCTAAAGTGTAGCAAAAAAACTTGTATCAGCATTGGTCAAGTAATATCTAGTATTAGGACTACAGCAAGCAAACAAAAATGGATATTTTTGGGCGATTTTGGCAAGGCTTTCACTCAAGGTTTTTGTGAAAACCTCATCGTCAAACGAGTTTAGCATTGTAAGAATGTGATTGCAAATCACTTTACAATTCTCTTCGTTGATCAAAACTTGCAACAGCAGAAGTGCCTGAAAGCAAAAGATCAAGTTGTTGCATTGTTGTCATATTTAATACCGTTCACATGAACTTAGGAACACGAAAATTTACCTGCTTTCTGATCGTGTTGTCAAAGTGAGTTAGGCACTTTATTACTATGGACTGATATTGAACGCACTGGGACGGCTTTATTTTCGCAACTTGCGTCAGCAAACCGATTCCTAAAATATTAGCTTCGTCAGTGCGGATTCTGTGGACGTCTACCCAGTGCCCACTTACCACAAGTATCTAGTATTTGGACTTAGAGCAACTTCCACAGCTACCTTTCAGAATGCAGAGCTTATTAGCCCTGAACATATTCTAAAACTAACTTGGATTACCAAGCATAACTTCCATATAGGGCTAGTTTGTCATAACTTACAGGCTACTCCCCTCCTTCTCTAACGCAACAAATCAGATTTCAAACTCAGTTAAAATAAGGTCCTGCCCAAAATTCAATCTGTTTCTCCATCTTTGCCTTTCCAAGTAATTACGAAAGCGAACACAAAATTTAAACTGGTGGTATTGCAATACACGAAGAAAGTGATATGAACCTCTACTGAAACAAAAACACAACGAGTAGACATAACAAACATTCTTCAAATTATATCAAAATACTTACACTAAACCAGAGTCTACATAAAATTCATTTTTTATGTATGGTAACTAAAAAATGCACGTACCCATAAACAAAAAATTTGCCTGCGATGATTTCAGAAATGTTCCTAATGATTCGACGGCAACACCAAATATAACTTCCTTGTTATGGTAAAACCTCAAAGTAATATAAATGCATTCAGCCAATACGCCGTATGCAATGTTTCGTTTGGAACTCTAAAGCAAGTAATACCGTAGTAAGAAAGTTTTATTGAAATAAAGGCTGTAGCACGAATGTCCCAGGAAAGAACAGCCAAAAAACTGCTCTGTTCAACACCGATTGGTCGAAGGCCTAGAGGCCGTCCCAGAACTCGATGGCGAAATTACCTAGATCTTAGTCGGTCCCGCCTTGGCATTCCAGCAGAGCATCTATCCTTTGTTGCAGAGGATTGAGATACTTGAAGGCTCCAACTTGAGCTGCTGCCCCCGCGACCCCCAAGAATAAGCGGGTCCAGAAAATGAATGAATAAAAAAGTCTAATTTCGATTCAGAGTCGGGTCAAACCAACGACATAATAAATAAAGCTAACAGCTTATCTGCTTGACGCTCAGTATTATGTGGACAGTGTGCAGAACAAGTACGTTTACTAGTTAAGCCGTTGGAAAAGACATTTAACAAGGTTCCACCATCTTAGAATGCGAGGCAGATGGCTAGCGTTAACAAGCTTTTATAGTTATAGATACTGCGCAAAAACTCAATATTATAACTTCTTATGACTTCCCATTCAGTAGGGCAGGAAGGACGACGTCGTTTTTGTTTTTTTGACTTAATATATTAATAGGGCTTAATACTGTAATACAATCAAGCTAGGCCTAATTATCAAACCTGACATCGATTCATCATATCTAGAAGAACATTGGCAAATATAGCTTTGGTATCATCATTAAATGTGAGATGATCCAGTACTTTCAAAATAAAAACTTGTAAAAACGGAGCAGAAATTCCATGGATGCTCATATGCAGCGGTAACTTGCCATGGACTACTTGCTTCAAAACTGACACCAACACTGGAGGTAAATCAATGTAGCTTGCAGGATCTTTCTGCAACAAATAACAATTTGATCAATACAACATTTCAAAAGCACAAAAAAAAATGAATAACCCAACTTTTTAAAACTTTTTCGTACAAAAATTTTCATATTAAAAGGATAAATTAAGTAGATATTTTGCACTCAGTATCTTTAAGTTTAAAAATGAGTGTATCTGGGGGGTTATTACAGGATGCTCGTTAATCGGTTTACGAGCTCGCAAACTGCTCGGTAAGAAATTTTTCCTCGCTAACGTGTTTTTCGGCATTATAGGATTTTCCGAGCTGGCGAACTCGCTCGGCAAGTAGCGAGAAAAAAAAATGAGCACGTTAAGTTACCGAGCGACAATTTCATACTCAACTAGCCATGGCAAAGCGCAGTTTTTTAGGTCATAGTTTATGCACACTAGCTAGTACCTAGTATATGACACAACTAGAGCTTTACACAACTCTCACGCTTGTTGTGAAATGGTAGACTCAAGTTCAAGTTTATTCATTCATGCGAAAGAGGCTAGGCTTATCAAGTCGCTACACTCTATCTCAAACACGACACATGTCGGCAGAAAAAATCAGATTTTTAAAAATATAAAACAAAACAAAAAAGAAAAATGCAAAGCATAGTGTACATACACATCAAACTAAGATTGGTAGGCCAGCTGCTGATCACCGGTACTAGCTAGCGCCTAGTCCAGTGCTAAAACTGTGCTAGTGACTTATCACAAAGTTGGGATGGTTTTAACTTGATTACAGGTAAGAGTGTATGTAGTAATGGTGTCTACAGATGCACCGGTATAGGCTTGCTGTGAGGTGCTATACTAGCAGCTGCTCTTTGCTGGCTGGCACCTAGTCTGGTGTTAAAATTGTGCTATTACGCCTATTGCAAGCATGCGTTGGCTGCAGACTTAGTTAGAGAGTATGTAGTAATGATATCTTCCACCATTAACTGTGTGAGGCTATGGCCAGCAACTGCTAGTCTAGCACCTCACAACAAGCCTATGCATCAGTAGACACCATTACTGCATACACTCTTTACCTATAACCAAGTCAAAACCATCCCAACTTTGTAATACTAGCACAGTTTTAGCACTAAACTAGGCGTTAGCCAGCAAACAGCAGCTGCCAGTCTAGCACTCTACAACAAGCCTATACATACCGAGCAGTGAGCGAGACACTCGGCTTTACCGAGTAACTGCTCTTTTTGCGAGCGCAACCTGTAATCCCAACTTTGCGAGCACGTTATCTCGGCAGCCGCTCGGAGAATTTCTCCTCCGAGGAGAATTAGCGAGAGAAATCGCTCGCTAGCACATAAAATCCTGTAATCACCCCCCTGGTAAGCAACCAAAACAAAAAAGTAATTATATACGAAATTGGTTTTACAAACTCCTTTACAACATTTGCCCCCGTGATTTCCCAAACTTTTACAAATAAATGGTTTTCACAACGTACAAATTTTTTCCTGGTTGTCCACACATTTTTTCTCCCCAACAAAATATTTCGGTGTATTTCTTTCTGATTTTTTGCAAAATTATTTTTAGATACCTACTGACAACTCATGTAAAATTTCAGTTGATAGCTTTAACAACTCTTTGTTTTGTAACAAAATACAGACGTTGGGAAAAAAATTCAAGAAGCGGGAATTTCCTAATGTCCGCATGAATGTTGCGGAAATTCGTACACCTTTAAAATCTCTAATTTTTAGGGATGGGCATTTCAGAGAAGTTTCTATTCCAAATTATTCCGAATAGTTACAGCCGAATTCAGAATACCGAATCCTATTCTGTTTCTAAATCAACCTATTTTGCGAAAGACCCAGCACCAAACCAGCAATAGTAGAGAAAAGAATTTATTTGAAAAAATATATAACCCAAAACAGCACTTTGTTACTAGGTAAAATAATGAAATCGAATCCAATTACCCGGCTTACACCGCCAAAACTATTCCGTACAGTTTGGGATTCGTATCCTTCTGGATTCGGTACCGGGTATTCCAAAACGCCAATCTCTACTACTTATCTCCATTTTTTCAAATATTTTTTTGATTTACTAGTAAGACAGTAATTTCCTCCCTTTCTCTAGAAAATTTAAAAAAAGTTCAGGTGAAAACATCAAAGCCTAATAATGTCTTTTATTCTCTGATATTATGTTACTTTTGTTTATTGTTTGTTGTAAGTAACTGACACAATGGTGTTTAAACCAACATCTAAACACAATGCAGACAAAGAAAAAGCTGAAGAAAACCATAACAGCAATGCATGAACAAACGAAAAGACAAGCAACACAACATCTGAAGACAGAGAAACAGTCACAAGCAATGTAAACGAAAAGACAAGCAACACATCACCTGAAGACAGAGAAAATTAAAACTTATAAGCACAGTATTAATATGATCAAGTATGTATCAATGAGTTTGCACTTTCCAAATAACTGCTTATTTCACTTTGCTTAAAACTACTTTTTTTCACATTTCTTCAAGCTTTTAATTTTTTGATCAAACTAGACGAAACTCAAACCCTTTGCTTGAATTATGGAGCAAAACACAATTAGTTTATGAATTTCTCATGCCATTTTTTAACGCTTAAAAATTCTCTTAACGTCTGAATCTTTTTGTCCATCCAGCACCTTACCGTAAACTGGGGTTACTTTGCCCACTTTTCAAGTTTGAAGAAAGATAATTCCAACAGTTGTTTTAAAACAGATGAGTAAATATTTTTATAATACCGGCAGGAGCTAGTACTAATGAACCTCAACCAATTTGGTTCTTGACAACCTCCCATATTTTTTATTTTTTTAAAAATATGCATGGGCAAAGTTGCCCCATGTTTTGGGGTAACTTTGCCCATCCTTTATAAACAAACGAATTGGCAATGTTGGTGCATATACGGGGATACTTTGCCCATTCTTCATGTTTTTAAAAAACATTAGAACCAAAAAGAAGTGAAAATCTCGTTGTTTAACAGCAAAGGTGTGTCACAGACTTACAAAATCATACAGTTACATAATCACACAGTAATGTAGCCTACTCATACAAACAATTCTATATAACACATAATGATGACAGTGATTTTGCACAATCTTAAAGATAACTTCAAAATCACTGTCATTTTGAAGTAATTGGTTCCTCAACTAAAAATAAAACCCAATCTCTGCTATAATCTGGGTGGGCAAAGTTACCCCACACCAGTTGCAGATTAAGGTTACATCAACCAAATCTACAATAACAAGTAGCAAAATATTACATTTTTAAAAATTTTGTCTTTGTCTATCACAATATACACTTTGGTACCAGAAAATAAGATTGTTCAAAAAATTTCAATTATATGCCACTTGGGGGCAGTAAAAGTTGCAAATGGTAACTTTTTTATCAATTTTTGTACCATGTGTATCTCCGCGTTGTAATTCGGTATCTGAAATAAATTATTGTCAAAACTGTTTGAAGGCAACCTCATATACTACCCAATTCACAATATTATTAATTGTTCAAATTCCACCTACCCCAAAAGAATAGCTGTAGCTACTATCATTTCTTTGAAAAATGGGCAAAGTATCCCCATGTTACGGTACTGTTAAAAAAGTAGTTGGTATATATTTGTTGCTAGAGAACTGATTCCTGAATCTTTTGACATTTGAATGGTTATTCTAGGACCTAGGTGTATAGTGAGAGAAGTTACAGGGATGTTAGCACAGGCACTACAGAAATTTTTCAATGTACTTAGGGACAGGATTTTGAGAGGGTGCAGTTCACTCGATGATAGCAACAATTTGAAACAGAGTTTACACCTAATTTTTGGTACCTGAGTTTGGCATAGCTTCTTCTTACTAATGCACGTTAATTTCTTTAGTTTGGACTGATATTAAGTACCTGTCCTAATTTCAAAAGTTTCAAAAATTTTGGACGTTACAAAAATTCGGACGTTGAGGATTCAATCACTATACTAATTTTTTTTGTCAACTGCTTTACACTTTTTGGCATACTCCCACAATAACTGCAGCATTGAGCTTATCTATATTTTGGCAGCCACAACTAAAAACCAACACTAATGTAAACAAACTCTCAGCTTCACTTACTTTTACAAGATCATGCAAATATGGTAAAGCTGAAGCCATAACTTCAGGATCACAGTCAGTCAAAGCTAATTTGATGTGCCTCTTGGTATTTTTCACAAATTCTGGTCCCACTCGATAAATGCAATGAAGAGCTTTTAATGCTCGTATTCGAACAGCAGCATCTTTATACGACAGTCTTTGTTCTACTACTGGAAGCAGTACAGGTACAAGATCAATATTAACAAGTTGGCACACAGCATCAAGGGAAATTACTATAAATCCCAAGTGTTTAGATGATATATCTTTTAATATGGTGTTTACAGCAAGATAAACAATATCTGAAGTATTTATATTTATCAGAGCTGAAAGAGCTAAATATCCCAGCTTTTTGCTGCATATATCTTTGGACTGTTCAATAAAACCTGTAATAATTGCTCCTAAACTCAAAATATTGTCACAAATAGTTTTATCTTCTGCAGCAAGATGAGCACAATACACTACAATGGTCAAGCACTTGGTTTGCTGATTATGCGAAAGATTGTTGAAAGCACGTCTAAGCTGTTCCAAAAACTTGCAGACATGATCAGATACATTTTCAGAAGCTGCTAGCGTTTGCAAAAAAGCAGAAGTATCCACAGCATCTTCAGGTTTTGCAGTAATTGAAGCTACAGCAAGATTTAAAGTTTTATTTATGACATTAGACATCATTTTGCAGAGTTATCCTATCAACCTGCAACTGATTAAAAAAAAAATACTAACCAGTAACATCCAGGCCCAAAACAAACATGCTTAACAGTTGTATACTGTAGGTTTAAGCTACATTGCTATTATTCTGTGTTATAGTAGCCATATAAAAAACAGTACACCTGGACAGCGGACAAGCCCCAGAAAACTAAACAAAATTATTTGAGGTAGACTAGACTGGTTCACATTTCAACAAGCTGGCAACAAAACATATTTTTGTAGCAGATGGACTAGCCTACTACTATAACTGTGTATACAATATGATTACCCAAGCAATCTTCACAGAGAGTAGACTATTCATTATTGCAAATGCTAAACAAGATAATCTAGGCCTATGCTTCTTAACCGAGAGCCAGGTGGCTCCCTGAGCAGCTGAGGGAGAAATTGTAAATTAAAAGGGATAAAATTTGCTTAGGGCAGGAAGTGGGCAGGAAAAATTTAAAAATAAGCAGTGTCTAGAGCATCAGCTCGGTTTCCATAATCATAATGCCGCTGCACCGAACTGCTTTGTTTGTTTCTATATATTACGTCGCTGTCATGTGGGACCGATTTCTATTATTAAAACGCTGCTGCACCAAACTGCCAGTTGGTTTCTATTAAAGGTTTGCCGGTGCCCTAGACACTTCCACAAAAACAAACATTCTTTAATTTTATGCAAAACACAGTAAAAGCAGATAATGAAAATATTGCTGCCCAAAAGTAGATGGAATAGCATTAGTCTGCTGCACCCAATAAATATATTTAGGTCACTTACAGCGCTATATTATTGTTGAGGGAATTGTTATATTGTTTAGATAAAACAAACGTTGTCTTTCCTGGCCTGCTGAATGGGAAGTCATAACGACTTCCACTTGTTGGGTGAGAGGATAAAACTTCCTCCATTGCCAACAGTTGCACAACTCCAGCCATAGGATACCATAGAGCCAGATTTGAACTTTGTGGTACCAGTCCTACTAAACACCGCAAAGGACGACAAAGAACTTTAAATTCATCTACTAAACACTGCAAAAAACAAAGGACTTGGAATCATACCATGTAACAAAGAACGACAAAGGACTTCAAATTAGAGTTAGGGTTAAATTAAGGTTAGGCTTGGGGTTATCAGGTCCTTTGTCGTATTCTGCGGTGTGTAGTAAGTCCTTTGTCGCTCCTTTGCGATGTTTCAGTCCTTTGCAGTGTTTAGTAGGACCCTTATGGTGTACGTACCGGTAATGCCAGTGAGTATAATACCACTCCAGTCAAATTCCCTGTGTCGCAAAGGTACAGCAATAAAAAAAACGAAGTGTCTATTTCACCGAAAATTCCGGTTACCGAAGTTTGAAAAACCGTAGTTGCGTAACCGTTTTCGATTCCTGCAGTGCGACTCTCACAGTAGGGAAACCGTTAGGGGATGTTTCCGGTTCCGGAAACCACGATTTTTGAACTTCGGTAACCGGAATCTCCGGTGAAATAGACGCTTCCTAAAAAAAGGTCATCCTTCCTAGCCTGCTGAATGGTAGGACTTGTTACATACCACCAGACCAGAGGTGGGCTGCGCATGTCATAAAAGTTGCGCCGCAAACGCAACCACTCAAAAATTATTGCGCCGCAAGTGTTTCCGCAAGTGCCAGAAAATAATTGCGCCGCAAGCGCGAGCGTAACTGCGCAAGTTTGACATTTGCATAACATAATAATCAGGTACGGAATCCTAGAATATTGTGGAATAATTTCTCGATCTCTAATCCTCATCTTGCGAATTTCTTTGAAGAGTCACTGCTGGCTTTGGGCAGTGTTTACAGAATCTATATATATATATAAGTAATCTGAAAAAAAAAAAAAAAAAAAAACAATTCAGATTCGATTCCGATAAAATATGATATTTACCAAAGTTTCTTGAATTTACGGAAGTTTGGAATTTACGAAAGCTTCAATAGCCCACAGTACTTAAGAATTTACGAAAGTTTCAAGTTGGAATTCCGATAAAGATCACAACAACCTCGTCAGCTTGCCTAAACAATGCCCAAATGTCAATCACATCATATAGGAAGGCCCAACCTCCTCAGCTTCCATCTCAATGTCGATTTTGCTTTCCGATGCTTTCTGTTGGTGTGTCAAATTACTGGTAGCTACTAGAGTACCGGTAGATAAAACGTCACTACTTTCCCGGGCCAGCAAATAAACAAATAACTGAGGCTATTTTCAAATTATATTGAACTGAAAAATCAGCAGTAATTGACAGTAATTACGAGAGACCTCGAAGTGAGCTTGCACTTTTCGGGTCAGTAACCACCCGCTATATATGTCATACTCGATCGGCTTCAGCCGTGAATCGAACCCGTCACGTAAAATCTGTAAACTGCGCGCGGTACCGCAAGGCCATGTCGCTGACTTTGTCGCAAATATTTTTCATGTGAAAATTTTGAACTCGTCGCAGGTACTTGTTAATCAAATAAATCACGATCTCTGACAGTGAAAATCAAGCCATTGATTTCATCATCTTTATCTTCCTATCACGAGAAAGCGGCGGAGGCGCTATGCGTAGGACGAATCCAGACTCGCTTAGGAGTTGCCTTCGTTTTCAAGTTTTCCGGTTGAATTTTCTTCTGACTTCTTTAATATGCTGCTTGCCAGATTCCACCAAGCAGAGATAATCATCGTAAAGCATCTTATCCAAGGACGCAACAACGAGACTAAGTTGGGAGTTGAACCATTAACCTTGCGATTATGGTTGTCGTAAAAACGACGCTCCACACCATTGCGCCACGCTGCCGACAAGCCATGGAGGTTAAGAGGGTGGGTCACATTATTGCCGGTTAAAAAAAATTGAACTATATGAATACTGATTGATTGCTATGTAATCGTATACGAATGAATCAGTAAAACCAACAAAGGCAGTTTGATTGACAGCCTGCGCATGTTTTCTAATTGAAGCGAGGTTACAACCCAGAGTTCCAAAAATTTCACACCTTTAAAAGCTCAAAAATTTTCGCACCTTTACATGCATTTTCCGTATTATAGAAAACGGAATTACTATTTGACAGCTCAGATGGCCGAGTGGTATGGAGCGTCTGTCTCTTGAGCTGTAGACTCGGGTTTGATTCCGAGTCGGGTCAAACTAATGACTTTAAAATTGGTTTTCACAGCTTCCCTGCTTGACGCTCAGCATTACATGGACAGTGCAGACGAACGACGCATGTGTTACCCTTAATGCAAACAATATAGCATCACTCCAATCTGCTATAACGCAAGATTTGGATGCGATTAAAGAATGGACTTCTTCAAACAAATTAACCGTTAATCCAAACAAATCACAATTACTAGTCATACCTTCTAAAAGAAACTTTGAGCCAATTAATATTGATGTGCATTACAACAATTGCTCAATTTTACCAGAAAATGTAGTTAAATATCTTGGAATATTCATAGATTCTGATCTAAATTTTCATAATCACATTAAATACATTGCAAGTAAGGCTTCCCGTGCAATTGGTGTCATATCTAAAATAAAGTATCTTATTCCTTTCAAAACCTTGCTGAGCCTATACTACTGACTGATCCACCCTTTCCTCCTATATGGGTTATTAGTTTGGGGCTCATCATACAAAACCTAAATAGACATACTTTACAAAATTCAGAAAAAGGCAATAAAAATCCTATCAGGGGCAAACCTATTTGATAGTTCAACCAAACATTTTAAAAAGCTAGGTATCTTAAAATTACAAGATTTACACAAAGTAGAAGTAGGATATTTAATTAAAAGATATTTCAATAACAATTTTCCAATAGAAATAATGAATTTTTTTACACCAACACGAAGTTTTTCTGCCAGAACCACCAGGCTCACCTCACAAAAATTTTCTTTGCCTATTCCCCGTTTTAAAACAGTAAAACTTCAACATAGTCTAAAATATGTTGGAGCGAAAATATGGAACTCTATTCCTGATGAAATAAAAAATTTACTCAAATCAACTTTCAAAAAAAGTACAAGCAATATCTTCTAACAAAATATACAGATTGAACTAAATTCACTCTCTTTATCGCTTTGCTGCTCAAATCAAGAATTGAAACCAATTTTTGAAAAGTTTAAGGAAAATTGCTATGATTGAAATAATTTTGGTGGTGGCTGCTTGACTCGATGACCGAAAGGTCCTTCGCAGTCTCCATAGTGTGTGTTTTATTGTTTTAACGACTTTATGTCATGTTTGTATTTTTTTTGCATTTGTCATTTTCTTTTTTTCGTTTTTGTCACACAAATAAAAAGGTAATAATAATAATAATAATAGTGTGGAGAACAAGCCGGCAAGTATACTTGTTATGCCGTAGGGAAAGGCACTTAGCGGGATTCCCTCATCTTGGTGTGGTAGACAGATGGCTGGCAAGTCCTAAGCGAGCTCGTATAGCGCATTGATCGCTTTCTCGTGATAGAAGGATAAATATGCAACTAACTAACTAACTAACTATTAAAATTGCAATGAAAAAAGCAGAGGTGGGCACTTGCGGCGCAAGCTTGCGCCGCAACTATTTGACTTGCGACAGCGCTTGCGGCACAATTATTTTTCCAGTTTTGAGCGCAATCCCGCAAGCGCAATTTGTATACAATTGTAATTATTTTATTTTGATAAACTTTGATTAAAGTTGAAAAAAAAAAGATTTTGTCAATTAACAGCTTGAGAAACTTTTTCGAAAACGTTTTGCCGAGATGGCACCTCGGTCCGAAAGTATGTTTATTTATTGTATGAGACTCATGCGAAAATTCGATTACGTCTCCTACTTGCAAAGAGTTAATTGGGTCTTCTTCGAAAATATTTTGCCGAAATAGCACCTCGGTCCGAAAGTCTGCTTGAAACTCATTAAAAAATTACCTTTCGTCTACTGCTTGCAAGGTGTTAATTGGGTCTTCTTCGAAAACGTTTTGCTGAGATAGCACCTCGGCCCGAAAGTCTGCTTGAAACTCATTAAAAGATTACCTTTCATCTGCTGCTTGCAAAGCGTTGATTACATTCACAGCAGGTGTCTTCTTTATCAGAAACTTTTTCTCTAACTGCTTTCCCATCCTAACGTCTTTTCCGAAAACTCCTGGCGTCCAGTTTCGTTACGGTAACAGTTGAAGAAAGACCAAATTAAACTTTATCGATATCAATTGCATTTAGCAGTTAATCACAGCTCGCTATTTTTCTATTTGCCGATAGAGACACAGGAGATTTTTTCCGGGCTTATGCTAAAGTCATGGAGCTAGTTGCTCGAAGCCTGGATATTGTGCAAGCTGAGGAGAAGGCTTTTTTCGGGGTTTTGGTTCCAACGTTGAGCATCTGCTTTGCAAAACTGGCTCAGTTTAAAGTCAACGACTGTTGCACTTTGTGCCAACCATTGACGAAAGCCCTACAAGATGGGATCAGAGCAAGATTTCAGAATGTCTTTACTGACATCTCTTGCCTTGTGGCCACTGCCCTTCACCCGCAATTCAAATTGCGATCGTGGAGTCGGCTGGTTCAGCAGTACCAAAATGATAACAACCCAACCCCTTTGGACATAACAAATAAAATCACCAATTCCTTCAACAAATTGATGTCAAATTGCGGAAACCCAAGTCCAGACAATTTTTTCGTAATTCAAGAAAGCGACGAGACTGATGTTTTTAGCTTGCTAACTTCGGAGAGCGATGAACAAACTTCGGAATGCACAAATGCCTCTAAATTTGTGACAGAATATCTTGACAGACCTTTGGAAAAAACAGTTAGTGCCAATTTTTTCGGTGCTAACAAAATTTTGAAGACGTTAATTATAGAATTCAATACCCCAATTCCTTCCAGTGCTTGAGTTGAACGCCTTTTTTCGTTAGGTAAAGATGTTCTCCGCCCGAAACGAGCGGGGTTGAGCGATACCCATTTTGAAATGCTGGTGTTTTTAAAGGGGAATCAATAACTTGATTAATCACCGACTTTGAGTGTGTTGATTTTTTGCTATGGCCGTTGTGCACTTCGAACATTTCAGCAATTTCCGTAAATATCTTTCGAATCTGTTTATATTTCAGATATGGATTAGGGATCGAGAAATCTACAAGGTTCTAGAATTCCGTACCAGATTGTTATATAATTTTTATGTCAAACTTGCGCAGTTGCGCTTGCGGCGCAACTATTTTCTGACACTTGCGGAAGCGCTTGCGGCGCAATAATTTTTGAGGGGTTGCGCGTGCGCTTGCGGCGCAACTTTTTTGACTTGCGTTGCCCACCTCTGGAAAAAAGCTGTTTTCGCGTTAGGCTTCAAGAAACCCTCTGTCATAACTCTTTGAGTAGCTTTGAAAAAAGCTGTTTGTCTCAGTAATTCTTTTGAGTAGCTTCAAAAAGAACTGTTAGTCCCAGAAGCTTTTCGTAACGCACTCGCCAGTAGGTTAGGTAATCGCGTCAAAGTGAGAACGACAAAGCAAGGTCTGGCGATTCATAAATATCAGTTTCGGACGGCAGCGAAGCGGTAGTTACATTGGCGAATCCAATCGAACGCGGGAAAGTCACGCACAATTCTGATTGGACAAGCCGTGCGAACTTAAATTCTACTTGAACAGTTTAAGAGCATAGACAAACACTTTCTGTTTGCATAGATTAGGTCGCCGAACTTTAATGTAGCAGGCTTCGAATAGACTAAGATGGAAAAGACTGCGCACAGTGTCCAGAATAGAGATTTGATCATCGTTGTAATTGTAATTGGCAGCACATTGGTCGTTTTCTAACAAGTGTTGTCCAATTGCCGAGTCACATTCTGGAGCGGGTTGTTTTCGCTTGCACGCTCGGTTAGGTTGCACTTGCTGGGAGGCTGTGTGCTGTCGTAACCATTTTGGAACATGCTGCTTGATGCACTTTTGAAGTCGTTGAGCTGTTCTACCCACGTACTAACTGTCACAGTAGCACTTATACTCATAGATGACGGAACTCTTTTGAATGGCAGGTAGGCTACTAGGTAGAACATCCTTCCGAATTGCAGGCAGCATTTGTCTGGAGACAAATACTGTTCGTAAAGCCACGTACCCATAACAGTTTTCAAAGCGATTCGGAGGTTCCTTTCTAGTGTCAGTGCCGCCATGCCAGTGTAGGTGATCCGGAAGTAGACTGGACACTTATCAGGGCCAAACCGCTTGGGGCGTGAAAACTGCGTGACCTTCTTGTATATTTGTTTAAGAACAAAATCCTCAGGGTATCCATTGTCCTGTAAGATTTCCTTGATCCGGTTGATTTCTTCCTTCAGTTTGCTTTTGGAGCAAGATCTTCAAGGCACGATGAACAAGCGTTTGCCAGAACTGTGCGTGACTTTCTCGCGTTTGATTGGATTCGCCAATGTAACTACCGCTTCGCTGCCGTCCGAAACCGATATTTATGAATCGCCAGACCTTGCGTTCCCGTTCGCCCTTTGACGCAATTATATAGTGATGAGTGTGTCACGAAAAGCTTCGGCACAAACAGCTTTTTTCGAAGCTACTCAAAAGAGTTACTGAGACAAACAGCTTTTCTCTAAGCTACTCAAAGAGTTATGACAGAGGGTTTCTTGAAGCCTAACGCTAAAACAGCTATTTTCAAAGATAGTCTCAAGTTCTGCACCGCCAATCAATTATTTGAATTACTATTAAATAAACAAAAATAGGCCTACCACGTAGTCAACATCGAGTTACAAAAAATGCAAGCAAATTGTGCGCACATAAGCATACCTACAGCCAAATTAGAATTGAAAAGTAGCCCACACACTCGCAAGTCGCCAAACTGTATATTGTGGAGCCAAGTCAAAAAAAAAAAAAAAAACTAGCCCAATTGACGAAAAGTAGTACCATCTGGCAACACTGCCATAGCACTAAACAAACTTAAGTCCGTACCTACACTAAAAACCGCATTAGACCATACGATCCCCATGCAGTTTTCAGTTCTACCCTTCGGAAACCGAAAAACAGTTTCGCTGGAGAAAATTTGGGCGTGGGCCAAATTTACAGCTCGGGGTTAAAAACAACCGCGAAAATTAGAATAGGACTTCGGGCTGCGTTATCACGCGTTAACGTTCAGTTCCAAGAGCAGAACCAGACGTAGAACCTTACAGCTCAGATGGCCGAGTGGTAAGAGCGTCCCCCTCTAGAGCTGTAGACTCAGGTCTGATTCCGAGTCGGGTCGAACTAATGACATTAAAATTGGTATTTACAGCTTCCCTGCTTGACGCTCAGCATTAAAGGAACAATGTGGAGTACAAGCCGGCAAGTATACTTGTGACGTTGGGAAAGGCACCCAGCGGTATTACCCCATCTTGGAGTGGTAGACAAATGGCTAGCAACCCCTAAGCGAGCTCGCATAGCGCTTTGATTGCTTTCTCGTGGTAGGAGGATAAATATGCAACTAACCAACCAACCCTCAATGGATCCGCCAATGGATCACTCTTTTCCTTCGGTGTAGGCCTACACCTCAGCATTCAATGTTACAAGCACGAACAACTAAAAATTTGTAGAACCGCACGATCAAGTAAATGAATTCAAAAGCGATCAATTTGATTAAAGATGATCTCAGTTTAATTGCAAGCATGGCAGAAAATGATATGCGTCCAATTATACCCTAGTCCAGGGATGGCGAACCTTTTGTAGTTGTTGAGTCATGTACAAAGCCTCAATTTGAAATATAAAAAAAGGGCGTCACGGATTTAATGATATTAATAAGAGACTTGTCGGGAATGAGCAAAATTTGGTCTTTACTAATCAGAAATTCCTGCAAATGGTGGGTGTAAGACCAAAAAAAAAAAAAAAAAAGATTGTGAATGACAAAGAAAAGAAAGTTACACCTTTTGTCACTACTTAAATGTTTGTTAACATTTTCCTAAAAGTTTTGAAACTAAAGCGGGTCACTGGCAGGGATAGATAGCGGGTCAGAGCAAGGATGGCGAACCACTAAAGCGGGTCACTTATTAGATTGTTTTAGTCACTGTGACCCGCTTTAGTGATTTGCCATCTCTGCCCTAGTCGCAAGCGATCATAGGCCAAAGGTCACAGTTGCTTGCTTATAGTTACGTCATCAAAGCTCAGAAAATCATATACGCCTAAGCAGACGCAGCGACATGTTTGCTAAAATATTACAAAACCACCAATCGGGCAAGACCAGAGATGGAAGTCGGGTCGGGTTCGGGCCTAACTTTCATAAGAGAAATCGGGCTCAATCGAGGGCACACTAAGCTAATAATTTTTTTACATTAGGATATTTCTCAAAACTAGATTTTTGTGCGCCAAACGGCCGAAGTGACTAGCTGGTAGTGTACTACAGATTTAGTAATAATTAGAAGCTCTTCTGCACTAAGATCATTAACAAAAGACACTGCATTATGCATTGCTAATAAGTGCTCTAGCGCTCAGTCGAAACGCGACTTTTCCATTGATTTCTTCATCTTTATCCTCCTATCACGAGAAAGCGGCGGAGGCGCTATGCGTAGGACGAATCCAGACTCGCTTAGGAGTTGCCCTTGTTTCCAAATTTTCCGGTTGAATTTTCTTTTGACTTCTTTAATTTGCTGCTTGCCGGATTCCACCAAGCAGAGATAATCATCGTGAAGCATCTTATCCAAGGACGCAACAACGAGACTAGGTTGGGAGTTGAACCATTAACCATGCGATCATGTTCGTCGTAAAAACGACGCTTCGAACCACTGCGCCACGCTGCCGACAAACGACGTTTCCTCCTGCGGACTGACCATAACAGCAAGGCGGACATTGCTATCTCCAGAAACCGTGGAGGCAATAGAACTACTGAATTCTGCTTATCAATAAATAAATCAATCATTGATTTATTAGTGTTTTTGTTTTGTTTTTTTCTAAACAATAAAACTGCTTTGCAGCACATTACCATTCAATTATGTAGCATAGCCTACTTAATGAACCGGAAAAACTACTGTCGGGCCGAATCGGGCTTCCTTATGAGGCCTCGGGTTCGGGTCGGGCTTACTTCTTCGGGTTCGGGTCGGGTTCAGGCTGAACCAACACGGCCCGATTCCATCTTTGGGCAAGACTGGAGAGCGCAAAGAATACAAACAGGGTTATTTTTTTTGGGCTGCAATCCCTAAAACAATCTAATAAACTTTTGTACCCAGGACCATATATAAAAACGGTAACGACCTACGTTATACTACATAGCGGTATCCTGTTTGCGTTTGTATTTACGAATTTCCTGAAGCAGCGTTGCGTGCCCTTAGACAGAGCCGGATTAAGGGAGGGGGGCTATAGCCCCGGGGACCCCCGAGAAAGGGGGGCCCCCGATCAGTGATAAAAAGTTTATCAATAGCGTCCTCAAAAAAACAAGACCCCTTCGGTTTCATTTTAATCAAATTAAGTATGAAAAGTTTAGATGGTTATTGAATCACTTCTGTAGCCTGTTATGATGATTTTTTGAGATTTTAGCAATTGATACCAGTAAGTGGCAGCCCTGCAAAAGTTTCAATACAGCGTTTCGGCGAAGCATTTGAAGAAGGGGTTATTCTTTAAACTAGTTCTGCTTCACATACTGTATATTTTTTCCCAAATTTTTTGACCATTACTCAGTGGCGTAGCCGGGGGAAGGGGGCCACCCTTTTTTCCTTGGGAAGATATTCTTTATAGAAGACCTTTTTCCTTGATGATTTGCCTAAATCCGGGTACAGCACCCCTCTAAATTTTTCGCTGGCCACGTCGCTGTCATTACTTATCCGGCTTGAAGAGTCTAAGCCGCCGAGGTGGTCCGGTGGATACGCTATGCTATTCGCTACTTTATTGATAGCCAGCACATAAAGTATTGTAAGTGTATTAACACTACAGACGTTTGTCCTTTCTTCTGTTTTTATAATAGTAGGCTATAACGAATATATCTTTATTTTAGCTGTAGGCCTAGCGTTTAGCGAATATGTCATTATTTTAGCTGTTTCTACTAAAGTGCATTAGATTCATTTTTGCATGCCATGGCAACCAGGAATTCATTTCAGATACTAAAGTTAAAAAAATTTCTGATCTTTGACTGCGAGATCATGTTGACAATGCGTTTTCCACTACGCGCATCAATCTGAGCAACGTCGATTGTGGCATCATGAACATCACTATTCAATATTTCTTTCCATGTTCAATTTCACAACTTTCGTTATCACTGATCATATTCTGTGCCGCATTTTTGTTCTTAAAAGTGCAGGCAGAACGTAGAGACGATAAGCGCAGAGCAGTAATAGCGGCCTAGCGGGACGGCAAACTCGATCAATTTTTAGCGCAGTCAAGTTCGAGTTCATTAGATATTTACACTGCCGTAGCCACGGGGGTGGGGATTGGGGGTTACAACCCCCCTCCTCCATTGAGCCTCAAATGACGTCATACTTACTTCTTTTTCTGATATTTATTTCAAAGTGCTCGATGCTTTGTCATTCATAATCTGGTTTTGTAATTGCCATAATTTTCATTCGGTTTTTGAAATGCTAGTGAACGGACGTGACTAAAGCGCAGCGGTGTCAAAAAGCAGCAAGAAATTCTACAGTCGAGACGAAGTGTTCAGTTGCAAAAGAATCAAAAAGCAAAAGAATGTCTACTACTGAGGTTACTGACAAATTAAACCAAGTCTTGAAAGCAGTTGATAAGCTTAATAAAAGAATGGACAACTTATACAGTAAACTTGATGATTTCAACTAGCGCTTAGTCCATCCAGAGAATAAATTCAATGCAAAATTCGAAGAAATAGAAACGTCATTAAATTCAAAAGCTGATACTGATGATACTGTGGCGGTCTTAGCTACAAAAACTAACTCAACTGATTTCGAAGAAATAAATGACAGACTTAAAAAATTAGAAGCACAAGAACGAGAACGTCAAACGCAAGCTGTAATGAGGAAGTCTTACGAAAAACGTATGAATATCTTAATCCATGGCTTACCTGAAAATATTACTTCAGCATGGGAGACACGTGAAACTACCAAATCAATCATCTACCAATTTATGAGAGACGGTTTGAAAATTGAAGATCCCGAAAAAATCATTGTGGCGGACTATCACAGGCTCCCTCAAAGACCAATATTTAATGCCAGAAAAAGAATATGTCGCCCAGTTATTATAAAATTTACTAACACTGCTGACAAGCATACTGTTTTTCACATGTAAAAAACCTAAAAAGATGTAATGAAGCTCGGCGTCTCGAAAACTTGCAACCTTAATATATTACTGAGCACTTGTCCAAGAAATTCGTAGAAGAGCGCAAAAAGCTAATGCCGGCTTTCAAAAAAGCTCGACTTCCAAAGTAAGAAGATCGCCTGGAGAGTAGAGAACGGTCACTACGCATTATATATTGACAATCAAAAAGCTCCCTTACCCATGGACTAACCAAGCATACACTGTCGACTGAGGCACTTAGGCTACGCAAACGTGCTAAATTAATATGAGCTAAATTTTTTCTTTTTATTTTAGTTTATCAGAAATTGAAAGAAGTGTGCGCCTATTTTGTAAAAAAATTTTGTTTTTGTCTTGGATTGTCTCTTTCTGTTGTGTAGTGTTATTGCTAATTTATTCAGTGTTGTTTTTTGTCAACCTTGCCTTTTTTGCTAACGTTCTATGGCACCTGAGATGTTTTTGGATAATGAATCGAGTCAAGTAGCTACCTCTAAAAATAACAGTGTAATTGAACAATGTGACCTTCCTGAAGTCCTATTTCAAAACATTTATGACAACGCTAAACCTTGTAAAACGTACAACCTTGAACAGTTGACCTTTAACTACGACATTTCTTCTTTTTTCATCCTGCACAACCAACATATCTTCACTCCAGACCCATTTCGATGACTTTAAGGAATTTCTATCTAACTTTTTTCATCCGGCTCCTTTAATATTAATATCAGAAGCCCGTATCCATTTAAACCCCTTTCTCAATATTGAAATACCTAATTCATGTCCACATCACCCACTAGAGCAGGGGGAGTCGAGGCTTATGTATCGAAGGAACTAAATTTTACCGTTAACGACAGGTTGTCTCTAAATATAGACGGCTGTGAAGATTTATGGCTAGACGTAGATATTCTGGCTTAAAGAATAACTATACCTTTGCAGTAATTTATCGACACCTATGGAATAACCATAGCCCCTTTCTGGAAGCCTTAGACTCTAATATGCAAGCCCTTAATAGTAAAGGAAATAAAGCAATGTTACTTGGTGATATAAACATTAACTTAGATTCTGATATTAACGTACCCCATTTGGCTGATTATTATTATTCCCACATAATCCAAAGCAATGCCTTCCTTTCCCTCATCGACCAGCCTACACGGATAACTTCTTCTCAAACTGTAATCGATCATATACTAACCAATGACAGTGTATCAACCTTAACTCCTGGTGTTATTAGATATAAACTAGCTGATCATTATCCCACCTTCTGTATCATTTCTAATTCCAATTTCAAATATCCCTGAAAAGAATCCCTTTTCACCTTTCGTAAATTAGCATCAGTCAATCAAAATAATTTTTGCAATGATTTATTCTCTTCTCTCTCGCCATTGCGTGATAGATTCACGTTAGCCTGTGGTAATGAATTATCGCCTAATGCATTTAATGATCACTTTACTCAACTAATATCTGCAATATCTAGTTAGTTAGTTAGTTGCATATTTATCCTTCTATCACGAGAAAGCGATTAATGCGCTATACGAGCTCGCTTAGGAGTTGCCAACCATCTGTCTACCACACCAAGATGGGGAAATTCCGCTAAGTGCCTTTCCCTACGGCACAACAAGTAAACTTGCCGGCTTGTTCTCCACACTGTCCCTTCAATGCTGAGCGTCAAGCAGGGAAGCTGTGAATACCAATTTTAAAGTCATTGGTTTGACCCGACTCGGAATCAAACCCGAGTCTACAGCTCAAGAGATAGACGCTCTATACCACTTGGCCACAGTGGCGCGGGAACGTTTTTTGGACAGGGGGGGCTCAAAATAGTAAGATCGTGTCAACGTCTGGGGGGCGAAGCCCCCCAGACCCCCCTTTTTTCGAACGCACGTTTTTATGAGCAGGACACTCAGCAGACCTATTTTGATAGACATCAATTGCATGCCCGCTCAAGTGACCGGAACTTTTTCAGGATAATTTTTTATCGTGGAAAACAAGATTGCTTACTACCATTAGGCTTTTCTAACCATGCTCGAATCACTACTCATGTATTTGTAAAATGCAAATACCTCAATGACAAAACCAAAAAGTAGGCAAACAAAATTTGTCCGATCTAACTTTTGCTTTGCTGATCAGAGTTACATGCAACAAACAATGCCCCATTGAGGTTTAAAAATAACAAAAAACACACAATCAAAATAAAGCACTGAACCATTTTTTAACATAATGAGATGTGTAGATATAGGTATTTAGGTAGGCGTACTAGCTCAATTTTAGTAACAATCATCGGCAGTGCTCGAGTTGTGAAAACACTTATGGGGGGTGGTAGGCTACAACTTTTCACGCAGACCTAAAAAGAAATGGTCATTATAGTTGTAAGAATTGGTTTACGCTAAAATGTTTATGGGGGGATGGTGTTGTTTTCAGGGGGGATGGCATCCCCCTCAAATCGAGTAGCCTACTGATCATCGGTGCCAGTTTAGTAGTGATTTAGCCGCTTCATTGGGTTGGTAGAAAAAATTCAAAACCATTAAAAAACTCAACCAGAAGAGAACTTGCACCAGCTCATATAAGCTTGATTAGGGGTGCCCAACCAGTCGATCGCGATGTACCGGTCGATCTTTGGATGCTTGGCTGTCGATCCCGGGTTAATTTGGCATGTGCACAAATCAGGTTGGCCACCAACATTTCCAGTTCATGTAACGCGTCCGGGCCATGAAGACCTTTTTTTTAGCTCTTCACAAAAATTTTGGTGGAATTCGGAACATCTGAAGGATTGAAGACCGTTTTTTTGCACTTCACCGTATTTTCGTTTACGATTTACGTAATTCCCATGATCAGTAGCGACTTTCATTCGAGCATTCAGAGTAGTTTGGCGTAAAGTGTTTGGCAGCTACAAGAATTGGCAGCCATTATACTTTTACTGGTCCATCGTCCATGACTGCTGCAAAGGTTTGCAAACGCTGATATAAAACACGGTTAAAAATAAAATTCAAAAATTGAAAATTTTACCAAATTTTACGTTGACCTAGTGAATAATAACTAACTGATTTTTAAACGAATAGTGATTCTTCGTTGGTTAAAAGCACTTTAAAAAATATTTGCTTCATTACGTATGTACGTTGCGAGCATTAATACCGTCGCACTCAGTGCATAATTTTTTCAATTGTCAGGGGGGGCTCAAATGGTTCAGGGGGGGCTAAAAAAAGTTCAGGGGGGGCTTGAGCCCCCCCTGGCACCCTACTTCCCGCGCCTATGCTTGGCCATCTGAGCTGTTGAACTTGACAAGCACGCTACCTTGCAAAAAGCCTCGAGAAGGCAAAAACGTATTCAACGCAACCCTTGGTTGACCAAAGGAATTTTGACCTCTATCAAACAGAAACAAAAACTTTACCGAACCCACTTCTTAATGGTGATGCCCTCAGTATCAATTTTTTTAAGACGTATTCTAACAAGCTTACAAGAGTAAAAACTCTATCCAAAAAATGTATTATAATTCTACCATCAACAAGTATAAAAATAAACCAAAAGAGCTGTGGAAATTTATCAATTCGGTAATCCCCAACAAACATTTAAAAAGTTTGTCCATTCCAAAATTGATTAATGATGGCATAGCCACCGATGATCTGACTGAAATCTCCGAACAGTTCAATAACTATTTTGTTAAAATTGGAATGACTATAGCTAATAATGTCAACAAATTTGATGACAGTGATTTTAAATCTTATCTCAAGCATTCCATATCGTCCACGATTGTTCTAGATCCTCCAACCTGTGGAAATTTTTAATGTGATCAACTCTTTAAATCCTCATACAGCAAGTAATTATGACAATATCTTTGCTCATTTCTTAAGATTGGGTAAGGAAGTTCTTGCACCAATATTAACAGCACATTTTACATGGGTCTTTGAAAAGGGAATCTTTCCATGCACCTTTAAAACCGCTAAAGTAGTTCCCATATTCAAAACCGGCAACAAAAACAGCGCTAATAACTACCGTCCTATCTCTTTACTCCCAAGCCTATCAAAGGTACTAGAAAAGTTAATAAAAATTCTTGTGTCAAATTTTTCGATAAATATGACATCTTGTACGATTACCAGTATGGATTTAGAGCAGGACATAGTGTTCTGCATTCGCTATTAGATGTTACCTTTTTTGGCTATGATTATGTACAAAATAAAGAAAATATTGCGATGCTGCTCATGGACCTATGTAAAGTCTTTGACACGGTTTCTCATAATATATTGCTTCAAAAATTGTATCATTACGGAATTCGAGGACCTGCACACAAATTAATTGAAAGTTACCTTACTTCTAGGAAACAATTTGTATCAATA
The DNA here is from genome assembly GCA_964006365.1 of Trididemnum miniatum. Taxonomy (NCBI): domain Eukaryota; kingdom Metazoa; phylum Chordata; class Ascidiacea; order Aplousobranchia; family Didemnidae; genus Trididemnum; species Trididemnum miniatum. Next base: position 12,850,213 of record OZ023240.1, on the reverse strand, counting down.
GACAACGTCAACTCTTTTGCTCAATCTATTAACATTGGTGTACCTCAAGGTTCTATCCTTGGTCCCTTACTCTTCCTCATTTACATCAATGATCTCCCTAATGCAATCTCTTCCCAACCTCTTCTCTTTGCAGACGACACCTGTATAATGCTAAGTGACTCATCTCTTCCGAATCTTGAGACTAAATGCAATACTGAACTGAATCAACTTAAAAATTGGTGCAATACTAACAAGCTTCAAATAAACCCTAAAAAATCTAATGTTCTCCTCATCCCTTCGAAACTGAATTCGTCTCCCTTAAATTTGAAGATATATTATGACAACTCTTTAATAGTTTGCCAAGAATCATGTAAATATCTCGGTACGAACTTGGACTCGAAACTTTTATTTAAAAATCATATCAAACAAATTGAAGTTAAGGTGGCAAAAGGTGTAGGTATTTTAAGCAAGCTCCGTTTTCTGTTTCCCACATCCACTCTTTTCCTTCTATATTATGCCCTTGTACATCCGCATTTACTATATGCTCTCCCCCTGTGGGATTGCACCTATCAAAAATACACTCAAAAACTCCAACTCCTTCAAAACAAGGCCATACAGGTTATTTGCAATAGCAATCGTTTTTCTTCAGTTACACCTCTTTATTTCCAATTAGGTATTTTGAAAATTAGGCCTGATGAACTTTTCAAATTTGAAATTGGTAGACTAATGCACCAACACTCTCATAACCTTCTTCCTCCTGGCATATCCTCTCTATTCACCGATCTCTCCACAATCCATAGTAGACAAACAAGATCCCAAACCCAAAAAAGTCTTTACTTACCCAAATTTTCAACTCAACGTTGTCAAAGGTCTATTAAATTTTAGGGCGCTAAAATCTGGAATTCTTTTTCCCCTGAATTTAAAATCCTCTCGTTTAGAAAATTTAAATCTAAATTCAAAAATCAACTTATAGCTACTTATCATGTGGTCAATTAATCTAAGAAACTAACATCTATACAACTTTCAAAACGCTTATTCCTATAAGTGGATTGTAAGAGCTAATTAAAATTTTAGGACACCATAAATTTTTATCTCGTTATTTTTAAGCGACCGAACAATGTCTGGGGTGGCTGCTTGACTCGAAGACCTTCCATGGTCACTTCGCAGTCTCCCGTCTCGGCAATATTGTACCAACTTATTGTTTGTTCATTTGTTAAATTTGAAGTTAAACTGTGATTTTTCGATTTGTGTAACTTGTGTTCTGTTTTTTATGTGCCTGGTAAATAAATAAATTATTACTACTACTATAACAAGAATTACGTAGCGTTGTTTCCTGAATCTTGTTCTTTGCCGTTACACTTATTGAAGCAATGGCGCAATTTTATTAGCAGGGCAGTGCCGTTCCTGTACATGCAACTGCCCACGGCCCCTCAGACCTTCCGTATAAAAACGGCTAAACGATTTCAAGCAAAAATGATGTACGTACTGTGGCTCAAAAAAGAACTAAATTACAAACATTTGAATATCGTTCTACCACTTTCACCAGAAAGCATTCCTTTGACTTCCTTACAACAATTGTGCCTTAACTGCTTCTGCTATTTCTGGTTTAAAACATCTCTCTTAAAATTTGAGGCCATCTTTTGTTATTATACAACCAGGGGCGGATGTGGGGCATGCTGCGTATGCATTCCCCCACCAGCCATTTTCAACAATGTTTTGGATAAAATTTTTCCATAAATTCGAACCTCTACATAATAATATGCCTTAGTCGCCTTAAGCACGCATAATCGAAACTGTGCGAACAAAATGCATCATATTCGGTGAAGTACTCAAAGTTAGGGGCCAAAAATATGACAAACTTTCCTTAAAAATTGTTCAAAAAGCACTAAAATGGCCATTGCAGTATGCAAATTTCCAAAAAATTTCAGGGAGAGCATGCCCCCGAACCCCCCTAGAGTCGTTTTTGTTACTTAGGCCAAGTTGCTTAAATTAATCTGTCGAAAAAAGCTATGCTTGAAAAGTGACGAAAATTGGTGCCTCCTCCCTGAAAAAAATTCTGAATACGCCCCTGACATGAAAACATTTTCAAAAATCTTATTTACGCCCGCTTCCAAGTCTAAACGTTCTTGCATTTGGTTAACATTCGAACTGATTCAAAAATACATCTACCCCACCAAAACTTTGTGGATCCGCTTCTGTATACAACGTATGATCAAATGTGATGTCATTCTCAACACCCCCTCATTGCAAAATCCTGGCTACGCTAGTGGATCTTAACTAGTCAGAATTGTTGATTTTTTTAAGCTCATCAGTGCTATTTTTGATCAAGTTCAGCGAAATTTGATTTTTTTCAGTTCAAAAACTTTAAATTTTCAACTTCGAGTTTTGCGAAAAATATCTTTCAGGTGTGAATTTGCAGCCTGATACGAAGGTTGGTGTATTTGAGAGCAGCAAAAAGCTAAGCAAGGGGCCTATTATGTAAATCGTGCCTCTTAAGACAGCTGCTTACATGGGTGTGCCACCCTAGAAAAGATCGTCAAATGGTGCCCTCTAAAAAAGTTCGATGCTAAGGTCAAAATCAGGTCAGCAAAAAAGCATGGGGGCCTCCCGGAAAATTAACCCAGGGGGCCCCCCTAGGCCTTAATACAGCCCTGACCTTAGAGGTCATGGACCGCGGTTAAAAATTTATGTAAATAATGTAATACATTAATTGGTGAACAAATTGTCAACATTTTTTAGTCAAACAATTTAAATATAATTCAAGAACAAAGCCATGCACAATTTTTGTTAAAAAGTGAAAATCTTTGAAGTTAATTGCCCTTAATCTAAGTTCGTGGTTTACCAATAATCTCATCAGTTCATTTTAAAGAATTGGCTAGTGAAATTTTGCATTACTTTGAGACTGCCATACTGACATATCCAAGTAGCATTTAACGTGTCAACGAAAATATGTTCGAAAATACCCCCAAAAAGTTTATTACTTTGCGAGTAGAAAGTATTATTTATAGTAATTGTGATAAATCTCCAGAAACATCTTTCCAGTTCATTAAAAAATCAACTGAATTTCCGGTGGCAAGCACGTTTGATACTCATCAATCAAAACTCGGCACAATTCTACATCTGACATCTTTTCAAACTGCAGCTGTTGGGCAAGAAGCGTCTAACTGGTAATGGCATCTGAACCGTTCTGGCTCACATCATGTCGCATGTTTCATCAAACTTGCAAACATCGCAATCAGTGCTGGCAAGTTTAGCATAGTCTTATATAGTCAAAAAATTCACACTAAAACACCATCAGCATTGCTGCATAAGACGTATTTTTGAAAATGACGTAAGCTCAAGGTAAAGTTTCTACAAAAATTTATGAATGAAAGCCAGACTAGAAAAACGCCAAAATTCGTGCGTTTAAAACCAATCTTTTCGCGCAAAATGGAAAAAGTAATTTTTCTGCTTTTTATTACAGAAAATGTTTTACTCAATTTACACAGAACACCCAAATATTTACATCAATTTGATCGCGAAAAAAAAAAAAACAATTCGATAGATTAACAAAAAAGCGACGAAAGAAAACTTTACATAATTAACGACGGAAGGAATTTTGTAGTGTCTTTACTTTTTAACAAGAATAATAATGTCACGAATAAAAGCGTGATATTAAATCGTTTCTTTAAGACAAAGTGAACTCCCCCAACTCTATCAAACTACATTCAATGCTTCCGGTACACTAAAGAAACAGCGAAGGCATATACACAAAAGCCGAAAAGCGTTAAAAAATAATCCAGCATGCAAAAAGTCGCCCCGCTCTCTCCACAAAGGGCGAAGTTTAGCTGTTGCTGCGCAGAGCAACAACACATACACAAATACATATAACAACACACAAAGCATGCAATCACCTCAAGAAACATGACAAAGCCAGACTACACAGGCAAAAGTTGGACAGTTAATCGGGGACAAAAGTTGGAAATAATTTTAGAAAATGACTTTATCAAATGTAAAGCCTTTATTTGGCCTTACTATTTAAAGGGCAGCGTGGAATATGGAGTAAATAAACAAAAACAACCCAGCACAAAAACATCGCAGCTACTCTGACGCTGCTAACTCTGGGAAAATACTTGTAAAAACTTCAACAGCAAATAATCTAATCTATCTACGTCTCTACATAACATCAGTAGCGGTTTTTCAATGCATGCAACAATATTGCAAAAAACAAAAGGAAATGAAGGGTAGTTCCACACTAGCAAATTTTGAACAAACCAAGCTCATGACACTCCAACAAAATGAACTCTCAAACCGAAAATTAATTCGAAAATAATTGAAGAGGAAAAATTATGGTTGCAAGTGAAAATGCACTCCTTTATTTGACCAATAAAATTCCAATCAATAGAAAAAGAAGCGTACCGTACTACCTTTGACTGTTTGGGACTTTGCAGCGTGGGTACAAAGCTTTTTGCCACAATACCAACTTAACGTAATCATAAAAATGCCACAGATTTATGATCCTGTGCCTCTTGATCAATAAAAGCAGCACACGCTTTGCTATTCATAGGCAAGGAAAGCTATGTACAAAGTCAACAGCAAAATGTTCATGAAATGGATGAGCAAGGACGATTGGGAGACCCCATTTGGGTTAACACTTTATCCAACCATTGAAGAGGACCGTTCAAATGCAATTCAATCCAGCATGGGGTAGCAGTAACTGTTTGGCGCCTAAAAATAGAATAATCTTTTTGAACTGTACCGAGAAGTCATTATAATTATTCTCTTTGTATTTACTCATATGAATCGGAAATGGAAGGCGCCAGCTGTAAGCTTTGATAAAAGATTGTCGCAAATTTAGGCAAATTACTAATGCAAGCTGAAGCAAGCTCTTTAAGCGAAAGGGCAACATATAAACTATGCTTTACAATGACAACGCAAAAAAGAAACGTGCAACTCCAATTCTTAGCGTAAACAATGGCGGAATCCTAATTCACCTGTATTCAGCTCCCCAGCCTTTGACAAAACTCATTCTGATGGTACACATCCGGGTTAGTTGATATACAGCTTCAAATCCTTGGTTTACTAGTTGTGCCAGTAAGGTAGCGAATTCTTGGTTGTTAAATATCTTTAGGTTACAGCCTGTAGAAAAGTAAGAGAAAGTGGTAGAAACATGTACGAACAACTTTTGGACAAAACGTGCTTGTTTAATACAAGCGCTTAGGTAAATTACCGTTTATCTCGTTATAGGGTCTAGTAATAATAGCTGAAAATACGTAATATTACAATAGCTTTCATCAACTGATCACGTTTTGATTAAGGTTGCCGAGAAATCGGAGGCTGATAATGGTTTGGTTCACAAAAAACGTTATGTAACAAACCTGGTGGGATTTTGACAACAGTAGCTGGGTGCCAACCGTATCTCTTATTGCAGTTCGGACTCTGTACAAAGATTGAACTTTCACCAAGACATTCTGCGAAAACCTCGCCGCCGATATAATACAAGCGAACGCCTTTCCCTGAACACAAACTAGACATTAAAACCGCAGTCGCTTTAATAACCTACAAACTGAAATTCCATCACATACCAATATGCCTCCTCGTCAATTCAATCTGCTGATTTCTGTTGATATTGGAGAGCAGACCAAGGCAAAAGCGTTCAGAATTTGAAGGATCTGTGAACCCATCAACAGTCAAAGAAGGTTGGGATGCGTAAAACATTTCCCCGACTCTCTGGTTCATTTCATAGTAGGAAATTGAACACCAAAAAGGTGGCTCGCAGTAGGCAATGGGCTGAGCATCTACAAAATCATTTCAACAAACATTAAAATAGCAACTAAAATCAAACTTTCACAGAACCAACCTTTTAATGTTATATGACGGAACGTATTACAGGTCAAAATTTCTTCGCTAGTCAACAAGATTAGTAGCTTTTCAAACAAAACACACTACTATTCAACGCTTACAATAATATAAACAATAAAATTTTAGCCTTTTATAACTTTGGATTATCAAACAAATTAAGTTCATAACGAACAAGTGCAAGGCAGAAATCGCTCCAATAAAACCTAACCAACGTTTTGACTGCTCGAATACCAGCAGTCAGCACAATAAACTCCAAACAGTAGTATTTGGCAAAGAAACGTTTATCGCGGCTAAAGGGAGTGCTTGATGAATGCAACAATGACAACTGTACGAATTGGCAAAGAAATGTAAGCTAAGCAAATTGTACCAAAGCTTAAAGTCGCAAACATTGTGTCAATCTACTTTCTTGTCTGATACACCAATGCATGTTTTAACATTTTCATGCCTTAAACTTGAACATCGCTTTTCAACAACGTTAAAATGTTTCCTCATGCTATTTTGCGATGCCAATTTCATCAACTTAATGCTGAGTTAACACAGGCCGAAGCATGAAGATAACTGCTAACGTGACGGCAAAAACTATGAAAGAACTGACGAACCCAAAATCGAAAGATGACAAAGACTAAGGTCTCAACAATTGCACATACAGCAATTGCTGCATAGTAGCTTAAAATTCGCCAAGTTCAATTTATAGCGACATTTTGCCTTATGAATGCATCCAAAGCATTTTCGGAATAAAAGCATACTTTTCTGTAGATCATGCATGGACAACATACGGCCCGCGAGGCTATTTTATGCCGCCGACCGGCATTCACAGAAATATAAACTCCTCCAGTGAATCAAGCAGAGGATCTTTTTTACTCTTCACTGATGTTTACAGTGGGAAATACGACATCTGAAGACGTGAAGACTTCTTTTGCTCTTCCAATCAGTCCGGCCTTAATGTTGGCAGTTGTTTAAGATACTGAGTACGTTTCACCTAACAATCCGGCCCATCAAGAACTTCATTTTTACACATAATATGGCGTCAAATTAGAAAAATTGCCCACCCCTGCTGTAGATGTTTGATTTCATGTTTTTATGGCGGCAGTATCCAAAAAATTAATCAAGCGGATACAATTATCGAGAAGCGTAATATCCAAGTTATCAACAACCAAACCCAAGTGCGAATAATTGCCGTGGTCATTGCCGTAATAAACGCTACACCGCAGTACATGCTTCCAAAAATATACCGAATTACCGAAACTGAAAACGCAACATTTCAAAGAAAACAACGTACAGCACCCTTAGGTCACAAAAAAACGGAACAGCTCGTAAACCTTTGCAAATATCGGCTACGTAAACGATAAAATGACGTTATCAACAGCTAAGCAATAAGCAAAGGTGTTCAGTAGTACCGCAAGCAACTATTAACCTTCCAAGAGCAACTTTGCCCTATTATAATATAAATGAAGTATTTATAGGAAACACGTTTTCGACATTTTTTCAAAAACTTTCAAACAAAGCTCCACTCTTTATGTAATTACTCTAACCAACGCAAAATCGAATCACATTGTTTATAATCTATTCTAAATTAAACTATTAAGCCTTGTTCCGCTTTATTCATTCTAAACCGAAAACAGATATATATACAAATTTTAATACTTCGTGCCTGCCAACACATTTTGCACTCACCTATCATGTCCGTAGTAATGGTTGGTCGATACGTCAGTTTTTGCTCTGAAATCACAAATTTGTATGGTCTAAAAACATTTGCAATTCCTTGGAAAACAAACGAATAGTGACTCATTGATGAAGTGATTATTGCTTACATTCATGTACAATGTTGAACTTACGGCAATGATGGTAAAAGCAAGGAGTTCCTTATTAAGCGACTAAATACTGCCAACATGGCGTATGCCCAGAATCTTGCGCAACTCATTGAATAACAAAAATGTATGTATATTGCATATTGTCAATAATGTAGAGTAAGTGAAACAATCTCACAAATAAAATGCACATCCAGGCGTCAACTTTTTTATCTTGGCGTTTACCTTAATGCAAAACTTTGTCGCAACAAGCGATAAAATCTGAGCAGAATTAACGAATTGTACCAGTGCAGTTTTTTACCCCTGTAACAGTAAATATAATATACAGGCCTGCGTAGTTGTTAACGGTTGTTGCGTGCCGCTACACCAACTTTTCGGACGATCGTTAAATCCTAATGGAGCGAAAGTCACAATGTGCCACAAAACACATGCGTTACCTGCACCGTAAGAAGGTGGACCTGGGCTGTTACTCATATAGTGGTCGGTGTCGTTCGCCTCACTGTCTTCACTCATGTATCCAGGAGGAGGCGTTTCTACAAACAAAAGATTCGGATTACGAAGCGCAGCTGTTAGTCGGCCAGTTTAGCCAACTCCATTCAATATTGGAGGAGTGGTGTTGGTGCTACTCCTAAATTTAGCATAAGGTACTTTTCAAAGGTGCAACGAAAGATCGGGAAAAGTCAACGATTAATAAGAGAAGTAACTTCTATAGCATTAAACAATAGAGTAAAGATGCCTCGCGTACAAGGCAATTTAAGATGAGAATTTCGTTAACTCTAAAAACCAGTGTAAAGCACATATGCCAATCACTTCAACAAAAAATAGTTCTTGAGGGTCGGTAAATGGTTTTGCACTTAAAAAAGATTGCTGTAAGCAGCTCGTAGAAGGTTGAACAAAGGTTGCTGAGCGAAGCTCTTCGATTACATTCCACGTAATTAGGGCATCGAATCGAGGCCCAGAAATCATCAATTGCGCACCTGTTGCTCTAATCAAGCGATGATGTGCGAAACTATGGTCATTAAGAGTTTTATGTTTAATAAGTACCGGTGCAATAAAAAACACGAAGAGGATTACTATTCACAAGGCAACAATGTTGCATAGACAGCTCAGATGACCGAAGGGTAAGTGCGTCCGCCTCGGGAGCTGTAGACTTGGGTTTGATTCCAAGTCGGGTCAAACCAATGACTTACAATTGGTATTTACAGCTTCCCTGCTTGACGTTCAACATTAAAGGGGCAGTGTGGAGAACAAGCCGGCAAGTTTATTTGTTATGCCGTTGGGAAAGACACTTAGCGGGATTGCCCCACGTTGGTGTGGTAGACAAATGGCCAGAAACTCCTTAGCGAGCACGTATAGCGCATTGAACACCTTTTTGCGATAGGAAAATAAATATGCAACTTAATACAAGAAAAAATACAAACAATACCAGTAGATGAAGACTTCTTCAAAAACATGACATAAAATAACTTTGAAAACTACCTGGCACTCCGTAGTTAGTTGGTTCCATCCCGTCAACGAAAGTAGCATTCTTGGGTATTGATGTTCCGTCAAGATTAATCGGAGGAAAATCTTTTCTGGGAGGAAGAGGCTCTGATGACTTAGGAACAATTATGGGAGCGAGAGCTGTTTTAAAATGACACAATTTACATTAAAGCTGAAGTAGTCTGTTATTTAAAATGCATACGATTCACCATGATACATCCTTATTGGGCTGTTAAGTCAACTACACTATTTGTCAACAAGCATAAGCCAATTCAACTCACTTGCGCAAGAACAAGCTAATTTCCCACAAGTAACCCAGCCAAATATATAGTTTGAAGAGGTTACTTCTTTATGGTAAATAAACTTAAGAACCAGAGCTTCCCCATCTCCTGTTACTTCGCAAAACGAACAGATAGGCTACAACTGAAGTATGATATAAGACTCCTAGTGCATAGACTTTATGCCATTACTGCTCACGCAGTTCCAAGTAGCCAATATTTCACTTTTTCTGGCTGAAGTAATGTCAACTGCGTGGCATCACAAAACGAGTTTTTCTATTAATGGAAATAATCTCTGAGGTCGTTATCAAACTATAATTGTTGAAATGACACTCGACTAATAAAAGTTTTATACCATAAGCAGTAATTCACTGTTCGTATTTGCAGCATTAAAAAGCCGATCAAAAGCTGACTACAGTTAAAACAATGATTTTTGCGTTGTTCACCTGGCGTTTCTATTCTGTTGTAGTGATAAGGTTGGATACAGATTTCTGATGTATTTCGTTCGTATCCATGATCGCAACTCTGAATACAAGCAAGCTCCATCGCTGTTTTCAAGTAAGGCCAACGCCACAATTTGCACGCCCATTCATGAGGTAATACGGCAGATACTTTCGTGTTCATGACACTGCAAACAAAACTGTTACAGTAAATGCACATTGCACAAAACGAAACTCGACAAAATTAGAGACTCTTTTGCCAACTGGTCTCGAACTTTGCAAATATATTGTTAAGCAGTTTCCATCTTTAGTTATGAAACAAAATGCCGTTGCACTGCAATCGTGTTACAGAATGGAAAATGCATCGACTTCAACAAAAGAAAGGGGGTGGATAAACTGCAAGGACACAAAATTGTATCTTAAGGGATGAAATGCAAAATCAATTTCTTTTCTTATCTTAATCTTAACTGAAGGCAAAGTTTGTGATTATCAGCATAATAATTGAAACAAACTCATCAAAAGAGGTAACTTAAGAGCAGGATAATTAATGTCCTTAACAAGAGATCAATTTATGTTTCTGTTATCTTAAACAAGCAATAACCCTTGTAAAAGGGCAATAAACGCACCCCATAACGTAAAAAAACATAATAGCTGCGATCCTACGGACCTTGCGATTAATATTTAAAATATAAAGAATTTGGAATTAATCTTCGCCTTTAACTTCTACGACACAAAACAGAGCGAATCGTGTTTTTACACCTAAAAGTTAGCACAAATTTATTACGTTGCCAAAATTAGATAAAACCATCGAAATTCCATTTTTATTTAAAAGGTTTGCTTTTTGCAAACATCACGCAAGTCAAGCCAACCAGGGTATTCCTATATGGCAGCTGGTTGATACGTAAAATAAAATCGCGTGTTCAAGCATAATAAAGATACAAAAAGAGCAGGAAATGTAACAGTAGCTTCATTGGTCTCAAGTAAAACATCCTAAGCAAGCAATTACTGTTGATATACGTTAGGGGGTTTACTTACTCAAAACGAATTTGCACAACAACTGGCACTTAATTTATACATAGCCACCAGAAACGTGTTTTTTGGTCTTTGTCACGTTACAGTGATTTATCTTTGCTTTTTTAAAGTCTAGAGCATTGCTTTGCAGTACTTTTATCATAATAATTAGTTAGCTAATTGTTATTTAATGGAGCACTGTGTTACGGAAATGGAAAGAATGAAGGGCTTTATTGAATAAGCTTACTCAAAAGATATTGTTGCTGAATGGATTATTAACGTCAGTTAGGCAACTCTGAATCACGTAACGTCAGCATGCTTGAAAAATGATTATTTTCACTATCATTACGCAAGACAATATTGCACAGTTTATGACAATAGATAATTTCTGACAAACTGTGACGTTAGATAAGTTGCGGTTGACATAATTATTATCACATATAGCTAGTACTGAGTAAAGGCGAAAACACTTAAGCAAAACATAAAACGCCTTAGCCTAATATTATACGCAATTTAGTACACAATTATAGCTTCACAACACATATATACCGGTATACCTAAATTTCTTAGCACTATGTAGCCAAAGTCCAACCATTCCGACAATATACTGTGGCTCAAAGAAGCATTAAATTAACGTAAATTCTTTTTTCTTTTGCTACAATTACCGTCTCATGTACTGCATTGTAGAGATTTGGGTACCGGTACGTTGTGTCTGATTTCTGTGCTTTTCTGCAAGCTTTCAACCTCTTCCGTTTTCAACTAAATATCAATACGGCTCGACTGACTCTTACTATAAAGAAAAACTTCTAATCCTTTGTTTGAACTATCTCACAAAACAATAGTAGCATAACGATTGTTTATTTCAACCAGTTGTTTTTTGTTTTCGCAAACTTTGGCTAACAAGTACCGGTATGACCTTAGTTAATTTTAATTTGCCAATTTCTCAGCTAATGCACAACAACTACAGCTCACATTTACAGACAAATTATGACATGAGCTAAAAACATGATAGGCTATAAATCTTGCTTTTTCCGGAATTTCGAAGTTGTTCCTCGATTCAGCCCTGTGTATGTTTGTTTCACTTACACTAGCAAACATTTTATCCACACTGGGATAAACCATCAAAAGCATTGTACCAGTCCATATTACACAAAGCAAAACCGTCTATTGAGCTAGGCATGTTATGGACACCATATTATGCAATTGTAGCACAGTAGGATACACGAAGATGACATTTGAATCTATGCCAGTAAATGTTCAGCAACAGTGACAATGAGCCAAGAATATTTTCTACGCATACAACTGAACCTTGGAGCAGCACAGTTTATACACTGCAACATAATTTTTCCACAGGCGCAACTTGGCTGAAAATTTTAAATCAAACGATTTAAGACATATATGTTGTACAGTATCTCTAAACAATACTGAAGGCAAATCATATTTTACCTAATCGCAGCAACAAAATTATAAACAGAACCTGATACAAACATCTCTACTTGGATTTCAAACAGGCTTAGATCTGTACAGGGTGATCCGAAAGTAACTCCCTATTCTAAAATAACTATGACTTATTCAAATTTACTGACAACTTTCTCAGTTTTTGCGTGTAAGTTATTCAGTCTGCGGCAATTACATCTATGCTCTTGTTTCTATATTTTAATAATTTTAACTTAAATTTGAAATAAAGTTAAATCAGGTTTTGTAAATTAACATACTAATTGTGATGAATAATAATTTTTAAAAAATTCAACCACATCTAAATAAACAAATAAAAAGATATTGAATTTTAAATGGAAGTCCATGCAATGCACTTTTTTCTCATGTTTAATAAATGAAGAAATTACACTTCAAAATCAAAACCATTTTTATTTTAGAATAGGGAGTTACTTTCGGATCACCCTGTATATAATAATAAATTACAGTGCCAACAAAATTGTTAGTAAAAATAACAATACTCACTCTCCAGGGGTTGTTGATATTACATCGTTTTGACACATTAATGATCTCCATTCATTTCTAAACACATTACATAAGTTTTGAAATTGATGAAATTTTGGCATCCTACATGAATCTCATTAACCAATTAACCATATAATCTAAGGTAGGGTTAATTATAGACCTAACCTAAATTAGTCTTCCATTGCTGCTGTTGAAGGAAGCTAACAGCTAGCTTACTCATAATCAAATTCTTGAACTGTGATAAAATGCACAAGTCTAAAAGCAATCTAAAGTCTTGGTTGCATTCAAAACTTGTGACCATCAAATGTTAAAAACGTTCCCATAATTCTCAATCAGTAACCTGTAATGCCGGTACATATAATTTTACGAGTCGGAAACTCTGAAAAAGATCGGCGGGTAAAACTCTTTCCTAAAAAGATTTCGTATTTGTTGGTAAATAGGCTGAATTACTGACGTGATAAACTGAACAAATCAAACGTTTATCGAATGTTGCACTTAAGCTGAACAACGGAATTAGATTTCCGACAGAGCAGCACACTACAAAAGATGTAAAACATTATGAAGCTAACAATGGGCGTGTTACTTTTGGGACATCTAGTCATCTATACACAAAATTAGAAAACAATAAAACCTTTCAAAGTGCAAACATGCTTGTCAGCAACAATTTTTCAACTAGTACCCAAGAATAAAAAAAAAAATTAAAAAGTTTGGAAGAAGTAAGGCAAGCTCTGCTATTCAAAGACTATACAAAATCTATTTTGACAATGATGGGAAATGACGCCGTAAATGCAGTTTGCAATTTTATTAGGTTTGTTTTACAACTGACGTCACACGCATGTCCTGACATCGTTATTACAACCAAAACATGACACAGCATATAAGGGCACAATAGTTTTACACGCAAGTAACTCCTTAAAATTCTTTTGGGAAAAGCAATTTAATGTGAGAAGAAACTTTGTATAAATATAATTTTAGAAGAATGATGGCTTTGGCTTCTAATTATTAAAGGGTGAAGATCAGCATCAAATACATGAGAAGAATCTTACAAATATTGGTATTTCCAGATACCGGTATCAACACCTTAGTTGCACGCCACAGTAATTCTGTTAGCTTACTGTTTCATAAGTTTTTCACTTGCATTGAGCGGGATACAAACAAACACTGCTGTAAGATTTTGCATATAGAAATCCTACACAACCTTTGCTCAGCTTTGCATACACCATGATTGTCACTATCATGAGAATCTGAGAGGCTGGATTTATTGGACTTCAAAGGTATTTAGCTCAAAAGCAATAAAGTTGTAACATAACATCAGGATCTTCAGCATTAATTAGGAAACAAAAATTCACTGACACTTTGGCCAATTGTTTTTGCATAAGTACCATAAGTCTAAAAATTTAATTGTATGAATGAAAATAAGAATACAAGATCTCAATGATCAGTAGGCTATAAAATGATAAGTTTGAAAAAACACAATACAGCAAGTGCAAATAATCTCTACCTTTCTGCTAATGATGGATGCTCATTGCTCAGACTTTCTTAGCTTTGACTTTGCTTTGATGGAATATTATGCAATAGCCAGTCAAGTTTGTAATGATAATCACGATAAGATTATGCAACAAGCACTATCACAACAATTTTGATGCTTTGGATATACTGGCAAAAAAATATATATATAGTCAAATGGGGTAATGCGCGCAAAACTTGAAATAATTGTATTGCGCATTTCATTACATAACTTTTAAACTGCATTACTTTCAATCCTCTTTCCCTTTTTATCTTTTTGCACACATATTCGTTATTCCTCACCTACTTAATAGAATATGAACAAAATTTTAAGCACATTTGGCAGAGCCATTAGTTTAGTGGGAAACACCTAAAATACGACAAAAAAAGTTTGCCAGTAATTTTGCTATTATTTTGTCACACAAGACTAAAACTGAACGTTATTTCGTGCAGTAGGAGTAGTTTAAGGCGCATTACTTTGCGATCAAGTTTGAAAAAATTTCAATTTAGTTTCTTCCTGAATTCTGATATTCAACTAAGCGTGCATTCAACTAGCAATTTAAAAAAAACGAAAATGTGCGTTGTGGTCAGTAAATGCACGATCTTGCTTTCCTTTTCCTTCTTGTTTTTGTGAATTAGCACGCTTAACTGGTTCTGCTTCGGTGCCTAGGCTTGTGTGATTTCTAGTCTGCATTGAGGCTATTCTGTGAGGATATTGCGATTTATCACAGAACAAGAGGTGTCAAGAATTTAGGCTAGTTGCGGTATACCAGTATATTACTAATATTGCGGACGCAAGGGGAGATCGAGTTGAAACAAGTGGGAACATTTTGAGTTAGGATTTCGATCAGCATTAGGGTTAAACCTAGGGTTAGGATTACGTTAGTGTTAAAATTAGGGGTTAGGGTTTGAATTTTCAAAATGTCTATTTCACCAAAACTCGGCTTCCCCGCTTTGGTTTTCAAACTTCGGGAACCGTTCTCCGGCTACCCAACCATGCCTTTTGCACTAGAGGAACCTAAAAACAGTGAAGGTTGGAGTGGTTGGGGTCATTTACCCCAACTCCATGACTCCGACCCCAACCCCTCCAACCCCAACCTCAACCCCCCGACTCCAATTCCAACTCTTTCAACCCCAAATCCGCTGACCCGAACCTCTCCGACCCCGACCTCCATTGTTTTCTAACCATACCGAACTACCTGCTACTCAACCATTCCCCTCCTTCCATTATCAAACTATACCATTGTCGTGCTTTCAGTTCCCCTACTGTGAGAATGGCATAACAGGAACCGTATCCGGTTCCCCTGCTTTGATTCTTAAAGTAGAGGAACCGTTTTCAGGTTCTTCTAGTGCGAAAGACATGGTTCGGTAGCAGGAGAACGATTCCCGAAGTTTGAAAATCAAAGCAGGGGAGTCGAATTCCAGTGAAATAGACACTTCAATATATATATATATATAATTCGCTGCAAAAAAATTCATCATTAAACTTGAATGTGTTGGCCTGATTCATTAACACACAACATGCCTTGGAATGCGTGCACCATCATAGCAATGCACTTGTCGCGATTAAGCCAAAAAACATCATATGCGTGGATTTTGCCAATAATTGCCGCGTAAGCAACTGTAGGGAGTTGGCGATCCAATTTTTTGGAAAAGGAGGTGTAAGCAATGATTTATTCATAGGTGCATTTTTGTTTACTTTTCTCTAGTCGAAGCGAAGCTACACCTTTTTTTTTTCAAAAAAAGCGCACGCATTGCCCTAATGCCCTAATTGACTATATCAAAAAAGTATCCAAAATAAATAAATGAAATAAAGAATCATTTACTCTGTCCACATGTCTAGTTAAACATGTTTCAAAAGTCCATAAGCTTTCTGCATCACAATCAAACCTCGGATGTCATTATCACCATTTCAATTATGACATCAATAGAACAATTTAATTATGACGCAAAGTTGGAAGGCTCTTGGAACCACTTTAAATGGACACAAACAGGGTCATAGTGTTATAAATGCATTAATTTCACTATTACAATAAGCCTACTCAGATAATTGCACTCGGTAATAAACAATGATTTTACTTGACCTAACATTCAAGAGCTTACCGTTCAACTGTGACACATTTTGTATTAGCTGTGGCTTCATTGATTGCTTTTTCCAGTTCATCTAATACTTTTGCTTTTTTGAATTTTTTCACTAGAGCTTTCATAACTTTTTCTGCTTGTTTTTGATCATTGTAATCCAATGTACCTTTTTTGGCTCCAAGCAAGTGTTTCACCACTTGCATCATATTTGTGGAAAACATTTTTTTTGATGTTTGAAATTCTAAGCAATCTTACAAGTTTACATCAGGTAAGGCTAAAATAACAATGCTAAGAATAAAGAGATTTACTTATATTTAGGCAAGCAACACCACTTTTATTAATAAATTAGCTTATATTACATACTGGTACTCACATTCAGATCACCACATACCAGTACCAATACTCTCTAAGTATATACTGTATAATATTTCCATGATATGGCAAAATCCATTAACTCTGTCTTTTTGAAATTTTTTTTGCATTTTTTCAATCGTTGCACTCATGTGCTCTTTGTATAATGTGTCGATTTTGACATATTATTGGTGGCAAAACCCATACACTCCACTTTGTGCAAAAAGTTGTAAAAAATTAGAAACTTCAAAAGAAACATGGCAAAATCTTTTAAATCAACGTTGTAATTGTTAATATCTTATTGGATCATCAACATAGTTTAATATAATTATCCTCACAAATGTGACAAAAATGTGCATAAACCATGCAATGACAATATTAGTGGTGATAAATCAACAGATTTTGTCACACATAAAATTTAATGCAACTTTGGATGATATCGAAGGCAAAATTAATCTGTAATAGCCCCAAAAATAAAATAAAATTATTAACATTAAAGCTTATCAATAAGCTTTGAATGATTAATTACTGCTACCAGTATTAAGCAAAAAATTAAGAAATTTACAATCAAGAATTTTCTTAAAAAAAAAAAAATTTTTGAAACTAAGGCTACATTCACATGACGCTTCATTTCGCCTGCAATGAAAAAAATTCATATCGGTAAAGTCTACAGATAATGGAAGAGCTTATGTAAGCGTGCCACAATTAAATCTCCTTTTTTCCAATTTTCATTTCTGTCTTCAGGACAGAAATCTGTCTTCAGGACAGACAGAAATGTAAATTCATTTTGGTACAGAAATGAAAATTCATTTTGGGGGTGTGATAAGCGTGTGAATGCTAGCTAGTGACTTGAAAGTAACCAAAAAGAAAATTGGCTAGCTTTATAAAGATTGCCAGTTAATGTAATGCTAATGTTTATGCTTATATGTTAAGCATATTGTTCCACCACAAAGATGTTCTTTCCAGCTTCTTCCAAAATTTTCGTTTTACATAAATTATGGTCACAAATTAACGCATTTTCGGTATAGTTTTTTCCAAAAACCTTTCTGGTAAGAAAAACGCTGAAGTTATCCCTATTTGGCAATAAAACTTGATCAAGAACACAGGTAAGAGAATCCAATTAATTGCAATAATTCAGCCTAACATTTTACATTTGCTAGCGCAATTTTTGCAGTAAATCAGAGTGACAGTCGTAGCAGCCACGCCAGAATTCGGCCACGGTAACGCCACTTGCAGGGTATTAGCGCAGACAATTCTATTGCCTTCAACGCGCTCAGCATTGTTTCCTCTTAAAAGATTTTAACTAGTGCCAATTTGCCCAAATATGAAAATCACCAAAAATTTGCCCAAACATTTAAAGGGTGTAATTCAAGGTCTGAAATCATTTTTGTTTAAAATAAGAGTTACTATGGTAACACACTTTCATTTAACACAAAAAAACTTGAGCACTTCCAACTCATTTGCTTATAAATCACTATAGCAATGTGCAAAAATTGAAAAATTTTGCCCAAAATTTTTCATTTTTCTCAAATTTCGCGCCTTAGAGGGAACACTGGCACTCAGTAAATACCGAAATGATGACATCATAGATTCAACCACAGTATTTATAGTTCTGTTGCTTTTGCGACAAAATGAAAAGCGAGGAAAAGTGTGACATAAACCGGTTCAAACCAAAGTTTTCATTTCGCCTTATTTTCACTGCGGGTCTTACGTGAACGTAGCCTTAACCTTGATTTTCTTAAATATATAATATATATATACATATTGTTGGACAACTTTCATTCACATAACACCAAAAGAAAACAACAAGAAAAATATTTTATATGATATCTAAGTAGAGTTTCATTAAAACAAGCCCAAAAATCTTTAAATTATATTGGACCAAAAATTCTGGAATGAAATACCACTAAAAGCAAAAGAAATGAATTTCTCCAAATTTAAAAAAGAATACCGGTATAGTACAAAAAACAATTAATTTACCAGTAAAATTAAATTTCTATGGGGGGGAGTGGAAAGTTAGGACAGGACTTTGAGCATATCCGGTAATACCTTGTTTTCCTTAAGCAACAATTCATTTGTTTTTTAGTTTTTTATGAACAATGCATCGCGATTTTGGTAACTTTTTGACAGATACACTTTGATGACTGTACAGTCTCATGCTGTCATAACAAATTGAATTGAGTGTTTCATGAGACGATTTATATGCTTGAGTGATTTTTTTTAACCTACCGGTATTTTGTTGAAAAGCCTACCATATGCCATGCTATTTTACGGTTGCCCATGAAACTGTCAGTTAGTACCAGTACCTGAACTGCAAAAACAAGTTAGAAGTACGTATCCGAAGTTAGGACGCTGTACGAAGCTGCCGTACATCATTTGACGGTAATTCTGATGATTGTATAGGGTTAGATTTAGTATCAGCCCCCAGGTTCAATTAGGGTTAGGTTTGGTTAGCAGTAGAGACTACTTGACCAACTGGTGGTTTTCTTCCCTTAACAGGGGAATGTACCCCGATCGCTGACATTGTGTACCTCAATCAGGGGAAATTCCACCTATTGGAACCATCAATATCAGGAAAACTCAACTTTGCAAAAAACTATTCAAAAGCACAAAAACTGAAGGCAGCTGGTCTATTTTGCCAATAACGACATAATAGCTTTTAGGTCTATTTTGCCGCAGCTACATAACCCACGTCACCTGAATACTATATCTTATTCTATTCTACAGTCTTCACGAACCCGATTGTTAACCCCAGGTTACACGAATCCAAAACGATCGGAACTGAAGCCACCAAAGCGAAAAGAACCGAAGTTGCGACAAAAATTGAACCCAAAACTAATGCAGCGCTTCCATTATACGCTGCGCTCCATGGCCTGAGCTATCGAGAAGTCGTGGCAATCTAGCACAAAATAGCGCTTAAAAACCCACAACGTCACTTACAACAAAATAGACCTACAAGCTACCAGTATTTTGCCGTTGACATCAAAAAAGACACTACCAAAATTGAACATCACCATCGTGTTTCCCGACCTAAAAAACATAAAACTACCAACATGCAATAAAATCCATCGAATGCAAAAGTCCGCAAATCATGGATTTATTTAATTTTGACTTCAGTTTTAATTAGAGGTGGCACGAGCTCACTTTTTTGCAACCCGGACTGCCCATGGCCCGAAACCTCTAGCCCAGTAGCCATAACCAACCTGGCAACTCATCACAAAATAAAGCCCGGCTCGCCCAAAGCCCGTTCTTTTTACGAACCTTTTATCTTATTCAACTCGATTGTAAAAAGGAAAACTTAAGATTTTTAGCACCCCACTCAGTACTTATCAACACATCATATAGCATACAGGCATAGGTAACGGTACCATTTAAATACCAATATTGTTTTGTAAACAATTAAAGTGGTATCACTTGTTTTCTGTAAATTATTTCAACTCACAGAAAATTCAAGCACAATTACAAATTAGACAGACCTACCGGTAATCATTGTAATGAACATTAATTCCAATGTACCGGCAATCCGGCATATAATTAAAAGCTTACCGGCACTTTTCAAATTACCCTAGATTCTGACATGAAAAGCATACTGGTACCATATCTATTAGCATTGTAAGTAGGCTGTTTCAGCAGTATACCAATAATTCTTCATGATTATAACAACAAGCAGTGAGTGAAAAAAACTTGCATTTAAAGGAGAGCACTGACAGACTGATCAGTACTGCTACCGGTATCTGTTTTCATCAGAACTTTTGCACTTGAACACAGAACACACTACCTGACTCTGTTTAAGTGCAAATTGAAGTGTCATTATTTTGAATTGGCTTTTTTTGATGTACCGGATGTTTAATGCGTTTGTGTGTCTTTTTTTTTTTTTTTCTCCATTGATAATTGTTACTGTGATATCTGTAATGACTGAGTTGTGCACTGTGTAGGCCTAGCCTATGATGTGTCCCTTAGGCAGATGATTGACAACAAGGTTGACTCTCATCTTAAGGGACTAATAAATCATTATTATTATTATTACTTGACTACCAGTGTCTTATTGCAAAAACAATATCTGACTTCCCAGAAACTTCCTGCAAGCAATATTCACCAACAAGCACTGAGCAGCAAGGCTGAAAGATTTATTGACAACTGACTTTGCCATTGACTTAATTCTACATTTTCTTCACACCCAACTTGCTTAAAACACAATAACAGGTAGGCCTACCTTGGGTAGGCGGTATATTGTTACTACTTACTAGACTAGCTAGACCCTAATGTCATAATCTACCTCATCTAATAATAACCTAGATAGCATTTCTGGGCAGGAAGTAACATCTAGTATCAGCCCACACTGCCCAGATTAGAATTAGGTTTGGTTAGGGTTCAGATAAATTCAGTAAGTGTTAGGTTCGGTTAGGGTTTCATTTGTTTAGGGTCAGGTTATAAGTTAGGTTAATCTTAATCCATTCTAACCCTAACCATACCTGGGCAGCTGGGGGCTGATACTAGGCCTAGATCTAACCCGACTTGTAGACTACTGGTAAACTGTATAGGTACCGGTACCAGCACTGCATACCGGTACGGTAACATTCGATAGCCCTAAAAACCAAATACACCACTCAACAACCTCAATCAGCAGTGAATACACCAAAATTACTTAATCTGTTGATAGCGTACTCTTCGAGCATAATCGAAAGTTAAAACTAGACTACTGGCAATTTACCTCACACAAACCTTGACATCCTGCACCAGAAGTCGTTTGCATCGGTCGATTAAGAGCGCAGTGTTGGTTGTTCAATGTTCATTCGAAAATCATTTATTATGAAAATTCAAAGGGAATTTGAAAAAATTGTTAGCAGCTCGTAGAGATGAGCATGGAGCCGGATTGTGCCGTTTTTTTGTTGGAGCCGGATTATCCGAACTGTAGCTTAGTGTTGAATTGGATCGGACCCGGACTGATCCTCTATAGATTAAACTACATTATATCTCCTCTTGAAAAACACTTTCATTTCAGCTTAAATCTTCAAAAAATAAAAATAATAATGCATTTCCGTTTTTCGAACGATTTTACAGGATTTTTAAGTCTATTCCGAAATCCAACCACTTTTAATTCTGTAGTGATCAATCAATCAATCAATCATATCAATTTATTTTGTGCTCAACTCGAACGATTACATATCACAAATAATACTGAAATACAGCACCAGGAAATTATTATTATTTTATTATTATTGTCATATTTATCCTCCTATCACGAGAAAGCGATCAATGCGCTATACGAGCTCGCTTAGGAGTTGCCGGCCATCTGTCTGCCACACTAAGATGGGGGAATCCCGTTAAGTGCCTTTCCCAGCGGCACAACAAGTAAACTTGCCGGCTTTCTCCACACTGTCCCTTAAATGCTGAGCGTCAAGCAGGGAAGCTGTGAATACCAATGTTAAAGTCATTGGTTTGACCCGACTCGGAATCGAACCCCAAGTCTACCGATCCGGAAGCAGACGCTCCATACCACTCGGCCATCTGATAGGTTAAATGGCGAAAATGACCATGCGGTCTTCTATGTCAGCCACCACCTGTACCAAATGGAAGTATGACGAAATGTTTTGATTATACAATTGCACAAATAAACACATGACTAAACAAAAAACAAAAGAAAAAAAAATTTAAAACATAACACAAAAAATTATTTGCATGAGTCTAATAATGTTATGCTCATTTTGGCTGATCAATAGAATATTTACCAATGAAATGAAATTTCAGTTTCGTTTTAAACCGATTAAAAGGTAATAATTTGAGTTCGTCAGGTACAATCTGCCATACCTTAGGTCCCATAAAAGAAAAAGATTTTTTACCATACTCTGTTCGCTTCCGAGGAATAAAGTAGTTTTCTCTAGATGAAAATCTTGTGCGGTGTTTGTGGATGTGGGTTGCAAGATGGAAGATTTGACTATCGTGTTGTGTCATTTTGTTTTTTATTTGAAACATGATTTTTGCTATTTCCAAATTACAAATATCATGTATTTTTAATAAATTTAATTTGAAAAAGAGTGGAGTGGTGTGTTCACGATAAGGACTGTTGGTCATATTTCTGATGATGCGTTTGTGCAATTTTTCAAGAGGATTGAGTGCATTAGCATGTGCTTGTCCTCATGCGGAGATGCAATATTGCAAGTGTGAGTATATGAGGGAAAAATAAACAGCTTTGAGAGTTTGAAGGTCAACATATTGTCTTAATTTTAATATTGCCCATGATCCTGAAGAAAGTTTAGAACAAATTTCTTGAATGTGAGGTTTCCACGTTAATTCGTTATCAAAAGTTACTCCTAAATACTTGATTTGGGTCACTTGTTCTATTTTGTGTTTGCCTATGGTGATGTTACAGTTAATCAGATCTTCTGAATTTGTTTTATTTGTTATCAACATATATTTGGTTTTACTATAGTTTAATGATAGCTTATTTAGTCTCATCCACTCATCAATCTTTGTCAGTTCCTTATTCACATCATGTTGCAAGGTCCTCATGCAGGAGTTAGCCATGGTTAAGACCGTATCATCAGCAAATAGTTTGGTGGTGAAATCAGAAACATATGGCAGATCATTCACATAGATTAGAAACAGCAAAGGGCCCAAAGTAGAACCCTGAGGAACTCCACATTTAACTCTCCTTAGATTGGACTTAGTACCATTCACAAAAGCATATTGGTTTCTATTAGTGAGATAACTTTGGATTAGTTGCAATGGAAGTCCTCGAAAGCCATACCTTAGAAGTTTCTTCAACAAGATTTCATGGTCTACAGTATCGAATGCCTTACTCAGATCTATAAACACTGAGCAAGTGATCTTTTTTTTGTCCAAACTTTCCAGAAAATTATCGTAAAGTTGACGCACTGCTAGTGATGTTGAGCAGTTTTGTCTAAAACCAAATTGGTTTGGTGTTAGTAAATTATATTTTTCAAGATAAGTGTACATTTGTTTATAAATGCATTTTTCAAAAATTTTTGAAAGTGGACTGAGTAGTGTAATGGGTCTGTAATTACAGCATTCATTCTTTGGACCTTTTTTGTGTATTGGAACTATTTTACCAATTTTCAAAGATCTAGGAAAACTACCGTTTGTTAAACATTTGTTAAAAAGTAATTCCAGGATAGGAGCAATGACAGGTGAAGACATTTTAATGACCCTTATGGGTATTTCTTTAGGGCCAGCACATTTATTAACATTTAGTTGTTGGATATGGGCTAAGATATCTGCTGTAGTTATTGGTTTAAAAAAGAAAGAATTACATCTGTTATCAGTTAAAGGATTTGAGAAGGTGGTATTAGATGCAGATGGCTTGTCAATTTTGTTTGCCATTTTTTGTCCAACTTCAGAGAAGAAATCGTTAAACAGATTTGCTATTTTAATTTGATCAGTAACTTTCATATCTGCTTCATCAAGCAATTCGGTAATTTACAACTTTGATTTCCTTTTGAATTTGGTGATGTCATTAATGGTCCTCCATAGTACTGTTATGTTGTGTTTTGAATCCTTTACTAGTTGTGAATAATATTCTTTTTTTGAAAGTTCTTTAATATGGGTGAGCTTGTTGCGATAAGTTTTGTACAGATTGATGTCGTCAAGTTTCCCACTGAGACTTGTTTGATACAGTTTGCTGTTGGTCTTGCTTGACTTAAGTATGCCTTTTGTGATCCATGGTTTGTTGCCTAGCTTAACTTCTTTTCTTGTTTTTTTTCTTAGCGGAGCATGTTTGTTCAAGGTATCGACAAAGATTTGGAGGAAAATAGCAAAGTCATCACTAGATGGAAGAAGGTCTGAGCTGAAGTCTATTTTATTTAGTTCTGCAGATAGATCCGTCATGAAGTTTTCTGGTTCAAAAGACTTATAATCTCGTGTCATCATAGTTGCTTGATTGGTTTTCTTATGTAGATTTTGTATTAGAATTGAAACAGGCATGTGATCTGAGAGGTCGCTTGTTATAATATAAGATGTGATATTTTGTGTAGTAGTATTAGTGTAGATGTGGTCAATGAGTGTGGAGCTTGTTGCAGTTATTCGGGTAGGGTGTTTGATTAAGGGGAGGCATCCAGAACTACAAAGCATATCTACGTAGTCTTTAACGTTAGTTTTTGACTCGTAGTTTAACAAATTAATATTGACCAGAGGTGGGCATTTTTTAAACATTGGTTGAAGCGCAGCGCAACAAAGCGCAAAAGTTCTGTTAAGTCATGAAACGCAACGCAACTAGCGCAACCTAATTTTTAAATTGACTGAAGCGCAACGCAACTTTCGCAATCAATTATTTTTTCGCATTAAAGCGCAACGCAACTTCCGCAATCAATAATTTTTTTGCATTAAAGCGCAACGTAACTTCCGCAATGAGGTTTATACAAAAGAAAAAGCGCAACGCAACTTTCGCAATGAAAAATTTAATAAAGCGCAACGAGTAGATGTATAAGCAATGCAATTTTTTCTTGAGTTATTTTTATAGGTGCTTTTAACAGCACGCAGTTGTCTACAACGCGACAACGATTTTAATGCAAGTGACTGTAACAGGATTTTGCGTGGTTAATGACCAGGAAAATTAAATAAGAAGCGAAAAAAGATGCGTTGCTGATGATATGCGGCGAAGTTCTCCACAACAACAAGTAAATACAGTTTATTCAACACTCAATGATCTCTTTAAGCACTTGCAATTATTTTAAAAAGCAAAAGACTTTAGTGTACCACATTTCTGATGAGCTGAAAATTTCTGCTACAAAAAATTGACATATAGGCCTATTGTACGCATCAAGAAACAAACTGCTATTCTGTTAATAACAGTTACAAAAAACTGCTTACTCCAGCACATTGCGCTTTAATTAATCCGACAAAGCGCAACGCAGTATTTCAACTTCCGACAATGCGCAACGCAACAAAGCGCAAGCAACCAGATTCTTTTCAGTTCGCAGCGCAATAATGCGCACACTATTATATATTTTTTCAGTTCGCAACGCAATAAAGCGCAAGAAGGATTTATTTTCCTTGAAGCGCAGCGCAACTTGCGCAATGGCTAAAAATAATTTGTTAAAGCGCTTCGCAACTTCCGCACGTGCGGAAGTTGCGCAACTAGCGCTTTGCGCTTCAAATTGCGGAATGCCCACCTCTGATATTGACATCACCACAAATGTAATACTGGGTCTTTTCCCTGTTCAGAGTTTCCAGGGTTAGTTCAAAAGATTTACTAAAGTTTGTTAGATGATATTGCGGATGTCTATATAAGACACCAAAGACTGTTTTTGTGTTATTGCCCGCTGCTACTGCCTGCTGCTACTTCAAGTGACTGTAATGACATCATATATATTTTCTCACACTGGGTTTATGTTTTGCAGTCATAACTAGCTTCCTCTGGCTTAATTCTCACTGTTTCTTTCCGCCTGCATTACTGTCGTTTTCCGCCTGCATTGCGGGTTACAAATCCATGACTGATATTTCATGAGTACGCCCTTTCAGTCATTAACTGAAGGCCGAACAGTTAACATGGTCCATAAGACCTCCGTGAGTTATGATCTCGAACCCTTCCTGTAATAGCAAGCACATGTTTCAATGTTATCTGTTACGTTATTTGTTATTGCTGTGATTAATGTGATTCTATTTGAATAAGGTGTAGAGTCACCAACCATATTGTATTGTCTTTTGTAAAGTTTTTATTTGTAATCCGTAATTATTGGATTGGATTCTATAATCCATCTTTTACTAATTTTTGATTGGATGTGAAATACCGATACAACTTCCTTGTTTTTGTTTTTGATTCAGAGTTTTCAGGTGTGCTTTTGTAGAAAACTTTATGTGATGAAAGCAAGATAAATAATTGTGTGTCTGATTCAAAAATAGTAACTACTACTGGTTCAAGCTACCAAGAACTCACGACCAGCGACTAAACGTGCAAATGGTGCCCCGACATAGTGGTAAGCTGAATGTAAAAAAAATTCTTTTATGAAACTGCAATTTGGATGTGTTTTTCAACAACTTTTATAGTACTTGTAGTGATCGCCACCCTGCTGTCTCCTTCTAAAACTCGCTCTGGATTGCTTTATACACCAAGTACTATGTCACTTGAACATGATTTGATTATGCCTGCTGCTACTTCAGAACCTGGTAGTGACATGAGCCCAGCAGTACCTACAGTCACTATGGCTGAGCCTTCCGAACGTCTTTCCTCTCATTTACCACTCAATACTAATCATCACAGGAATCTTGGTACTGGTAAAACTACTAGTGAGCCTGCTACTTCTGTGATGACTAACCAATTGGGAAACAGCAATGCAAACTCCCATGCTCCTTCCATCTTATCTCCACCAAAGATGTGGAAAGAACATTTGCCTAGTTACTTTCAACTTCTGGATTCATGGTTCATCAGGCACCATATTGTTGATGAGCTGGTAAAGTTTGATTTATTAATCTCCGCAATGAGTGAACATCTACAATGCAATTTCGGTTCTGACATAGGATATTGTGCAAATACTTCCACCCATTATTCAGCTGTGAAGAACAAAATATTACAACCTTCCACCAATTACGAAGGACGTTATCAATGGGTTGTAGACATTCAGGACTGTTCTATACTCCAAAACGAGAGACCAAGTGTAACCAAGTCAGATTTCGCGATACACAAAGTATTTCTGATGTCATATTAAAGCATAATGTGGAATAATGACGTTTTTCCTGGTAAGTGTAGGCTATGCAAAGGCTTCTCAGAATCATTAGCTGGCAATTCAAGCAGAACAATCTCCGTTGCAAAACTAGTCAACCGTGCAAATTAAGGTAGGTCAGTTAGTTGTTGCATTTTATCCTTCTATAGCGGAAACCCGACTTACTTGCTCTACCTATAATTCGTTACTGCCCTCCTGTTTACCCTTTAAAGGTGGGCGATATGACGCCTGCCTAGTTAAAAGGCCTAGTCCTCGTATCAAGCCTAACTCTATAGGGCTAGTCTAGTTGGATTCTTAATTCAAATAAATTAGAACTTTCATTTTCTGTAGGTACTTTTGCAATGGAGGAGTCCGTAATCGGAGCGTTATACCATTATCATAAGGTATTGAGTTCAATTTATTGTTCGCAACAACGTCGTCGCAGGTAAACCCTCTCACCACCATTCCGATAGCTCATCTGGTGCAACTAGAGAGTTTTTGCAAAGAATCGTTTAGGAAAGTACCGCCGATATGAACACTTGGACCTGCTCAGATGGCCGAGAGTAAAGATGGCATGGGCTGACATTTTTGCAATCAAACCGCCTCAACTACTCATCCCAAAAATTAAGTCCGACCCCGCCCAAAGCCCATTTTTTATGAATTTTTATAACTCTTAGAGGAATAATGAAAATTGAAAGCGATTTCAAAAATTGGTAGCGGCTTGTTAGCGGCGCGGTTAAAAACAAATGATATACCTGGGCCGTTAGCGGACCAATAAAAAGACCGGTTAACGGCTCGTTAGCCGGTCTCTTAGCGGCCCTTGCCATTTCCAGCCGAGAGGTAAAAGCGTCCGCCTCTGCAGCTGTGGACTCTGGTTTGATTCCAAGTCAAGTATATTTGAACTTTGAAGACTATAATATGTCTGTCCCCCCAGACCCCTTATAATTTCTCTCTCTACTAGAGAGATCCTAGGCTATTTGATCGACAAGGCCGCAGTGACTATATTATGACCAAACTCATCTCTACGTAAGTATGTATATAATGGTCGATTCCCCCCAAAAAACATCTTGATGGACAATAAAGAAAAAAAGAAAAAATGGTCTTTGTTGTTCGTGTCGAGGTCCCTTATTTCTCTGAGGCCCTAGGCTTCAGCCTGCCAAGTCTACTGGTACATTCGGCCTTGACTGTGATGACGACATGGCCTAGCGGACAGCGGTACCGCGAGCAGGTGACAAATCCTACGTGACGAGTTCGATTCGCGGCTGGAGCCGATCACATTTGACATGTATGCCGGGTGGCTGCTGACTCGAAGAGCGCAAGCTCACTTCACAGTCTCCCTCAATTACTATTGAATATTTTTGTTCGATAAGCGAGCTTGTTTTGCACTTTGATCGCTTTCTCGTAATTGGAGGATAAATATGCAACTAAATACAAAAGTAATTAATTACAAATACACGTTATTAACACGCTGACCTGAAACAGCAATTTCATGTCGCCTAACTTTTACAGATGTTGGACCAGAGGAATTTTTTTAATCGGACCCAAAGTCAATATCATCGTCTAATACCATCACTGTTGGAAGACAACGATGCTCTTATTAAATATGTAAGATTTGATAAATCAGAGTTTCTGACCCTATTAAATCTCGTTCGGCCTCATAGGCCTATCGAAAAAATGAATACTAATTGGCGTGCACCAATCTCGCCGGGGCATCGTCTTTGCTGAACTCTTCGGTGAGAAAGCCATAGTAGGCATAATAGCTTTCCATTAAACAAAGCCAGGTAGAGTAGCGCCAGCAGATAAACTTCACAAAAACCACAGGTGAATTATCAAAGCATTTGTAATATAAGGTTGTTAACTTGGTACCGGTACTAAAAAAATAACACTTATTGAAACACTGAACTATTGGCATCGCCAACTGCAAAAAAAATAATACAACGTGTAACGGACGAAACTTAGAATGAACCTATAGCAGAAAACGTAGCCTACTGTAGGTTACCGCAAATAGGCTTCAGAGCAATTCACGTTACCCCAGACCTAAAGCGACAAATTCTTGTCATTACCATGTGCACTTCAAATGATTTTTAGATACTTATCATCTGGCAATTCCTTCACGTCTCTGTCATACAACTTTCGTGTGAGCAAATCGTCAATTGGCAAAATAATTCCGGAAACGTGCAAGGCTATATGGGACGTTTTGGCAAAAGATGCTATGAAACCACCAGCATCTCCATCATACTGGCTAGAAATTGCGCAAGGGTTTAGTCAAAAGTGGAATTTTCCATTGTGTGTGGGCGCCATCGACGGCAAACATGTGGCCATTCAAAAGCCACATAACGCCGGATCCTTGTTTTTTAATTACAAAGGTTACCACAGCATTGTGCTACTTGGAGTTTGCGACGCCAGTTACCGCTTTACAATGGTTGACATAGGAGATTCTGGGCGGCACAGTGATGGAGGAATTTTTTCAACCTCTGAAATCGGCATTCGAATGAAAGAACACGCATTAAATTTGCCACCGCCGCATAATCTCTATTCAGCTACGGTTGCTGTTCCATTCTGTTTTGTCGGAGACAACGCGTTTCCTTTGATGGAAAACCTAATGAGGCCGTATCCAGACAAAAGCTTAAGCTATGAAAAGCTTGTCTTTAACTACAGACTTAGTAGAGCACGCCGTTGCATCGGTAAGTAAATACAAATATAAACTCTTTGGGCTTAAGGTATTGCAATGGCTAGCTCGAAGCTTCAAAGCGATAAGACAGTCGGCAACTAAAGTCTTTCGCGTCAGCAGCTTTTCATAAAGTTTGATTGTTGTCATTGTTTTTATCTTCGAAATTTTCAAACTTTGCATATGGAACAGGTGGCTTTCCAGTACCAGGTGTTGATCGCGCTGTTGAAACTGTTAAAAAGATATTATACAGTCTTTGCAGTTTATACAAAACAAAGCTAACAAATACAGTAAATATGGGACGAAGATAACATAAGGAAGAAAAATGAAGCCGCATTTATTTTTAAAACTAGACATTTCGACAACAGAGATTCAGTTGTCACCATTAGCAGTGCAAGCAAGGCAGTACAAAACTGAGAGGCTTCAGTTTTCCTGTCTTATTGAGAAGTGACTGCAACATCACTATGAATTAGGGGTGGTAACGATTAATTTATTTTCAATAGTTAACTTTTAATAAATTAGCAATTAATTAATAGTTATTTTCGATTAAATCAAAGCTTCTGCACTAATATTGATTGACAAATTTAACATATCATAGATAAATAATATAGGAGGTGCTCTCTTAAACTACCACACTATACTCTTATGCCTTTTCGTTCCATCTGACTCTGGTAAAACTGTACAGTGTACACTAATACAGGTTATCAACTTTGAAATTGCAACAAAAACTTATTTTTTCAGTCTTGTATCGTTTTGGGCAACGTAACAGAGGCATTGTTATTGCGTCACAATTACATAAAGTATTGATTAACGACATGCGTAACTGCTCTGCATAATTGCGCTAAATCCAGAGTTGTATTCAATGTTTCGCTGTTCGCTGGATTCTCTTACATTATAATCAAGATGGGCTAAAAATTAAAGTTTAATCCGATTAATAGTTAAACAAAAATTTAACCGTTAAAGTAAATTAACGATTAATCGATTAATTAATCTTTAAATCCCGCAGCCCTACTATGAATAGTTGTCTTAAGTGAGTAAAATTGTTTTTACTTTTTAGAAAAATTTTTTTGGCATTTTGGGGCAAAGGTGGCGCGTTCTCAGAAAAACAATTAATGTGAGCGAGAAAAAAGCAGTAGATATTGTTCGAGCCACTGTTGTTTTACACAACTGGCTACAGAAGAGATATGAAGCAACCAACACCTCACTACATCACATCAGCCGAGGTCGATAGCAGCGAGACAGACAGCGTACTTGATGGGGCTTGGAACAGCAGCGACAGGAACGAGCTACCGCCAATGATGGCAAGACCGAATAGTGACCGGCGAAGTTCTTTTGCAGGGGAAATTAGGCAAAAATTCGCTTCACACTTTGTTTCCCCCGCTGGAGAAGTCGATTGGCAAAGGAGAATCGTCAACCAAGGAAAGTAGCAAATATTACACTCGCATCATTTGTTTTAACCTTGTTGTTATCAACATTAATAAATAAACAGGTTTAACTATGTTCATATTTTCAAAAAGTCTGGGTGCTTAGTTGCAATCCAAATTAATAGCAACGCCTTTTTAAAATTGTTGGTCTTCGTCTGAAATGGACTACGCGATGTTGGGAATAGCGTGCCCATGCTAAAGTGCAACCTTAAGAAACCTAGGTGACTTGTGCAATAAATAATTGTATTACAGTTACTGTAGGTCTCAAGGTGCAGTTTTGATTTCGAGATAGAGTTTTAACCGACACAAAACCATGATAAAATTTTTTCGCTTGTCACGAAATCCAAAAAATCGCATCTCGAGACCTTTGCCGAATAAATGAAACTACTCATAAATACGAGCAAACAAAAACTACAGCAAGTACTAACTTGTAATTGCTAGAAACTGAAAATTTTCGCTCTACGATCCATGCCGTTGCAAGACATCCAATATGTCTACAAACGCTCGATGCGCCCCCTTCTCTCCCAATCTCTCAAGTCGCTTTGCAACCACCTCGCCATAAGTTTCAAACAAAGTTTTGTCCTCATGACGGTCCAGTTTCGACAAGGCAGACATCAAAAAATTGCTGCTTGTTTCAAGTGCGCGAGATATTGAAGCCTATACCAAAAACAAGTACTTTGTAGCTTTTATTAGTCATTGGCATGTCAAAAATGCAATTTAAGCCGTTGTATAAAAATTAATCGCAATGCATATATTTTAATTGTAAACAAAAAAACACCTCTTAGACTGATGGATAGGTGAATGGCATAAACACGCGTTAATTACAACAAAGTGCATTCAAGGACTATTTTATCAACACTGCTATGTTGAATCCACGTAAAATCACGTCGCCATAACTGCAAAATCATCAAAACAAAATTTTTTTGATAACTCACCTGCTGCTGATCTTTCTGTGTTAGGAGTCGTCTGCGTTTGCAAACCGGTGAGGAAAGCAATTTTTCAGGAGAGGTGTAAGTAGTGGTGAAAATGGGGGTACTCGAAGACGGAGGGGGGTGCTCTTTGTCACCCAGATCAATGATCACTTTCGCAACACCTACAAAAAAGCTCATTTAATAATTTTCAGAAATATCACACTATTAGAAATCAAATTATCATTTAGGTTCTCCGTTGGGAAAGACACTTGGCGGTATTCCCTCATCTTGGTGTTGTAGACAGATGGCTGGCAACTTCTGAATGAGCTCGTATACCGCATTAATCGTTTTCTCGCGATAGGAGGATAATTATGCAACTAAATACTAACACAAGGTTAGGTTAATTTAGGCAGGCAAGGATTTTTACATAAATTCCACAGAGTAGCAAACTAAGATGAAAAAAATTCTTCTCGGCACTAGCATCGTATCCGTCAAATAAACTGAAACGAGAGCTTAGTTGCTCTTAATAAATGCAAAAATAAATTTATGGCGGACTGATTTAGCCCTAATGAACGCAACAAGCTAACGAATTAAAATCGCATTCTGTGTAAATACATCTGTGAAAATCGCATTCTGTGTAAACACACCTTTAGCCAAACAAATCGGAATTGAGTAACCCTTTGGTCTCTGCAAAACTTGTTTTTCAAAAAAAAACTAGATGTACGCTGCTCAAGTAGTTGTATACGGGTAGGTTGCCATTCTGGCCTGCGTACAACTTGGATTCATATACAGCCAATTGAAATTTCACAATGCAATCCTTTGCTTTTTTCTTCTGCCTGTTTACTTAAAAAAAATATTCAAAGACAAAGTGTTTCTCGACCCAGTAGTCGTCTAAGACTATTAGCCTATATCTGTACCTGGAAAATGGAAAACTCCCGGTCGCCACAGGCTGAGAAGAATTAAACAAAGCGTAAATGTTTTTTCGGCTGTGCGCGGCTGAGCGGGGCACATGTCATGCGCCGCGCAAAGCTCCATTTCAATAAAACAAACTAACTTTTGCGCCTCGCTCAGCCTCAGTGTAGACCGAGCTTTAATCTTCGTTCGAATAAGTACGCTCGAAAATTCACGCCTATCTATACTCCAAATTTAAGTTCGAGAACGTTTTATAACATTCTTAAAAAAAAACAAGAACAGAAATCATATGACATGCAAAAATTCAGCAAGAAGAGAAATCACATGACTTGCAAAAATTCACAACAAACCATGGTAAACACAATTGAGACGTCACAAGCACAAATTTTAACCCAGTGAAATTACGTAATGGAGAGATCTGTCCGGAATATTCACGAAAAAATTACGTCAGTAGACAATTATGACTTCGTAATGCAACCTTACAAAACAATCCCACGAATAAAACTTCGGAAAACAACGCATTGGTCTCGAACCTTCTACAGTAGACAAAGCATTCAAAACAAAACATATTAAACAGTTATATCGTTGCAGTGTTTGAGGAAGTAATTTTTTGTAAGTCAAATCGCAAAAGTGTTTTTCTGGATTTTCCAAGAACAGAGAGCAGTTCGCGGACTCTGCCGTGGCATTAAACAAAACAAAGAGAGATTTTTTAACTTGCAACAAGACTTTATCGACACCGTGAATTTTGCCATAGCGCCAACTCCCTAACTTTGATCACTGTGTGCATAAAGAATGGTTTATCGCGATAATTTATCGGCGATAACGAAATATATTACAAAAGCGATATTGGTACCGGTAATCGATAAATCAAAACTATTATCGCCGATAAACTATCGCGATAAATACCCATCTCTGGTTAGCCCTAACCCTGTTAGCCCATGCTCTTCCAGCAAAAGTGTTTCACCAAATCCTACTAAAACAAAAAACATAAATTTAAAGCTGCGGAAACTGAAATAATCGAAGTAGAAAGACAAATTTTGACTCAGTTAACCAGTGTTCATGCCAAAATTCTAACCCAGCTAGAAAAGAGAAATGAACTGGAAAGAGAAAAGCTGGAGCTGAAGAAGAAGGAATTAAATGGAAGCATGAGTGGAAGTCAACCATTCTCCATCCATCAGGATGATCCTGCAAAGCAATGATTGCCTCATCGTGTGCACGTGTGACGTTGAACTACTTTTTACCTCATTGATTCACTCTTCAATTATTTCGTTTCCTTCACTGTTTGGTTTAATTATCAGCTCAGATGGCCGAGTGGTATGGAGCGTCTGTCTCTTGAGCTGTAGACTCGGGTTTGATTCCGAGTCGGGTCAAACCAATGACATTAAAATTGGTATTCACAGCTTCCCTGCTTGACGTTCAGCATTGAAGGGACAGTGTGGAGAACAAGCCGGCAAGTTTACTTGTTGTGCCGTTGGGAAAGGCACTTAGCGGGATTCCCCCATCTTGATGTGGTAGACAGATGGTTGGCAACTCCTAAGCGAGCTCGTATAGCGCATTGATCGCTTTCTCGTGATAGGAGGATAAATATGCAACTAAAAACTAAACAACTAACTATGCTGCTACTTTTTCACTTTCAACCGTTGTTTTGTTGTTTCTAAAATCAATAAAGCAAATCTCTATTGCTAACTCTTAAGCTATAAACTTAGCAACATTGAAGCAGTAAAAACAGCTTAATTTCATTTTCAATTTTGAGTCATTAATGTCGCACACTATGCAAAACAGCCAACAATGGCTGCAAGGACAGAACGTCCGTCACGAAACTCATGCGCTTCTTCACCGTCACCGTCAGTAGGGATAACAGTTAATGCCGCGGATGTAGATATGGCGTGTGCTGACTCAGCAAAGAAACTCTGTGCTTGCGGCATACATTATGGAGAATGAAACAGCACACAGATATCTTGCATGCTTTTAATGGAGTGTAGCATAATCTTTCCCCAGTGTGGTCAATCACGCCATCTTTGTTTTAATACTCCAAAAGCCCTTTAAAAAATACCGGTATTTAGTAGCCTACAATATTAATAAATTTCACAATGCATTAGGTAGTGTATTTTTAAAGAAGCGCTTACTTTTCTGTGATTGATCTACATTTTTTGAGGGCTTGGTTATATCTGATCTCAGCAGCTGAGCTCGGATCGGCTATTGGGTCATCAGCCATGATTTTAGCGGATAGCCACTATCACCAAGCAAAGTTCCGTCACCGTAGTGCCCATTTTCAAAGTTGCTCTTTATATTGGATTGACGGAGAATAAAAGAATCGTGACACGAACCAGGAAATTTACAGAACACGTCCATAAAAAATATGTTTGCGTCGCATGTAGCCTGCATTGTTATAACTAAGTGGTACTTTCTTGAACATTTATACAATGAAAACCTTTTCGATTGATAAAAAGATGTTCGTCTTCAGATGGGGCAATAATAGGTATATGCGTACCATCTATCGTCCCTATCACTCCAGGACAACGACCAAGTGAATAAAATTGCTCTTTTGTTAGCTGCGCTGATGAACGGTTTGGCATATATATAAAATTTTTTTTTCCTGAGCAAGCAGAGAACAAATCTTAACAAAACGTCACTGACCGTTGACTGAGCAACATTGAAGTTGTCTTTGGTTGAACTCTGAAAGCTGCCTGGAGTAATCAGTTTCAGTGATATCAAAACTTTTTCCACCACCGTCAATGCCTTCAGACTTCTAAATAGCTGCAAATCTTCTTTCAGTATATCACCCAGTTCCAATATTGCCGCTCGTGACAGCCGGTATTCATATATAAGTTCAGCTTTTGACTTGTCCAAAGGATTCTGTCTAATCTTCTGTCTTTCACCGTGGCTTCTGAGACCTAAATAAGCTGCCAATCCTGATACATGAAATGTTTTCTGAACAATAACACGCTTTACGAGTACGCCCTACCTCAAGTTCCTTTTTAGCTAACGAGGAAGAAAAGTCTGTTTAACGAGCGAGGAGGAAAGTTGCGATCGCTCGAAGAGATTGACGTCAATATTGCGAGCAAGAAACGTCGCAGCCGAGCTCGTTCAACGTAACGAGGAAGGTTGCGATTCCGCCCCTGAATCCCTCGCTATTTTTACCTAATTTACCTGAACCTATCTATCTTTTCCTACCTATTTTCCCTTGTTTTTTTTATATCGCCGTGAGAGTTTTTAGTTCGATTGATTATTACAAAGCGGTTCTATTTGTTCTTCTCTGGTGATTCTCATAGGTTCAAGTTCAGACAGCTAGTAGTGAATTGATCTTAAGAAGGTGAAAGCCCAGGCGCTCCTCTTGGGCCCCATGTTACAGGCAGGGCCAGTCTATAACAGTCGTTGGTGTCAATCATGATGGAACCTGAGTAGATGAAATCCATCAACTGTTTTATCACCAGGCCATCGAAACCGTTCACTTCGACTTTGTGCTGATATCGTTCATTTTTTACTTTGTGTTTGTCTGTCTTAAACTTTATCGAGATGTAGACTCGGCGACCGCGCAACCCTTTGGTTGTAACTAAGGTTTTTCGCATCTCCTCATCACTCAGGCTTGTCCATGGGACATATTTTTCTGTGCCATCCCATCCCATAGCAATTTATGCCTGTCCCATCCCATCCCATCCCATGGGATCCCATCAAAATACAATTCAATAAATTTTATTAAATTTATGAAAATTTACATTATCTAAGATTTTTTATCTTCTCATTTCTAAGATTAATTGCAAATTTTCAGTAAAAACACGGTACTTTAAGATTACACCATTTTTCCAGTAATTGGTGTCCAAGTACACCATCTGGCAACTATGGTGCAAAGCACCACTACCTTGTAACAACAATGCTAAGGGAAAATCTTTTATACAGAAAAAGTGGACTAAAAAAATTTTTTTAAAGCAAAAAAGTTTAAAACCTAAAGTGAGGTATGACATTATCAAGACGCTGTCACATGGCTACTGTCCCATGGGTCCCATGGTAAATGCAATTCGTGCTGTCCCAGTCCATGGGAATGGGATTCCCAAGGGAATCCTATGGGAATCCCATTCCCATGGACAAGTCTGTCATCACTGCATGCTTTATTTATTGTGTTTCCGTGTATTTTGAGAAATTGTGAGAAAAATAAATGGACTTACTACGTTCTTTTATGTTCGTAGTGGACTTTATTCTGAAAAACGTGGAATAGCTGGAAAGAAACACTTTACAGTATTTACAGAAATCCTTTGTGTTCCAGCAATTATGGTTACATCGTTGAATGTGTTGTCGTTTCTCGTTGATTGTGCGTACCGGTATTCAAAAAGTCTTTCGCAGTGTCCCGTGGCGCCGGTAGTTTGAACGCTTTTACCATCAGAATCAAAACCCAACATTATCTAAGTTTTTGATGCTGTATTAAAACAGCTAATCTGTTAAAAACGATAAATCGTATAATAGTTAGTATTTTGTACCTAATAATTGCACATTTGTAAAGATACACTTACATACTGCACCATAATAATGGGAAAAAGAGTCTAAACAGTAGAGTACAGTACAGCATGTTGAACGTTGTTAATTCGAAATTGGTAAAATAAGTTGCTTCTCGGGCAAAAATCAGAGTCTGAGACAGTCATTGACTCAAGATTCTCCTATTAAAATGTCTCCAGCATGGAGCAAGATAATAAATCACGAATCGTGAAGCAAGATAATCAATTGAAATTCATGATGCTATAATAGATTTATTTTTAAGAGGTCGAATGATTGCCGGTTTCGGTCTTGGTTTCAATTATTGCTGGTATCGGTCTCGAACCGATAAAAGGCTTGGGAAGACAGCCGGTCTTGGTCTAGAAGCTGGTGGTTTCGACTCTCAACTACAACACTGGGTTATACTACTCACTGGTTAAAAACTTACACGTTCTTTGGGGTTGAAAAACTGTGCGCAACCCAGAATTTACTGCTTTAGTTCTAATTTTTTTGAAACGAACCTGAAAATTTAAAAAATGGTATTATAAATGTAAATTATAGAAATAGTTTATATAGAACAAGTTTTGTTTTCCAAATAAAATTCCAAAGATTACGAGTCGAATTGTCAAGTGCCTGTTGGAAGATACTCAGAAGTAGTGATTTCATTAGTAAAAATCTATCTGGCAAATACCGGTAAAATAACATAAACATACATTTCAAGCCTGGAAGATGCCATTTTTTTCTATTTCAAGGTACTTCGTCCAAAAAAAAGTTTGTGCCGTTTACCATAAACAAATAACATTTTTGCCGCAAGATGGGAGCAGGGAGCTAGATGCATGACGACTTATGTTTTTTCTATAGATCAAAGGTACCCAAAGGGGATCACATAAAATTGTCTTGTTGCTCTCAAGTAATTTGAGTACAAAATTACACTGGAAGATAAAATTTTGGTGTTTACAGTAAGCGTTTATTAATCAAGTTTGTTTAACCATAAAATACGTTAGTTCTCGTTTTGCAAACCATGTTTTCGAATGGACACGATTTTCGAGCTTGTTAAATGCGTTGCTATCAAAGCCACAAGTATCAGCGCGTGCCGGGAGACAATGAACAACTTGACGTTCCTAAAGCTGAAGTCTTGCCTTTCTTAGCACAAAACTTTGTTGGGCAGTGGTATGCTTAGCTCCTTGCATTCGATTCAAATTCGAACATTTAGCTAGTTAATTGCTTTCCCAGACTACATTGAAGTTAAATTAGTTTATGAGTTTCTTTTTACTTAATTAATTGCTTTGGTGCTGCAATCAGAAACAGACACTTTTGCAGAGAAAATGACAATGGTGGATAAGGGGGAACAATAAGTAGGGGGAGCAATAAGTGGCTCAATCCCCCTCAATTTGTAATGTATACATAAGCTTATTAGTAAACGGATACTTCAATGCTTCTAGACGTAAATAGTTCCAATATTTATTCAATTTTTATCCCTCCTCCTGAAGCATTCCGGATCCTCTCCTGAGTGAGCTTGCAAAGGAAAGGGCAGTTTTTGGTTCCCTAGATTTGTTTTCCCTCGTTTCTAACCGCTGACTTCGACTGGGAGTTTTCTGATCTTGTCAAGGAGCAATTGCGTTATACATTATATACAACACTTGAGACTTGACTGTCTTATTAATTGGACTGTACGAGTATACCGTTCACTGAAAAGTAACTTCTAATCCTGTTAAACTTTACTTGATTGCATTAAAAACAATATGGCCTAAACCTGGACAAGTACAGTAAGACATTTCTCAAAACTTCAAGAAGAGTTTTTCCAATTGAAAGTCGTACTTGAACGTTACGTTTTTTTTTGTGAGCTGTAGATTATTTTTGCTTCTTGCTTGTGATAAGTTTTTTCCTTCACCTCGTTAAGCTTTTTTGCTTTATGATTATTTTTTTCTTGCACAAATGTTGATTTTCACTCGGTTACTTTCCATTAAGGAATTGCTGCGGTACGGTTAGATTTTGGCAAAAAACACGATACGGAATTATACGGAATTTTTAGGAAAAGTACCGTACGGAAATACGGTATTATATTTTCCGTACCGTACACTTTCCGCACTCCACTAACGCACGCTTTGCACTTTTGCTTCCAAGTACTGCACTTTTCCTTCTTGCCTATAACTTTACCACGTCAGTTGCGCTGGCCGCTCACCACTGACCACCATTCACCCCTCACTTTAATTGCAGGCTATAAAAGCAAAGTTACGTTCAACAGCTAAAATAGAAGGACGATAAATTTGAACTTTGACGTAGCAATGGCAAAGTTTTCTGCTGAATTTTTCTTGTAAATTGGTTGAAAAAATGTGGTACGGAAAGGTACGGTATTACGGTACTGAAAAAATTTCCTACCATACTGTTGCGTACGGCATTTTTGCGAGTTACGAAATTACGGTACGGTATGTTTTTAGAGGAATATAGTACGGAAAGTAATTCCGTACCGTACCATAGTAACCCCTTGCTTACCACCCGCCACTGGTTCTGACCGCCTACGCAACGTTTCTTATATTTATTTATATCAGGCTGTCAAAAAGAAGCATCGACAGACGGGTCTAAAACCGAAGCCGATGATTTGCTTTTTTGCTGTATTTCTCGAAATTTTAAATAAAGAAGTCTTTTTTGAAAAAGAAAAAATCTTTTATCTAATTCTCGCGACGAGAACTAACCACTATGACACAAAAGCCGTTTCATCGTTGTCTCGCTCAACAACTTTTATCTGCATCTGTTTCTATCATAAAAAGAGGGAGACAACGCTTTTTCAAATTAGGCTACATGTTTCTGTCAACTAAAGTTGTAAGACGTTGAATTAAAACAAATGGATTTCTTATATAAAAAAAATTATATAGAGCACAATCGAAATCTGTTTCTTGAGTCAGAATGCATCGCGAGTCTGATCGTGGTGACTCATTTATAGACCATGATCGGATGAAAGTTTATTGTCCACACGACCAATTTCAGAGAGCCAAAAGCTAACGAGTTTTCTGCATCACAATTTAATTTTTGATGCCATAATCACTTTTTTCAACCATAATATCAAAACTTTGATTATGATACAGAAAGCCCGTTAGCTATGTCTTCAAATGTGGTTTTAAAAAGTCCAAGTTGAATCTCACTCTGATTTTTGAGGTAACGAAATGTCACTGTTAGTCCACTTAAACCAAACTCCCTGACCTTCTGTTGATGCACTGTTGCACACTGAGCGCAAGTGGTATGATCTGCGGTGTGCACAAATTGCTTTTAACAGAAAATATGATGAAGAAGTTATGTGAATGCAGTTTAAAATGTGCGAGACCCAACAGTAGCCTTTCTCTTTTTGTTTAACGGTAAATGTTGTAGTGGTTTTCGCGGCGCTGCGGGCAAAAAATGCAATTTGCTGCGCTGTGCTTGTGTCAGCATTTAAGATAAGTAAGTCGCATTTGTGAATTCCATTTCCGAGTCGGGTTTTTATTTTGCGGCTCAAAGCGGGCCCCCATTTCTGGACCCGCTTACACTTGAATGAAAGACCTTTGAGTCGTGATAAAAATCAATTAGCTGAGATTAGTGTTGCTTCTATACAGTATCAGCCCTTCAATTTCAATTTTGGACACAAACCATTTTGAAATCAATAAAAATGGGACGAAAATAGCTTAAGGAAGAAAAGCAAAGCCGCAGTAGGGGAAAGTCGGGTTATATGGGACGCTTAAGCTCTCAGGAAAATTGGCTTGTTGTAAAGCGTCAACTATTTGCTGCGATGAT
The DNA here is from genome assembly GCA_964006365.1 of Trididemnum miniatum. NCBI lineage: Eukaryota > Metazoa > Chordata > Ascidiacea > Aplousobranchia > Didemnidae > Trididemnum > Trididemnum miniatum. The sequence continues at coordinate 12,808,680 of OZ023240.1, read as the reverse complement.
GCGCCCTACCACCCACATTATACATAATAAAAGCGACGATCCCAACTTCAGTACTTTAGTCACAAGAAAAGGTTTTGTGCGGCCCATATCCCCCGATAAATTTTCGCTGAGACGGGTGATAAGGACCACCCATATGGGTGCTATGATATGGGTATATTAAATGTTGGTTTGCCACCCAGGGGCAGCTTTCCAACTTGAGAACTTGATAAGCGGCGACTTAGAGTTGTCCATGGTACTTTAAATTGTTCGGCTGATGCTTTTCTCAATGAATTTCCGTTTTGAACATTATCAATTGCCTTACATAGGAACTCTTCACTCCAATTGCTCCGAATGTTCTTCGATGTGTACCTGGGCATCTGCTAAGTGGTATGATCCTGCTACAAAGTACCCACGCAATGTAATAATTCGATCGGGTGATATGGACCGCCGGTCCATATCACCCAAGCATAGGTGGTCCATATCACTCTACGCACATGGCCTTCAACATTTTTTCAGTAATTTTTTTATGAAAAGCTGAAGAAACCTGAACCTACAACAAAAGTATGCCTACAGAATGTAAACTAAACTAATAACGACAACTTAACGTTTAGTCAATTGCTTTGGTCCAAACAGTTAGATAAATAATGTTATTTTTTATAAGAAAAAGCTGAAAAACAAAAAAACTGCTGTCAGCGCAAATCGCACGTACTTTCACTGTACGCCATGTTGAAAAACAGCCATTAGGCAACCTATGACTTTCCCACGCAATGAACGATTTTATTTAATTCTTGTAATGGAAGTTATGAAGTAGTCCATATCACCCTGGTGGTTCATATCACCCAACTTTACCCTAAACCTCAAAGCTGGACGTTTTGACAACATAAATTCAGCTGTCATCATTAGCATAGTATGCAAGGCAGTACAAAACTGTCAGAAAGTTTTGTTCTGTTTTGTATTGCCTTGCATACACTGCTGATAATGACAGCTGAATCTATGCTCTCGAAACGTCCACTTTTGAGATTCAGTGTGGCTTTACTTTTCCTCTTAAGCCATTTTGAAATCGTTGATAAGATACGAGTACTTAACTTGCGTTACATAACTGGTTAATTAACTGGTTAAATAATAAATCGTGCACAGCTCGGCTCGTGAAGTATTTTTGAGAGCAAAATTGTGAGTGCAATAAACATCAAATGTAGGAATTCGAAACTACATTCCTTACGTAAAAGCATGTTGCTAAAAGTTATATAAGTATGAAACAATTTATTCTTTCCAGCTGAACTTCGCGTCCCTCTGATTTAATTTACTTGATAAATTACGCAATGAATTTCCGAAACTACGTCAATTTGTAGGTGCGGATATGACGCAGTGCTGGCATTTGATTGACGTCGGATTATCGGAGTTACGGCTTAGAAAGAGTGATTTGGGTATGAGTTCTTACCGCACCTGAATCTCTGCTTCTAACTCATGGGTCTAACTCCGAGTAATCTGAAGTACGTCGAATGACAGCATTGCATCATATCCGGTACACCTACAAACTGACGTAGTTTCGAAAATTTAGACCTACGTCAAAAGACCTACGTCAAAAGCATTTTTGAAAATAGCTGATGGGAAGATGCATGCCTCTCATCCCACCCCCCCTCCCGAATCCACCCCTGGCCATGAAAAATCGGCGTTTAAAATTTAATATGACTTCTCATAAGTGTACATTTTACGCATTGATGCGTGAAAAAGTTACAACTGCAGTGTTCGACAACCGAATATTTTTTTACTAAAGGTATTTCATAACACGACGAATTCAAAAATGACATTATAAGTTTTTAACTGCTTTTAGTAAATGAAAAATTGGCGTTTAAAACTTAATACGATTTCTTATAAGTGTACGTTTTACGCGCTGATGCGTGAAAATGTTACAGCCGCGACGTTCGACCTTTGGTCCGACAAAGAGATTTCGGTTGTCGAACACTGCAGTTGTAACTTTTTCACGCATCAATGCGTAAAATGTACACTTATGAGAAGTCATATTAAATTTTAAACGCCGATTTTTCGTTGACTAAAAGCAGTTAAAAACTTTTAATGTCATTTTTGAATTCGTCGTGTTTTGTAATACCTTTAGTAAAAAAATATATTTGCACTTCAGTTCCACTTTAATAGGTTAAAATGACATTTTTCTTCACAACTTTTTTAAAGCAACCTTGCGCTGCGCTGCCATTCTGCATAGAAGAAGCTAGTCACGTGGTGTATCTTTTAACCGCAAAGCAGAATAATTATTCTCACAGCGTTCAAAGTTATTTCAGTGTTTCTTCGGTCCCACTGTCTCATCGGTCCCACATTTCTCCTACGCGTATGCCTAGTTAATATTTCCCATTTTTCTCACATCAAATTTTTTTGCAAAAAGATTATTTATGTTCTTGGCATCAGTGATGTAGTGGAGGGGGAACGCGGGGGAACACCGTTCCCAACTTTTTTCGGGCGGGGGAACACCGTTCCCCTACTTTTTTCGGGCGGGGGAACGCGTTCCCTTACTTTTTATGGAGCTCATGACAAAATACCTACTCTACAACATTGCCTTTGTAATGAGAAGTGGACTGTTTGTTTCTATTTCTTCTATCATTAGGCCTCCAACGAGCCTTACGCGTACCGTATTCTGACTTTCTTCCCAGGCCTGTAACCAGAAACTGAGCTCAGGGAGAGCATTTTTTTAACAGGGGGGGGGGGGGGGGATTTTTTCCTCTACTACCCAAAATATCAACTTGGTAAACAGTCTACATCCATCTAAACTTGCAAAATTTAAATTTGTCTTTCATTATAAACATTTTACTAAAAACAATCCGGAAATGTCCAATTTTCCACGCAAAATCAAGTGAAAAGCAAAACAAACAAAGGTCATCACGTCCGCAGATGTCCAATTTTCCACGCAAAATCATGTCAAATGAGCAAAAAAAGCGAAAAAAGGTCATCACGCTCGCAAAAAAATGAAAAATGATAAAAAAATAAGAGTGGGCAACTAGACAACCTGAAAGATACGACACTGTCGCTTTTTAACACTCTGAGTCTCCAATTTGAAAGCTTTTAAAAATGTAATCTGCAGTATAGCATAAGACCCAAAAATGATGGTTTTAGAAAGCTCTGTTGTACCAGAAAATAGGCTTTTTGACTGTTTGCTTTTTTCTGTTCTGCTCTTTTCTTTTGCCGCTTATGCTTTTTGGGCAGCAACCTACGGGAAAACAGTCATTTTGTTTTATTTATCTCTTTTTTGGTCTAACTAGTAGATAAATTGCGACACAAATTGTTTGCTATGCTACCCTACAACCACAAAGCTCTGCTTTGACAAGTATTGAACAGATGTAACAGTAAACATGATCAAACCAAGCTTTTTGTTTCATTTGGTTGACAGTAAAAATATTACAGGCCTCAAACACTACATGTTTTATTCTATGCTAGTGTAAAGCAAGTAAGTTACAGGGCGTCTTTAAAGTAATTATGGCCACAACCAACAGAGTTCGGTTTGATTTGAAATTGCCAAGTATAGCAGCAATGAAATATCGCTAGTCAGCTAAATGTTGCAGTTTATTTTAATAACAACTTCAAATATGCTGATTTTGGCATTAAAAATCACAAAAATTTCTCAGCGGGCGGTGATTTTACCCCCACACCACCTTGCTGTGTTACCGCCGCCGGTGGCGGTACCTATGTGTGCGCAGTAGATAATACCGTCCATTGGAAAATATGCATTGCAAAGCCCTGTGGTTTAGAGCTGCCGGGATTTACCTGGCAGACATGCGTTCCCCCACTTCTAATTTTACGACTGCACCACTGGTTGGCATGCTCTAGACCAGTGGTTCTCAACCTTTTTTCTTTCGTGGCCCATTTTTTGTTGCACAAAAGTTCTGTAGCCCATTAACTTTTTATCCTTCCTAAACGAGTATTCATCCCAGGAGCGGATCCAGAAAGTTTTGATGGGGGAGATGTAATTTTGAATTAGGTTGAATGTTAGCTAAATACAAAGACGTTCAAACGTTTAGTCCCGGAAACGGGCGAAAATAAGCCTTTTTAAAATGTTTCATATCAGGAGCGTACTTAGAAAATTTTTTAAGGAGAGGGTATCAAATTTTGTCACTTTTTCAAGCATATTTTTTTTCCAGAAGAGTTGAGTTCAAGCAACTTAGGTTACAAAAACGACTCTAGGGGGGTCCGGGGGCATGCTCCCCTGAAAATTTTTGAAAATTTGCATACTGTAATGACCATTTTAGTGCTTTGTGAGCAATTTTCAGGCAAATTTTGTTTATAGTTTTGGCCCCTAATTTTGAGTACTTTACCAAAAATGATGCATTTTCGCCCAGTTTTGATTATGCTTGCTTAAGGCGACTCAGGCATATTTTTGTGAAGAGGTTCAAAATTATGGCAAATTTTCATTTATCCAAAGCATTGTGGAAAATGGCTGGTGGGAGGGAATGCATCCCCCACATCCCCCTGGATCTGCCCCTGTTTATCCCTTTAACTTGCAAATTCCACCTTAGGGAGCTAAGTGGCTTGCTTTGAGAACCGCACTATAGTTGTAGCCGCTTAAAATCTAAGTCCATACATGACGCGATAGAAGGCATTGATTGCATCACGCCACCAACACAACGAGAAATAAGTTCTATTACGACAATCGCCTAGATTAGTCTCACAATCTTTCCACGAAACTACACACTATTAATTAAATAACTGGAATGAAAATTATCTCTCTGCAGCAAAAAAACAGCAGCGTCATTTATTGTTACTACCGTCAAAACATACTAAACAAACACAAAAGTGCAAACTTAACCATAGTGACACAAATGAAACAGAATTTTTCAATAAATCTAGCAATTTTTTAAAAAGTTCTGTGGCCCACCTCAAAATGTTTCCATGGCCCACCAGTGGGCCATGGAAAACATTTTGAGTACCACTGCTCTAGATATTTCTGTGTCGAGCTGCGTCGCATACTATCAACAAATGCGAAAACCTTTTCCTTAGAATCACTTACACGATAGTAATCCATCCTAGCAACGCAAACCAATGTACTGGGATGACGTCATCACAGCAAGCGAGCTATATTTTCACACATATTGAAACTTTATTGACACAGTTGCAAAATCGCAACATTTTAAAAATCCCACAGCGCTAAATATGGGGCGCCGTGTGTAAAGCTACCCAATATAAAATTTTGCATCATTTTTTTGGTTAATTTTGGTTAAAATACATGCAATATCATATATTGTTGCAATTTATCTATATTGCTGCAATATGTGTTAAATTGTTGCAATTTATCTACATTGCAAAAAAAACTTTAAATCGCCTTTTAATAGCCATGGTGATATGCTAACTAAAACAGTCAGTGTAGTCCTTTCCCTTTTTCCATGAACTCATGTAGTGTACTGGCCTGAGGCGCTGTTGTACTGACTGTGCAGTGTGCGCTTATTGGTTTGGCTGAAACATTTTGAAATAAAGTGGCTTGGAGTTTGATTGATAAAATACTGTTATGATTGGTAGATACAATTGCGGACATATGCAAAAATATTGACGTATACGGTAGGCAAGTTATGAGCAAGCTACCAGTACCCATGCAGGTATCGGTACCAGCCATGTAGCAGTTGCAGGGCAGAGTTGGAACGACTCGAGTCAGTGACTCGACTCAAGTCGCATTTTTTAGTGACTCGGACTCGACTCGAGTCACTTTCATTTTTTTCGGAAATGACTCGACTCGAGCCACTTTTCTAAAATTGATTCGACTCGAATTTTGTCCTTACGACTCGAGTCACTTTCAGATTATTCTCAATCAAGAAGCCAGCAAACTTGCTTACTGTTTGTAGAATCTTTGCTTGCATGCAGTTATCATAGTTAACAAACGGAAGTCCGGTACGTTAAATAAGTTGGGTTTTGCAAGGCAACAAGGCTACTTTTATTCACCAAGCAAGTACGACACTCTACAATTACGAAATGCAAAATTATGAGCACAGCCTACAAATCAGACAAATACAAGCAATGAGCAACGACAGCAGTCGCTTGGCAATTGGCATTGCAAGAACAAGGAGACAGTTGAAAAACCATTTCGGTTATAAGAAGCTTCACGTTCAAGCTATCAATACCAAGCCAAGTTAACTTATATTTGAATAGTTTTCTCATCAAAATTACTGTAGCCTACTTAGCAAAACCACGGAGCGATGTTTGAAAGGTTTCATCATCTTGTCCGTCGTTTCTGAGCCTTCGTATATCGCCACTCCGTGTCATTAACTTTCTACGCTATCGGTATGATACAAACTATAAAAAACCGGTTCAAACCATGTTGCATACACTTCTTCATCAACTGCATTTTTCAAGACTCGTGACTCGACTCGAGTCACTTTTTTTTAGTGACTCGACTCGAGTCATCTTCCTTTTTTTCACAAAAGACTCGACTCGAGTCTCTTTCTTCAAAAGACTCGACTCGAGTCAGAACCCCCAAGTGACTAGACTCGACTCGAGTCATCGAAAGGGGTGACTCGTTCCAACTCTGTTGCAGGGTATGGAAAGTTGTCAGACTAGATAGCTAAACTCCCACGTGGTTTTGTGCTTATTATTCTTTTAGATAACTTAATAAAATTGATAATTTTGGTTTACCCAACCCATTCATCAGTAGCTTGTTTCAGTGGCAGCAAAAAAGTATAGGTACTGTTAAGCTACTGGTACCGGTATCGTTTGGAATACCAGCAGCTAGACTAGACTAGAATACCGGTATGGGGGTAACAACTAGTATCAGCTCCCAGGTCCAGTTGGGTTAGATTAGGACCAGGTTCAGTTAGGGTTAAATTTAGTTGGGGTTCGTTCAGTTACAAAATGTCGGTATCGGTAGACTAGTTTGACATTTTTAAATTTACAGTTTACCGTATGTCACTGGCTATTGGTGTATCGGTGTGCTGATCTGCTGATGTCAGGATGTAGCCTACCTGCTTTCTGTAGACAGATCACAGAAGTTACTGTAATCTGACATGTTTCAGCCATACAGCATAAGCCATTCTGCATTAGCAACGAGATAGTAATATGTCACAAAAACATAGGTTGAGGTAGCTAGACTAGGCCTAATGTCGGGTTACTGGTACTGTACTTTAAAACAAGATTTTTCAGATACCAATATTTTGTAACTGAACGAACCCTAACTAAATTTAACCCTAACTGAACCTGGTCCTAATCTAACCCAACTGGACCTGGGAGCTGATACTAGTTGTTATACCCCCATACCGGTAGTGTAGTCTAGTCTAGCAGCTGGTATTCCAAAGGATACCGGTACCAGTAGCTTAACAGTACCCATACTTTTTTGCTGCCACTGAAACAAGTTACTGATGAATGGGTTGGGTAAACCAAAATTACCAATTTTATTAAGTTATCTAAAAGAATAATAAGCACAAAACCACGTGGGAGTTTAGCTATCTAGTCTGACAACTTTCCATACCCTGCAACTGCTACATAGCTAAAGCAGGAATAATTCACCCACAATTTTGTGCAAAAGTATTTGAAATAACTTATATTATTAAAATAAATCTCAAAAATGCAAACTCCAATGAACTTCACCGGCACTCTAAGGCGTAAGGATTATTGTTACCGAAGAGGTTGGAGATTTTAGAAAAATTGTATTCATCAAAAACATTCTTGAAAATGGCTGGTGGGGCCCACATCCCCCCTGGATCCGTTTCTGGTCGTTCTCAACTAACCAACAGCCATGAGTACCGGCCAACGTTTTTCGCGATTGCGATGTTCAGGAGGGGTAAACAGTATTATGACACAAGAATTACTCTTCATAACTGAGTAACGCTTGCGGCAGTGGGCTTACGCTGTGATGTTACTACAATCGCAGATCATGCAAAGATCAAAATCATCGTTTCTAACGGCAGGTCAGTGAATACTGGCTACAAAGCACAAAAGTTGCAGCCCCTCCCTCTTGCCTATGCCCTAGGTTAGATCTATCTGTTACGACATTTTACGTACCGCTGTTTGACAAGAGTATTCACTGACAAAAGCATTAACTTGACAAGAGTATTGTAAATATGTCAAGTATAAATATAAATATTCTATAGGTCCAATAGATGTCTTTGTCGTACGGCTAAATTCATGCATACTTTGAAAAAAAAATCAAGTTTGAGGGCTAAATTTAGGAATAGGGTTTTCAATTCGGGTTCGCAAAGCTGAGTTGCGGCCTCAAAATAATGATGTGCCATTTTAGAAATGCTGGTTTGGCGCATGTTGCGAATAATACTAGCTGTTAGGGCAATTCTCTGGCATCCTTGTTTTCAGCTAATTTATCATCTTCATGTTTTGGCTTTATTAAAAACGTTTTTGCAAATTCACATCATGTTACTTTCATCAAAAAGCTAATATTTTCGGAAGAGTAGTGCGCAAACTTCGCAAAGCTGATCATGCGTTTATGCAAAGTAATTTTCAAATTTCGTAGAAACAATTGTCAAAGGGTCAACTTGCTCTGATTGCTAGGAAAGTGATATTTAACTTGCACAACAAATGACATTGAAAATTTTGAGACTTTGCACGTTTTCATTTTTTCATATTTTCTTCGGCTTTGCTTTGAAAAGAAGTGAACAGAGTCCAAAAAGTGACTTACCGGTAATGAATGACATTGTGGTAGCCAGAAATAGCATTCTTATCGGCCGAAACTAAGTTTTCAAAAGGCCCCAGCACGTTTCTTCTAATAGCTCAGGCAACAACATAGCATTAACACAAATCTGAAGTTTTATGCTTAAATGTTTTCTGTCAGCTTGGTTGGACAAGTTTTTAGAACCCCTTTTTTTAAAAAAATTGTAAATCAAATCTTTATTATATCTGCGGTATCACGCCGAAGCGGGTAATGAGTAGCGGGGTCCATCCTCGCGGCTTAGCGCCTGGGCAACACAGTTTCGAAAGAACGTCGCAGCAGTGGCGAGCGGTTAGCGACGCTGTGCTCGGTACTTCAGTTTGACCGACCCGGGATTCGAACCCAGACCTCCCACCTCAATAGCATTGTCTTAACCACTGAGCTAACCACTTAGGCCTATGACGAATTTTTGTATATTTTTAACAGACCCCTCAAAACAAATTTTTACTCTATTTTTGACATTTTGAGCGAGAAACACAACCTTCAGAACTAACTTAAATTTTGTTTATAGTCATTCTACTGTTTCGCGTTTTCGTCGTTTTGTAAAACGCTTTTGATCTGACTTTCGTAAAGAAAAAGCATAATACAAATGCGTTATCATGATTATTATGATTAACTTACTGTATACTTACAACGGCTTTCATTTAAATAGTGAAGCTGATAAAATGCACAATTTAAGCGACTTTGATTTATTATCCAATATTAGTGTTTTTCCATTCGCTTTTCACTCCTGGCTCATTGAATTGATGGATCCAATCTCGCATCTTCATACATTATGCACTTTGCCATCCCTGCACCTCCGATTTTATCTGCATCGCATTGTCGATCGATTCTCGCACACCCGATGGTAAAACGTCGCTAAATGAAAACGAGTGTTTGAACACCGTTTTCTCCAGCTAACTAGCCTACATGTAAAAACCATATTCCAAAAAAAAGGATAACATGTTATGTTATTACGTTGCTACAGCTGTTTTCTAATTTAGCATGGGCAACACTCATTCGTTTCATCTTTGATTTTTTCTCGAATAACCCCATTTGCTGTTACACAACCAAAGATTTGCCAATTCCGTTTTGATTATTCAGTGCGCAAAATTTGGCGCAAAAAAGGAAAAATAAAATTTTCATTGTCATATTTAAATCTCATCATTTAAACACGACCAAAGCCACAAGCCTGACAGACCAAACTCAAAATCGAAACGTACAAAATTCAAAATCAATTTTTATTTCAGCGCTCTTATGCAAAAGAATACAAAACAGCAGTTGACAAGATTTAAAATTGCGTAGCAGGATGCAACGAAAGAGCTGAAACGCTCACCTGGTCTGTTGCACCCCTTACTAAGACGAGAAAAGAGATTATTTACAATAATACGAAAGAAACTAAAGCTTGAGCAAAGAAAGGTTATGCTAGTCTATTTACAATATTTACACAGTCACAAGTTCACAACTGTGACATGAAAGCAACTATCGACAAGGTATAGCACAGTACATTAAACAGGAGATACATTGGCCAACATGTTTGGCAATCAAAACATGAACACTTTGTCATTCTGTTGCACAAAAAGCAACGACTAAAAACTATACATCAACATACAGTACATTATCCGCTTAGTACCTACAGTAATACGAACAATGCAAAGTGGATCAAGATAACTTCATTAAAGTGCGCAAGTGCTGGGGTCTTCTGCAAATGCAAAAATGTTTTAGTCTAGTGAATTTGAAGTTTTGACTAAGCCTTTTATGAAATTGCTTTAAAGCGAGGTCGGTAATTTTTTGAATTTTAAAATTTATAATTCGGCAAGATCTCGTTTGGGTCAGTTGTTTGAGAAAAATATACAAATTTCTGGTTTCATCTTTCAAATTCCGCATAGTGCAACAGCATGCAGCTGTTTAAAATGCAATCTATCCTAAATTGCTCTAGTGTTCACTGCTCATGTTCAAACGTACAGCCGAGTTTACGCAAATTTTCTATTATTTGTAACGATCATTCTGTGGTTGGGGAAGGGGAAGATTTGATTGGACCTTTTAAAGTTTTTCTGATGTCGTAGCAATAGCCCAACAAACTGGTGCAAAAAATTTATTTCAGCGGTTTTCTTCGTGGAAAAATATTATAACTGACGCAAAGATTTCAGGCAGCTTGTTATTCAGGTAGGCCAAGCCGATGGCAAATTTTGTGAAACCACAAAGCTGGAGGCATTTGGAAGGACGTGCAAACTACTATACGCTTAGGCTACTGTATAAACACGACCGTTACCACTAGCGTAGCCAGGATTTTGCAATGGGAGGAGTTGAGAATGACATTTTGAATCACATTTGACCATACGTTGTATACAGGAGCAGATCCAGAAAGTTTTGGTGGGAGATGTAATTTTGAATTAGGTTGAATGTTAACTAAATGCAAACACGTTTTGACCCGGAAACGGGTGTAGATAAGCCTTTTGAAAATGTTTCATGTCAGGGGCGTATTCAGATTTTTTTTCAGGCTGGGGCACCAATTTTCGTCACTTTTCAAGCGTATTTTTTTCGGCAGAGTTAATTTTAAGCAACTTAAGTACCGAAAACGACCCAAGGGGGGTCCGGGGGCATACTCCCCCGGAAATTCTTTGAAAATTTGCATACTGTAATGGCCATTTTAGGGCTTTTTAAACAATTTTTGGAAAAATTTGTCATATTTTTGGCCCCTAACTTCGAGTGCTTCACCAATGATGCAGTTTGTTCGCACAGTTTCAATTATGCGTGGTTAAGGCGACTAAGGCATATTGTTATGAATAGGTTTGAAATTATGGAAAAATTGTATTCATCCAAAACATTGTTGAAAATGGCTGGTGGGGGGATGCATACTCAGCATACCCCACATCCCCCTCACCTGGATCCACCCCTGGTTGTATAATCACAAACGATGGCCTCAAATTTAAGAGATATGCTTTAAACTAAAAATATCGAAGTCAGTTAAGGCACGATTGTTGTAAGGAAGTCAAAAGAATGCTTTCTGGTGAAACTGGTAAAACGATATTCAAATGTTGGCGATTTAGTTGTTTTTGAGCTCGAGTACATAGATCATTTTTGCTTAAAATGGTTTAGCCTTTTTTCTACGAAAGATCTAAAGGGCCGAGGGCAGTTGCGTGTGCAGGAGGGGCACTGCCCTGCTAATAAAATTCCGTCATTACTTCATAAGCCTAACGGCAAAGTACAAGATTCAGGAAACAACGCTAATGTATTCTTGTTATTATGACAATTACAAAACCAGATTATCAATGACAAAGCATCGAGCACTTCGAAATAAATATCAGAAAGAGAAGTAAGTATGGCGTCATTTGAGGCTCAATGGGGGAGGTTTGTAACCCCCAAAACCCCCCGTGGCTACGCCACTGACCGTTACTAAGCGATATTATGTCATAGAAAAGGTAGTGCAACTAGAATTCAAACTTTAATTTAAGTTGTTGCAAATATCTAGAATTAACAAGCAATTAGGCGAAGGTATAAATGTAATGCAGGAACAAGCAGCGAGATGCCATCAATTACCAAATTCGCTGTTTGTCGGAACAAGAGTAGAAAAAATAATTTTGGTGATCACATTGTAGCTATTAATATGACAAACATCAACGTTCCTCTTTGAAGCGTCTTTACTCTTCTCCACAAGACTCTCTTACATCTTTTAAACAGCTCTAGCCGTGGAGTGGAAAAACGCTGTACAAAAATTTACGGAAATTTTTTCACTTCATTTCAAGTTTTAATGTAGGCCTTGTAGGTAGCATACTGGATTCCTAATACAACCGTAGGTCAGGGGTAAGCAACCTTTCTTAGTTTGGGTTCCAAAATTGACTAATATCAATCAGTGGCGTAGGCAGGAATTTTCAATGGGGGGGTTGAAATACTTACCCGAATTTTAACTTCAATGTTGTCACTTATGAAGCGGTTGCGCAAGGCAGAGATTCATACTTTCGTAAGTGAAGAGCGGAAGCTATATCACAATTATACTGTAGTAGGCCTATGTCGCCTATAGCCTACCACAAAAACTCATTGCTAGCTATCATAGGTGGGCACAGCTAACGCAAAAATTAGCTCCGCTAACATCTAATCCGGTAATCAAAAAGATTAGCTTCGCTAACGTTAACCCGATAACGCGAATTTTTCGTTACCGGAAGCTAACGCTAGTCCGCTAAACCGCTAATTAATCATAAGATTATAATTTGAGGCAGAAACAACAAAAAATCAGCTTTGTAACTTGAGGCAATCATTTTAATATCGCATTTTCTAGTTGATCAGCCAAATCTAAACAATATCGTATCAATGCAATTTCCAAAAGTTTATTTAGTAGCACGGTATATTGTCAAGGTTTTGGGCACACGCTGAAAGAACTTACAACATTGAAATAAACTCGGCAGTGAAATTAGCACAGTACTGAAATAAGCACATTGACTGAATAAGTTCAGCAGGGAAATAATAAGCACAGTAGACCAACTAAAATAAGCGTCAGTCTGACTATGTCTGACTATCGCACATTTGCGAAATGCAAGGTTGATAGACCAGCAGCTGAGAGAGGTTAGCATAACTTTTCTTGGTACCAATAACCAAGTATATTGCGACCTGCTGTGAGTGCTACGTCAAACACCATCGGCGAAAAATGATTTCTGCCGGGTCAGATTGGATGCGTTTAGCCACAATGGCCAATGGCCAAAAACCGCTAGCATACCTTTTCTAGGTACCACATGAAACCTAGTGGAAACGAAAGCTTACATCGACCAGATCACGAAATGGTATGTGAAAGAAATTTTTTCGGCTGCTTTACCCCCAACAGAAACACCCAAAAGTTCGAGTGATGACGTCACAAAGGTATGCTAGCATACCTTTTATGGTACCACATGAAAGTTAGTGCAAACGAAAGCTTACATTGCATTGATTGCGAAATGATATTGGGTATGTGACAGAAATTTTTTTCGGTTGCTTTTCCCGGCAGAAGCCCCCAAAGTTTGAACTATGACGTCATAGCGAAAACATTTTGACTATGAATCGCGTGAAACTTTGTGCAAACGAAAACGTACATTGCACTGATTATAAAATGGCACTGTATGCGACAGAAATTTTTCGGCTGCTTTATACCCCCGGCAGAAGCACCAAAGTTTCAATTATGACGTCATATGAGTCCTTTTCGCTGTGACGTCATAACTTGCTGTGATGTCATAACTCGAACTGTGGGGGCTTCCACCGGGGGTATAAAGCAGCCGAAAAAATTTCTGTCACATACCATTTCGTGATCAGTGCAATGTATACTTTTGTTTGCATTAAGTTTCATGCAATTCCGTAGAGCGAGACAGCGCTGTTTCTGGCTATTAGCCTTCATCAGCCGCCCTCAGGTTAGAAACATTCATCTTCCAGGACGAATGATCTTGCAAGGATCACTCATCCCTTCGAATAAATATTTCTTAAAGAATTTAACCTTTGTGGTACGCATATCCACTCGTGTGGCTACGTCACCATTCCAGTCAAACTCTTTACGTGGCCAGGGTGAAGAGCAAACAACTAAAGAGCAGCGTCCTTCCTGGCCTACCGGACGGGAAGTCATGACGACTTCCTCTTGTTGGGTCAGAGGCAATTCTTAGTTTCATGCAATTCTTAGTCCAAGTTTTTTCGCTATGACGTCATGATTCAAACTTTGGGCTTCTGCCGGGGGTAAGCAGCCGAAAAAAATTTTTTGTCACATACCATTTCGTGATCAGTGCAATGTAAGTTTTCGTTTCCACCAAGTTTCATGTGGTACCTAGAAAAGGTACGCTTAGCATGACGTCATCACTCGAACTTTTGGGGTTTCTGTCGGGGGTAAGCAGCCGAAAAAATTTCTGTCACATACCATTTCGTGATCTGGTCGATGTAAGCTTTCGTTTCCACTAGGTTTCATGTGGTACCTAGAAAAGGTATGCTAGCGGTTTTTGGCCATTGGCCATTGTGGCCAAACGCATCCAATCTGACCCGGCAGAAATCATTTTTCGCCGATGGTGTTTGACGTAGTACTCACAGCAGCTCGCAATATACTTGGTTATTGGTACCTAAAAAGGGTATGCTAACCCCTCTCTGGCCTCTCAGTTGCCGGTTTATAACCTCTTAGCTCCTACATGTCGAAACAGTAATTGCGCAAGCTCAGCATTATGATGTCATTGACGGAGTTATTATTGCTTGATCTAAGCGCCTTGCTAGTAGAGTACCCGTAGATATTTCTCTGGCACAAAAAACGGGAAAATATGGCAACGTAAAGGCTTTTCTTTATTCAAACCGTGGCAGCAACTATTCTTATTCTAGCAGATTAGCGGATTGGCTGAAAAAATTAGACGATAACCAGTCCGCTAACATTCTTGAACGTTAGCTGATCAGCTAATCCGCTAGTGAAAAAATTAGCTTCGTTAATTAGTGGAATAGCGGATTAGTGATTTGTGCCCACCTATGCTAGCTATAGTATATGTGGCCTAGCGGTACTGCTTGCAGGTAACAGATCCTTCGTGACGGGTTCGATTCATGGCGGTAGCCGATCGCATTTGACAAATACAGTGGCGCACCCAGGATTTGGTTAAGGGGGGATCTGGGGGTGTAGCCGCCGGAGGCTAAGGGGGTTTGGGGGGATAGCCCCCAGTCGCCAACAAATTTTTGCGGTTTTCACAAAAAAAAAACACTCATTTTAGCACAATTTTTTATCGAAAAAGGGCATGCAGTGGTGCAATCACTACAAACAATGCAAAAATATTTTGCAGCTTATGCTGGAGGTCTGGGGTTCGATTCCCGGGCCGGTCAAATCGGCACAGTGTCGCCAACGACTCGCCAACGTTGCGACGTTGCTTCGGAGCTGTGTTGCCCAGACGCTAAGCCGCGGAGATGGGCCCCGCAAATCGTTACACGCTTTGGCGTAATCAGGGATGTAGTGGAGACTGCTTAGTCCGAGACCGAGATCGAGACCTTTTTATGTTTCGGGACCGAGACCGAGATCGAGACCCGAAAATTTCGAGACCTTTTAGTCGAGACCGAGACGAAACAGTTGCGAGACCGAGACTCGAGACCTAATCGAAAACAAAAAAAAATTTTTTAAATCGAAATTTTTTTATTGAACAGTGAACACTAAACGCAAAAATTACAATTAAACAGAGTTTTTCATGCACTTTAAATAAACTAATATTGAGAGCAAACCGGATGATAGCCTAGCCTGACGTGGCCGAAAAAGCAAACCACTTTGACTAAAAACTCTTTCTGCCGGTGCAGAAGTCAATTAGAAATCCATTAGTAAAAGGCAAAGCGCAACTGAGAAATTAGCTAGATAAAACCAGATCCTGCGACAAACTGTCGATTTTCACAAGTTAAACATTATAAACTTCGAAAAGAAAAGACTGACTTCGGAAATGAAAAATCAAATTCATTGACTTAAGAAAGTTAAAATTCAAACTCATCTACTTTGGAAAACCAAAATTCAAAATTATCAAATAATGATGAGCGGATTCAAATTCAAAATTCAAATTCAATCCAACCCTAGTACAGACGTAAACAATCCAATTAATTAATGCTGGAAAATAGTGCGGGGCTGTGATGACTCATTACAATGGCAGTCAGAGACGAAACTGCGTACTGACGTACCGTACATAATCCAATTATTTAAATTAAATAAAGCACTATCAAACAATTTTACAGCTGCGTAATCAGGGTACAAGGCAGATACGCAAGTTAATTTTCTTACGTCTGCAGTTTATAAAATGAATTAAACTTTTTTATGGCTATTTTGAAGTCTCAACACCTTGAAACCAAGCAGATTTTGATAAGATTTAATTATTAGAAGAATAGTTGAAATCAAATAAGTGCATGTAATTCTGGCAAACGTCATATTGAAATCATTTTCACAGGTCAGCATCGGATAGAAAATGACGCAATAGTGAGATTGGCTTTGATTCTGTAACTAACATGGAAGCGCGACTTCTTCGCTGACATGATGCAAACAACTAAAGTGCGGTACCAATAAAAGAAGTCTCGAGACGCAATTTCTGCTTCGAGACCGAGATCCAGTTGCTTCGAAACCGAGATCCGAATTTTTTACTCAGTCTCGAGATCGAGACCTCAAAATTTAGGTCTCGAGACCGAAACTTGTCTCGAGACCTCCATCCCTGGGCGTAATACAGCGAGTATAATGAAGATTTGATTTTTTTTGATTTGATCAAATCAAAATCTTCATTATACTCGCCGTAATACGCCGAAGCGTGTAACGAGTTGCGGGGCCCATCTCCGCGGCTTAGCGCCTGGGCTACACAGCTCCGAAGAAACGTCGCAACGGTGGCGAGTCGTTGGCGACACTGTGCCGATTTGACCGGCCCGGGAATCGAACCCCAGACCTCCCGCACCGATAGCGTGCGCTTTGCAATTTGATTTGATTGATGTCTAAAAGCAGAAGCTTGGCTAAAATAAGTGAAAGGAGGCTGCAAATATTATTAGTTTGAGAAATTACAGACTGAAAGTTAGGCTTTAGCACTTTATTACAGGGCCAAAGGGTGGGGGGCATGGCACCGTGGCCCCCCTGCGTGCACCTGTGGACATTAATATACCGGGTGGCTGCTGACTCAAAGAGAGCAAGCTCCCTGAACGCAGTCTCCCTCACTTACTGTTAGCTTTTCAGTTCACAATAATTTGAAAATAACCTCAATTATTTATTTTATCTACTACAGTAGCCTTTGTTCTCACCTTACCATCCATGAACACCGGCCAAAGGCCAACGCTTTTCGTAACTGCGATTGTGAAAGAGCTGTAAACAATATTGTGACGCAACAATCACACTTCGTAATTGAGCAACGTTAGGACAGTGGGCTTATGCTGTGATGTTACAACAATCGCAGATGAAGCAAGGACCAAAATTATCTTTTTTTACGACAAATCAACGAATATCGGCTATAAAAGCACAAGCGTTGCCAAACCAATGGCCCTACCCCTTGCCTACGCCCTTGATATAAATTACAAAATTCTTTTACGTGCCATCAAAAATTTGTCTGGTTTTGGCTTCACTAAAAGTAGGTCATGCTTCTTTACAGTCTTGTGGCTTCAAAAGCAGACAAGGAGTTGAATTGATTAAGTATTGTCAATATGAAAGTGAAGAAGCCTACACTGACTCCCATCAAGCCATACTGTAGTGTAGTCTGTACTGTGTGTAAGTTTACTTTTTCGATTGAAGAGAGAAGAATCTCTTTGCCAAGGCCTTGTTCAAGTGCTGTATAGAAGCGTTTGCATGCCAAGAATGGCACGTGCTGTATAGAAGTGCTTGTGTGTCAGGGTTTGCCCAATGCCCACCTCTGCCCTACGTAACAAGGGCGTACATCCCGGGGGGGAGGGGGGGGGGAATGCATCCCTCCAATATTTTTTGAGGAGGGATGATAATGCATTTGTGACCCCAATATTGGAAGAAATTAGTTACGCGATTGCTATAAAACATTCAATGTCAGGTGACGGTTGGCAGAGGAGGTAATGATCAGCGAGCAATCGCAGTAAGTGCACCGGTACGATTAAGCCCATATGGGTACCCTCGCTGTTTTGCTTTTCGCTTATATTAGTTTGCCATGCGTTAACTTTTTATTTCCGATCATGCTGTGATGAAGGACTGACGATTTGTTCAAAAACGTTCAGCTTATTTTCTGCACTGGCATGTTGTTTTGTAAATATCGTTCAGTCTATAATAGCTGAAGAAGTTTATGTTCAGAGATGGGCATTTATCGCGATAATTTATCGGCGATAGTTGTCGGCGATAATTTATTACCGATTATCGTTATCGCTCAAAATATTTTTGATTTATCGATTACCGATATCGATTTTGTAATATATTTTGTTATCGCCGATAAATTATCGCGATAAACGATTTTTTATGCATATAGTGTTCAAAGTTAGTGAGTTAGCGCTATGGAAAAAATACGCGGCGTCCACAAAGTCTTGTTGCAATTTGAAAAACTTCCCTTTCTTTTGTTTAAAATGCCACAGCAAAGTCCGTGGACTGCTCTCTTTTCTTGAAAAATCTAGAAAAACGTTTTTGCAATTTGACTTACGGAAAAAACTTCGTCAAACACATTGAAAGTTTACCTCAACATTTATCGGAAAAATTTATCGGCGATAATTTATCAATTGCAGATATCGCTTTAAAAAATTGAGATTTACTCACATGCAGCCATTGTGTCTTTCCTGAAAAATTTGTCGCTCTTTATGATACTGGTCAGTGATCACGTATGTTTATAGGTATAATTTACGAGAACTGGATAAAGAACAAAACGTTGAAGTGAATTTGCTGATTAACTGCCTAATTTTTGAGGAACGTTTGGTGCAGAAGCCTACATCCCAAAACAATAGAAGCTCAATAGGTTTAATGGCAAATAAATTAAGTGCAAACGTTCAAAGTCAAAAGCGCAGAGAGTGATTTTCTCGTTGGAACAGTTCCAAATTTCGTAAATGTTGTGGCTAATCAGTCACTTTTAGTTGGTTCTGGTCCAAGCAAGAAGTCATTGCGTTGCAAGCTTGGTAATCAATCAAAGCAGCTTTGCGCATTTCGAAGCTTGTTGACGTAAGAACGATTGACATGTCGTTAATATTTTGGCTTACGCAAAAACTTACGGCTTGCTTTAAACGAAACTTATTCATTTTTAATGAAAAAAATTAGTTTTGTGTTCGAACTGAAAACTAATATTGTAATTGGACAGCTCGTATATTGTTTTAATCAAGAATATTTGCGTAACAGCTAAAACTAACTAAAAATTGGCTAAGCCTGAGGTTATATAATCAAAATTTATGAGCTTATTGAGCTCTGGTAAAATGAGCAGAAGTCAGCATATCCTACCACACCAAATCTAAAAACTAACACGTAGCTATTAATCATGAACGTAGCGAAGCCTAAATGATAAATGCATTGTATTGTGAGATATACTGGAGATTAATCCAGTATTTGCATATGCCAAGAAATCTTACGTAACATATTTTGAGCTAATAGATCCACAGCGTCATTTCTAACGCAGCAGGCGTCATTACAGCTCGCAGCACATGGCTGCTGTGTGGCTGAGTGGTAGAAATGAAGAACCCGTTGGAAATCCATCTAATGGCAGGTACGATTAAATGCTAAATTTCAACAAGGTTTAGATGCAGAAGTAATGAAACCAAGGGCAACCATATCGTATAGGCTTCGCAAGAAACGCACGATTGTGGTTATCGACATGTAGGGTAGGCCTACCCAGGGGCGTTGGAAGTACTTTCAAGTAGGGGGGGTTGAAATTTGTGTTATCATAGCAACGTCTGGGGGGCTTCGCCCCCAGGCCCCCCTCCTTGTTATTGCAACATGCGTCATGCGTGCCATGCACTTAACTTCAGTAAAAGTCACTTAAAGACAGCTTGATGAACTCAAGCTTTCCTCTTGCTAGCATAGCACACAGTAGCCAGATCGGCGTTTGTAGACGTGTAAACCTCTGAATGAACGTATCATTCGTTCACAAGCTCCTAGTCTCAGGCTCCTAGGCAGGATCGTATTTAGGGAGGAGGCATTGTGCCATCCTCCCCCCCCTTTTTACGATGCCTTTTAATAAAAAAGAACAAAGCTAATGGTGCCAGGTGACTGAAATATGCTAGACTCTTTTGATGGTTTCTGTAGCCTGTGGTCAGGGGTGGATCCAGGGGGGTAGGACTAGGATGAGAGGTACACACCCTCCAACCAGCCATTTTCAAAAATGCTTTTCTTGTATATAATTTTCTGTGATTCCAACCTCTTCAATAGCGATAAGCCTTACGCCTTAAGCACGCATAATCGAAAATTTGCGAACAAAATGCATCGAATTTTTTTGTATTTAATTTCATATTTATCCTCCTATCACGAGAAAGCGATCAATGCGCTGTACGAGCTCGCTTAGGATAATAATTTGGCGAAGCACTCAAAATTAGGGTCAAAAATTTAAAGAAAATTATTCAAAACGCGCTAAAATAACGATTCGCAGCATGTAAATTTCCAAACATTTTCCGCGGGAGCATGCCCCCGGACCTCCCTCCGCGGTAGCATGCCCCCGGACCTCCCTCCGCGGTAGCATGCCCCCGGACCTCCCTCCGCGGGAGCATGCCCCCGGACCTCCCTAGAGCTTTTCTTGTTTCTCAATCAGCTTCAAATTTGTTCTGCCGAGAAAAAAACGCTTGAAAAATTTGTATAAATTATGGCCCCGCACCCCCTTTAAAAATTTTTCGCTACGCCACTGCTACTAGGATAAGCTAGCTAATTCTAATCTGATATTTCGTTGTTTCGCTGTTATTTGCCCAGACGTTTCTACTAAAATTGGAGAAAATTTTACTGTGACATCATGGTAAAGCTCTAAAAGCTTTTTGCGCGAAGGTATCACGAAATCCAACAGATTTTGCGATTTTGTTCGCCTTTGTCACGAAGTTGCAAACGTTAGTATGTTAGGTTGATGGTATCAATGAAGAAAAGAAACGAATAACAAGTGACGTCATAAGCCATTGTTGAAGTGCAATAGGGTGTACTGTAGTTATAAATTTTTGAAAGGGGAGACTTAAAATTTCTGTGGGGGGGCTAAAAAATTATAGGGGGGGCTTCAGCCTCCCTCAGCCCCCACCTTCCAACACCCTTGGGCCTACTATTCGTGAAAATCGGTACAAAAGCAAGAACTGATAGACCCTGAACTGTTCAAATTCATGTGCATTTTGACTCGTAATGAAACTGGGATGCTGTAACACCCACGGCCTGTTTCGTTTACAAGATAGTCAATGCAACTTCTATCTCGTTAGAAACATGCTATTTTTTCTGCACAATTGTCCGGCTTCATCCTCACTTTCAGTCGCTAGACTTTTAACGACGTGGTCGATAGAAAAACAAAAAAATTAGGTCACAACACAAACAAAAATTGGAAAACATTGAAAAATTGATTCGTGATGTGAAACTTGATTTTACAGATTTTGCTCATTAATTGTATTAAACTAGGTTATTTTCTTGCATCCAGGCAGTCGAAAGAAAATCCGGGCCCTGGGGCAGAGATATGATGCGGGCCCCCTCGGTACCAAAATTTAATTCTCTGAAAAAGGAAAGGCCTTGACATTGCGCACACGTAGCGTAGGCAGTGTGCGAAGTAGAAAATTTTTACTGGTGGGATGTTTTTGTCAACAATTTTGCTTGAATTCTGAACCCAAATAACAAAAACATGTTGCGAAAATGGTAATTATTGTTCAGTGGCGTAGCAAGAAATTTTAAAAAGGAGGGGGGGAGCATAATTTCACCATATTTTTTTCAAGCGTAGTTTTTTTCAGCAGGGCTAATTGAAGCAGATTGAAAAACAGAAAAACTTTCGGGGGTCCGGGGGTATGCTCCCCCGCAAAATTTTTAAAATATTACGTGCTGTAATGGCTATTTTAGTGCTTTTTGAACAATTTTCAGGTAAACTTTGTTTAAATTTTTTGACCCTAATTCTGAGTACTTCACCAAAATATGGTGCATTGTATTCGTACATAAAATTATTGTGCGTGCTTAAGGCGTAAGGCTTGTTGTTACTGAAGAGGTTCGAAATTATGGAAAATTTGTATTTATCAGAAACATAGTTGAAAAAGGCTGGTGAGATGAATGCATTCCCTCATCCCATTTCCTCCCTCCTGGATTTGCCCCTAGCCATACACTACAAAAGCCATCAAAAGATCCTGGCGTATATCGGTTGTTCTTTTTTACTAAAAGGCACAGTCAAAAGGGTCCCCTAAATACGCTGTTGGGGCGATGTCATTGGTCAATGACCAAAGTAAAACAGTGGTGGAGGGCGTACTGCGTGTTTGCATACCACCAGCAAGATGAACAAAAAGTATCAACGGTAGAATTTCGAAAACTTCATTAGCTTTGTTTTAGGCAGGTTTTTGTTTTATAAATGAAGCAAGGGGTTTGGGGGAGAGCAGTAAGCTATCCCTGCGGGGACTTGGACGGAGCCCCAGAAGGTATAAGCTAGCATTTTCTTTATTCATACTCTCAATCTCAAATATGATATGACAAAAGTTGGGGAACCGCTGCTTTGACATATTCTTAGTGCTTTCACTAACGCTTATAAAAAACTGCTGACGTGTTGCAATGTTGATAAAAAATGAACAGTTCTGTTCTGTAATAGACGCATTGAAAAGGTTGTTCTTGATTAGTTTGCGAAGGAAACCATAATGGCTACAAGATATGCTGGAAAGTATCGCCGCAGTCCGTACCCACAAGCAACACTTATAAAAAACATTAAACTCACGGTACTTATCACTGAGGGGGACGTTTTGGCATCCCCCCTGGACAAATTTTTTTTCTTTGCGTGGGGGACGACTATTTTTACTTGGGAGACTTGTCCCCCCCTGTTTCGCACACTGGACATAGGTCTTAACATAGCGAAGATGTAATTTCTCCAGCATTTCTTCGCGTGTGACCCTAAAGAAAAATTTTGTAAGAGCGGGGCTCCTTAAAACATGACGGGCCCGGTACTTTGTACCCCCCTGCCCCCCTCTCACCAGCCCTGCTTGCATCAACCACGAGTAACAATTTCACCAATCTTTCAATTATGTGCAACCAAGTATGGTGCTTTCGTCATTTTTTCCAATATTCCCTCGTGTCATTTCCTATTTCCTCTTTGAAAATCAACTTCTTCCTTAATTTTTGCACACTTTTTTCAGAATCCAGTTTAAGGAATGGGTTGATTTTGCACTTCGTGACTGACCAGCGCAACCGCTTTAACTTTCTTAATGTTTAATTCACGTGTTACATAAATTTGAAGACGGGGATATCTCAGTTATAAAAAATATCCGGCAAACTAGTCTCACTTTGCACTAAGCTATGATGACAGTTAAATATATTTTTTAAGTGTTTTTCTTTTAATTTCAATTTTAACTATTTTATCTATTGCGTAATGATAAATTTGTCTTGGAACTTTTTGGTACAATTAGTTACATTTAGGAACCCCAAAAAACAAATATTTTTGCTTGAAAAATTGTATCAGATTTTTCAACTTTTTTTTTGGCTCTCTTCCCATTCTCATCATTTCCTTGCAAATTTCTTTGGTTAAATTTCCAAGAATGAAAAAAGTTTTCCTTCGCGGGTACGGAAGTCCTGCACATGGCGTTGTACTGTGACGTTGTGATTAATTGCTCTTCAGTAGACTCTGCCGCTCACTAGAATAATTTTATACTCAGTGCGTAACTAGGGTTGTAATTCCGGGAAATCCCGATCCCGAATTCCCGGGATTTGGGGTATTTTTTCCAATCCCAATCCCGGGATTATATGTTTAGAAATCCCGGGACTTATTAAATTTACTATACCCCTGATTGACCGTTTTATGTCAGCCTACGGAAGTGAGCATCATGTAATGTTACAATTCTAAAGCACAGAATTAAGTTTTACGTACCCTAGCTCAGCGTTTCTCAAATGGTGCACCGCAAGGGTTAGCTAGGTGCGCCAAACTTGTATTTCGCAAATTTACGACCTGTTATTTGCACTATTCTTTATTTTCGGAATTTATACAATTGGATACGATGACCATCTTGAAGTTGTAAGATATCCGACATTGCAATTATTACAGTCATATTCTTGGCGCAAAACCCTTTTCCTGGCATGCTGCTCTACATGAGTGGAGTCAGAGAGAGACTAAATAAAGTTACTATTTTCTACACTCGATAAAGTTGTTGATGGAAACAGTATGATGTGCTCTAATGCCTCTAATACTTATAGCAGCTAACAGATAGCTCAGCTTCTGCCCAGAGAGATTTTTGTTCTTTCCATACTACTTTTTTAAATTATTTGCTCAATCCCGAATAATCCCGGGATTATAAGTCTAAAATACCGGGAAATCCCGATCCCGGGATTGTATAAACTGGTCCCAAATTTACAACCCTATGCGTAACTACAACCTGTGGGTTTTTATCGTAGCAACGTTCCCCAGTGCCTGGTATCGTGATGTTTCCTCCAGTGGTCGCTACTTATGTTGATCATTTTCAACTGGTAAAGATTAATTACTGATATTTTTTGGAAATAGTAGGGTCACTCTATTACTAGTTTAAATTTTATTTAAGAAATCTATTTCGTCCTTAAATGGACGTCAAACATCACCTTATTCAAGTAAAATCAACGTTCTCATTAAAGTACAAGAGAAATGGATAAGTGGTCGAAGTGATTCTGCTATTTGCAATAATAATCAATACGAAACCAGCCATGAAATTGCTTTTCGTTGCATTCTGATCATGTAAATAAGCTATAATGGTCTATTACAGTAATAGCCTATTTGTATGGAAAAATCTTATTGCTTCCGTTGTGCAACATATAGGCCTGTAGCCGGTTGCATAACACATTAAGTCATTGTTCATTAGGTCGTTCTTCTCATTCGTTTTGAAATTTACTCCCATTGCGGGAGTTTTGCGTAGTAATTTTGGTTTTTAATGAGCTCTGAAATATTTTGCTTTATGCCTTGAAAAGGTCAGTAACACGTGCTCGCGAATTTGCGCAATGTACGTGCACTTTCTGTGTTTTGCGTAAACGCGTGATAAAGATTAAAATTTTCTACCTAACCTATTTTTATTCATTAACTAGTAAAAAACAAGTTTTTGAAATCATGTTATTGTAATTGTGCGATTTTTGCTTGAAATATGTAAATTTCAGAAAACTAAAATGTAAAAGCTCGCCTAATAACTGTTGTCCTTCAACCATCCGTCACCACCGCGCGTTAAGAGGCAGTAATAAAGATGACGATCTTCGTTCGAAGCACCTACCTGCTGTCATTACTGTCAACTAATCGACCATCACAAAAAAAATCAAGTCTTCCTTATACTCGCGGTATTATTTTCTTAAACTTATTCGTTGAAAATGTGTGGTGTGGCTTTAGTACCTATAGACCAGGGGTGGGGAACTAGGGAACCATCAAAGCACAGCGGGCGACATCAATTGCATAACATTTTTAACAGGCCACATTTACTTGTAGTTTTTAAACTTCGTTTTGAAATTACGCCATATTCCGTCGCAAATTTATCCAACATTTGTGGTGAGCTATTTTTTACCTTAAAATCAGAGACTTTTGCACGGTTTTTGTGTCACAATAATAGCATGTAGCTGAGTATAAAGTTGGCTATGTTTGAGAAAGGTCGTTGGTTTGTGTTTGCTAGAAGATGAATGTTTCTACTCTACCATTGTGTTGTACACTTAACAAAGTTCTGACGCGGGCCACCTTCAAAACTTAAGCGAGCCGCACGTTCTCCACCCCTGACCTACATATTATAACTTTGGCGCGTAATTTGTTTGAAGCGTTTAGGTTTTCCCATGTCCAGGAGCGGATCCAGAAACTTTTGGTAAGGAGGATGTGATTTTAAATTAGGTTGAGTGTTGACTAAATACTAAGACGTTTAGATTCGAAAACGGCCGTACATAAGCTCTCTGAAAATGTTTCGTGTCACGGGCGTATTACCAAATTTCGTCACTTTTTCAAGCGTAGTTTTTTTCCGGCAAAGTTAATTTTAAGCAACATATGTAACAAAAACGATTCTAGGGGTGACCTGGGCCATGCTTCCCCGGAAAAATTTTGAAAATGTGCATACTGCAATGGCCATTTTAGCGCTTTTTGTTCAATTTTCAGGCAAAGTTTGTTCATATTTGTGGCCCCTATACTCAGTGGTGGGCAGTAACTAGTTACAAAAGTAATTGTTTCTGTAACTAGTTACTTTTTTAGTGACTGTAGCTGTAACTAAGTTACTTTTCTGCAAAAGTAACGGAATTTGTAACTAGTTACCACTTTAGAACCTCAAAAGTTACAGTTACTTTTATGGGGCATCTTCCTCCGCTAGAAAAAATGGAAAAAAATTATTTAATTTCACTCCATTCGTAATAATGCGCTCTTGGTTCTTTGACGAGCCCATTGAAACTGAGGCCGAATTGAAAAGAAAAATGATCAATGTACTAAACAAAGCAACCGACAATGCTCTTGATCAGTGGTTCTCAAACTTTTTTGTGCCATTTCCCTTTACGGTACTCTGCGTATCATCATCGCCCCCTCACCCTAATAAGCTTGTGTTCTAATAAACCTCGCAAGGGCGAGAGCTACTAATGAATGGGAATTACCCAATTCGCTAAGGAAAATGCGGTGAAGAGCAAAAAAAATGGTCTTACACGGTTCATGAGCTATCGCCCCCCTTCGCTGCTTTCGTCCCCTTTTGCTTTTTGCCCCCTGGTGCTTCTCTTTCGCCCTCAAGGGGCCGGTATTGCTCACTTTGAGAAACACTGCTCTAGATGCTTCGACAAGTAGTGACACCGACAAAGACCGTGATGCAAGCTCAACTTGCTTGATTGACAGTTTTTTGACTGTTTGTTCGCGCAATCAAAGCGACGAAGATCTAGCAATGTCGATAAAGTACAGAGGAGTTCCTTTTCGCCTCGCCCTCACAAACTGTTGATGCAAACGCTTTTATGCACGCAGAACTTATGGAACTTTTAATTCATTACGATACTGCTCTTCCTTCTAGTCATGAGCATATTTAAAGGGGGGAGGGGTTAAAAGGGTGATCCCCTTGCCTTTTAGTAAAAAAGAACAAAATTAATGCTGCCAAGTGACTGAAGTACCGGTATGTCAGACTCTTTCGATGGTTTCTGTAGCTTATGGCCAGGGGCGGATTCAGTGGATAAGATCAGGGGTAAGTAGGCCTATCCCCTTCACCTGACATTTTCAAAAATATTTTTGATAAATACAATTTTTCACAATTTCGAACTTCTTCGATAGCAATAAGCTTTTAAGCTTTACGACTTAGCCTAAGCACGCATAATCGAAAATGTGCGAACAAAATGGATCATATTTGGCGAAGCACTCACAATCAAGGTCATAAAATTTAAACAAAGTTTGCCTAAAAATTATTCAAAAAGCACGAAAACAGCCATTACAGCATGTAATTTTTTTAAAATGTTTTTGGGGGAGCATGCCGTGGACCCCCCTAGAGCCTTTTTTGCTTCTCAATCAGCTTCAAATTAGTTGTGCCTTATAAAAACTACGCTGGAAAAAAATGTCGAATTAGTGGGCCCACCCCTCTTCGCCATGCTACTGCTTCTAGTGCTGCAGTTGAACGACTTTTTAGTATTGAAAAAGACATTTTAAAGCCGAAGCGCTTTGGGCTTAGTGATATATTATCACTTTGAAATGTTATCGTTTTGAAAGGCAATCAATTGTTATTACTGTAGCGTTTATCGTATCAGAATCGTAGCCTACTTCCGTTTGGTTTCAATATAAAGATGAATGATTTTGGTTTGAATACACACGATGGAGCTCTAGGTCTACATGTTAAGAATTGAAATTTTTTTTTGGTTTTGCGGCATGCAAAAAAGTAACTGTAACTTGTAGCTGTAACTAGTGACTTTTTTAAATTTGTACCTGTAGCTAAGTTACTTTTTTTGGGAAGTAACTTGTAACTGCAACTAGTTCCTTTTTAAAAATAACTTGCCCACCATTGCTCCTACCTTTGAGTGCTTCACCAAATATAATGCATTTTGTAGGCTACGCACAGTTTCGATTATGCGTGCTTAAGGCGACTAAGGCTTATTGTAATGAAGAGGTTCGAAATTATGGAAAAATTTTATTTATCCAGAGCATTGTTGAAAATGGCTGGTATGGGGGGATGCATCCCCCCCCCTGGATCCGCCCCTGCCCATGTCTGGTCCGTACTTTTGGGAGGGCAGACATCCTTTTTAGACATTTGAGGGAGACGGACAGTAAAGTGGATATAACGATCTCATAGCGTATTCATTTCGATTACGTGGTGGTTTCAATACGCAACGTAATAACAATAAAATTAATGGCAAAATAAGCTATGGGTCATTTGTTTGCAGCTGGTTGTAGATTATAATTAGGATCTGACAACGCTTTCACTCAATGACAGCAATGTTCAATGATCTATTAATAATGCTATCGCTTATGTCATGTCAGCGTGTTGTGATGACGTAAGATTGACCTGAATAAATAGAAAAGGTGAAGCAAAACGGATAGGTCAATTGAAGAAGCGCAAAGTTTAAGCTTTAAAAATATGTCTAACTACTCTAAAATATTGATGAGTTGACTAAAATAATTTGTTTTGCACGAAGAAGTTAGTAGATAGTTTCAATTTAGTAAAAATAAAGTGATTGGGAATTTCTGGAAAAAAATAGGAAATAGTGCTAAAGTGCAACGATGAAACGCAAGAGCAGATAGTTTTGCAAATAACAAGATAATTGCTCTGTTTTGGGAAAAGTTGGAAAAGAGGAAGAACAGTGACGTAGCGAAAAATTTTAAAAGGAGAATGAGGGTCCATAAAGTACAAAAGCCATCAAAAGAGTCGGGCATATTTCAGTCACTTAGCAGCCCATGTTGTTTTTTACTAAAAGGCAAAGTCAAAGGGGGGGGGGGGGGGAAGCATGGTACAATGCCTCCCTCCTTAACTACGCTCTCAAGGAAGAAAGTGTATGCATAAGCTGAATGTTGGATTTTTTAGTAGTAGAAAAACCCAATCGGGCAATATCTTAGTTATTTTGAAATGCTTTGCTTTTCTTTCAACGTTACGCTCTGGGGTAATTTAGGAAAGTCTGTTTCAAAATATTTCAATGTGAGTAATTAATTGATATAGGAATTCAATATTGCAATTAATGAGTCTAGTGCAGAAAAAAGTCCGCTCAGAAAATTAAAAGCTTATAGGTGAAATTAATGATACTGTATAAGAGAAAAGCAAAAAAGTACTTAGTAATTGCAGTTGGCTCCTACTATAAATTAAAGCATCGAAAAGCATGCTTGAAGCCAATTTGGCGTTTAAGTATTTTATTTTTTCACTCGATACTCTTGTCAATATACGCGCAATAAATCCCTCACAGATTCGCGTCTTGCGTCGCGCAGTAGAAGGTCGTTGTAGTTATGCGCAGAACTTTTTTGATGCAAAAAAAGAGGCTGAATTGCACTCGATATAAATAGCGATGCGCTAAAATCTTACATTTAGTCTTGTGAATAGTAAGCAGTGCTCATATCAATATTGTATTCTAACGAAAGTAATAAAATAATTAATTTGACCATTCGCAGCGTAAAAGGAACGTTCTTCTATTGGTAGATTTTTGACGATATTATTTTGTTTAGTTTTTTGATAATTATATTAGCATGGTGAAAAACTTGGTGTTAAACCAGTTCCTAACGAAAATGCCTCTGAATGATAAAGATTTTTACAAGGTAAGTCCTGCATATATCTGGTCTAGATTAATACAATAATTTAGCAATACACAATCATTTTATATATAGGCCTAGACCTAATTACTAAATTATTTTATGAGAATAAGATTGAAAATGGTTGACAGCTAACAAAAGTGCCTACCTGTATCTTGTATGTAAAAATTTGCCTTTTTTACCTGCGCTTAATCGACTAAAGTTTCTAAAGTTTTTTTCTTGTTTTCAGTTCAAATGTTCGTCATTGAATGATATTGATTCAAATTCACTCACTAATGGGAATATTATATACGAGCGTTCAAGTTTATGCAGCTCTGCTTGCAGATTGCAAGAAAAAATGAATTTTTCTACAAAAAATAACCGATTTAGAACTTCGGTAAGTAAAGATGTCCACATAATTATCAGAATAATGTGGAGAATTTGAGCTATATTGAGAAAAAAATACGAAATAAATTTTTTAGAAGTGTTTGTAATTATCAAGAAAGTTCGAATGTTTCATATAGGTTTGTTGAACCAATCCTATCATGAAAAGCTGCAATAGCCTACCTCATAGTTAAAAAAGGCTGATATTAGCGTCTGGATAAATTTGACCAAAAAGTACCACTACTAAAAAATTTTTCATTTTTAAGGCTTTAAAATCTGAGCTTTTTGTAAAGGGCAAAATGGAGATGAAAAACAAGAGCTATACACGATTATAATAATGAAAGTGTGTTTTAAGCAAGAGTTTTTTTATATTTGATATTGTTTCAGCATACCCTCCCTTCCAATATGTCTGTTCCTTATTCCGTGGTGATATTAGGGGAACTTAACGTAGGGAAATCAGCACTATGTCGGAATTTTTTCCGGTCTGGCCTCACTGGAGGTCCTGAAAAAAAGCGCAAAACTGTGGATGAGTGCGGAGACGAGTTATTCGATGAACCAGCTGAAGAATCTGCTAAAAACCGTAAGTATATCGAAAGTAGATTTCACGCTACAACGCAAGCGCATTATGAAAGTTATTTTAAAGATTAGATTCTGGTCAGCAAATTGAGGATGTGATATGATGAAAAAAATTAGATCAATACGGTAGTTACATCAAGAGGCTTTTTTTTTTCGGTGGTCTCTACCAGAGCAAACAGGACACTTAACCGCCTTAATACTACCTTTTTTGCATATGTGAACCCTAATTTGATCTTTTTTCTGGGCCTGCTAGTTTGTTTTCGTATTAGCAAGAGAGTGCTCTCAAGTTTTGACGAAAAAAATTATCTGAGTCTAGACGAACTTTTTGCATTACCTCTCGTAGACAGGATGCAAGTCTTGATTACGTGAATATGGACTTTTTAACTCATTGATCATCTTGATTGGAAAAAAATTAATTAAAAATTAATTGCTGAACTTTTTTGTTCGTTCTCTTTATTGTGCCACTTGCAAATTTGATAAGAGTTTTTTGGTTCAAAACTTCCACCACGTTATCCAATGTTAGCCTACGCATGCACTCCACCTTGGGGTTTTTTAGATAGGAAATTACACTCCGAATCTGAAAGTATTTAAAAAAGGAGCTGTTCCCAGCACTTCATGTTTATTTAATAATATGGGGAAAACCTGACTTTTGTTCCCGAAAATTATCTCCGATTGTTTGGTGATTAGTTTAAGTGGTTTGAAAAACGTTGCCACGAGTTACAATTGAGTTCCTTAAAGAACTTTCAAAATAAAAATGCCCAAATTTTAAGTAAAAATATATCGCCAAAGAGTCAGCTTGGACATGATATTCATGTGCTGAAAATTAAGTCTGCTTCCCCATAATAAGTTATAATGAAATCAATAAAATCAATGGGCATCTTATTTTAGAATATTTCAAAAAACATAATGGACTCAAGCACACACTGTGCATTTGAGCTTGCATGCAAACTTGCACACACCAAAGTGTCAAGCAAATACACCTAAAAATTTCAAAAGTTTAGCGCTTTTGACGAGAGATTGAAAACTTCAACTATGCGTATACCTAATTGGCTGGTGTCAATTTCAAAAGTTTTTTTGTAACTTAAGCGCTCATCGAAATTGTGATTACTACTATTGTAGCAGTGTAAGATTGAGACCTTTTTTTTTTCAGATTACGTTTTCGAAAGACCTGTATTCGTAAATGGAGTTGGAAATAAAATCCGAATCTTGGACGTCAATACAGAGGCAAGTACTTCCGCTTTTAGTTGCAATGACGTACATTACAAGTACTTCTTGCTTTTTATTGGCTCGTTGCCTAATCAATTTTACAAAGTTTCAATCACTGGGGATATTAGCCACCAATTTTTAATGCATTCTCTATCACTTGTCCGTTTATGGTTAACGAAATAGCTTTTCACTTACTTTTTGAGTATGAAGATGTAATTGTTAACTGTTGATACTTCCTGCAAAAACTATCGTCTTTTAATTTGGTCAGGTCGTTATTCTGAAGTGGTTTCTTTTTTTGGAGCCACATTGTTGGTGTCACGGTTAGCTCCTTTCAACACTGTCAAGACCATCACCATCAACTATGAGAGCGTCGTTTTTGCAAACTTTAAACATGAATATACAAACAAAATGGAGGATAAAAAGCGGTTGAAAAAAGACTAAATCACCTTGTTTGTAACAATCCTTTTTCGTTGTTTAAAGAATTCGCTTGATAAAAACAGAAAGTGGCGAGTAAATTAGCGATAATCCGCCGATAATATGCCACAACAAACCAACGAACATTTCGCAATAAAGTCGTTCATTCTCAGTGAAGCAGCATTCAGTTTTCAGTAGTATCGGTATATTCATCAGGATAAGAATCCTGCAAATGCATTTACACTCGGACATCACTTTCTACTGCAACGCAGCGAGAATAGCCGCAAACGAAAGCACTTTTGCGAGCTTCACGCGCACACAGTGCGCTAAAACGGGCGCGCAACGAGCATAATCCAGCTACGTTCGCGCGCATCGTGACAATTTTCTAATTTCACGCACAGCGCGAAGCAAACTTGCACAAATTTGCACAAAAAATGGCCTACTGCGAGATGAACAAAACATAATAAACTCTTTGGTAGCAATTTCACGCGTGTTAGCGTACCATTAAATGTGTCTGACTTTACTATAGCAGATCATGCTAGGACAGAGCAATTAGGTTCTTTGCTTGATTAACATTAACAATTGCAAAGGTTGCGTCGCACCTTGACCGGTTGAAGTTGAGATATTTTTGGACTTATCGATTTCCTCTGCTTGCAGAAACAGTTTTTGGAAAGCGAAGGACTGGATAACTATGACGAACTTCATCAATATCTAGACGTGTTTGACGGTTGCATTGTAGCGTACACGCTTACTGGTAAGGAAACAAACAAGGAGTAAATTTTGCAGTTAATACCAATCGAAAACGTTCTCTCAACGCAATCTGTGTTGCTTACACGTTTTTCGTATATATGCCAGTATTCTTTTCTCTACTAAGGAATTGGTAAAGAATGACGCTGCCCATACTCATTGTGACATGATTTGCTTTAGTATTACAGTATATTTTGTACATGCCGGGTTGAAGAAAGATAAAAAATAAATTGTTCACACAAGAATTTATGCTCACAGAGAATCGTAATTATTCCCTGCTTTTCAACAAAGTTTATGGGACGTTGAGAGTCAAGCATACCAACTGAAGGACTACTTGTACGTGCGTCATTTTTAAAAATCACTGCAAAAGAAAGCGTGCTGGCTTGCCATCGAGAGCAGAAGTGCGTACGTGTTGCGTGATCGAGCAAAATATTATTGCCTAGCCACTTAAGCGATTTTTAACACGATATTTTGGGTTTCTTAATGTCTGTGATTAAGCGCCTTCTTTTGCCCTGTCGTCAGTGCATGTGATTTAATTACAAAGCTCGAGGTAGCCGACCAGTTTATTAAAACCACATGCTCGTCAATTTCGTAAGAATGGACTTCACAATGAGGGAAATTCTAAATCTTTCGCAGAAAAGAAAACCCAAAATCGATATTTTTCGGCTGAAAAAGTGTAAAAATGACTATCAATTTCCAGGAAAAAAAATTGGAAATTTTTGACAACTTTTTTTTAATTGTTGGGCCCAAAAACTGAGTATTGTGTTTTGAGAATATTGATTGGAAACCTTGTTTTTAGATTACAGTACTTTCGAAACTGCCAAGAAAATTTTGAGGACAATCACGGCCATCCAAGCTAGCACGGATCATAATTTTTCTGTGGTGCTGGTTGGTAACAAATGTGATCTAGCCAGAAAGAGACAAGTACCAACTGCTGGTAAATAAATAGTATATTAATTAACTGCTTGAATTTTATTGTTTACAATTCGTAACGATAATACTGCAATCGCCATAAAAAAAAACATAATTTTACACTGCATTATGAAATATACAAAGGAAAAATAATAATAATTTATTTTAAGAAAGGTTAAGCATAAGATCTGGCTGCTGGAAAGTTTGTGTTCGTATCTGGTCGGGGTCGTGCAGCTGTAATCAACAAATTAGCTATAAAATACATGAGATTTTCATATCAATCTGATAACTTTGCACGCACTAAATGAAAATACACTAGGTTTATCCAAGTATGCTGGATGCTATTTTTGTGTTAGATGGAATTGAATTAGCGGAAAAATTCAACGTCAAATTTATCGAAACTTCGGCAATCTTGAATGAAAATTTGGAGAAGCTTTTTCAAGGAATAATTTATCAAATTCGATTGAGAGATTTGCAAAGAAATTTGGAGTCTATTCAATATGCAAATTTAACTCCTTTCCTCACTGATGCGACAAATCGGAAACAGTGAGTACTTATTTCACTTGCCTCCAGGAAGTTAATTTAAGTGTGGAACGTATACAGTATTTATTTTTGAAAATACACCTAGAGATTCAAATTTAATTAAAAAAAAACAACTATTGGAATACTAGCAAAAGAAGCTCGAAGTTATGCAGTTTATAAAGGAATTTTTGTTGATTGTTCATTCTTATCAAACTAAGATGATTTGTGTGTGAAACGTAGGCATTTAGATTTTCTGCTTCCATGTTGTATTTTTTGCAAAGATTAGTTATTTGTTGCGCTTCAAATAACCAAAGTCTATTGCACAGAACCACAGCAGTTGACGAGAGTTCTACAACTGAGGATGCATCAATTTTGCCCAAATGTGATCAATCAAGAGCTGGTTTGGTTCGAAGATTTTGGCAAAAATTAAAAAGAAAAGAAAAAATGGAAACCCAAATTCAAAAATGCCTTGATTTTGCTGTTTTGTGATTAAATTTTCGGATTAAGTTTTGTGCTATTTGACACGATTTATTTATTTATTAGTTTTTATATTAAGTACATGCAATTATGTTACAATTACAGTCTTTGTTTACCCAATTTCGTGATGAGACATATTGCAATGAATTTTTTTTATTAGGCCTATGCTTTTTGTTTTGTGAATTTGGAAGTTATAGTTCGGTAGCTTCTGCAAAAAGATAATTATGTTGTTTGTGTTTTTTCGATTTTTTATATTTATCGACAATTCGTATCTATGGTTTGTGAAGCTTTTTGATTGTGTAGAAAATCTTCAGTTGTTTCTGTGAACTCTTCGATTTAAAAGTATTAACTAGCAATAACGCTGAATGATCAACACAGTTTAAACACTGTTTTACAGACGAGGTTTTGTTTTGCAAATCGTGCTAATACACAATGTTGTTTCTTGCAACCACTCAAGTCATTGTTGTAGCGAAGAATAAAGCGGCGAGAAATATATGCTTCAAAAAAGTTACACCTTGCATTGTAGAACCTCGTACTTTTTATTGAAATTTTGGAGATAATCCGTAATGGACACGATTACTGGAATTTAAGCAAAGCCAATTGCTGGAAGCAGAACAACACGTCATGTTTCTTTGATAAAATTAAAAATGATAGCATTTGGAAAAAGTCGTGGCATATAAATAAATAGGTAAATAACTGAAATTAAGATTAATTTCAAATTATATTGAACTAAAAATTCAACAGTAATTGAGGAGACTGCGATGCGAAGTGAGCGTGCGCTCTTCCAGTCAGCAGCCACCCGTTATGTGATATTTTTATGGCAAATGCGATCGGCTCCAGCCGCGAACCCGGCACGTAGGATCTGTCACCTGCGCGCGGTACCGCTAGGCCATGTTGCTGGATGACCGCTAGGCCATGCATAATGATACCACAAAACTGATTGAGATTACTTCAAAGCGATTGAAAAACAAATCTGCACAAAATAGCATTGTGTTTGTTGCAAAAGCCTATCAAAAGTAGGTTAAAATAGCTGCTGGTATTTCTTTTTTTTAGTAGGATACTGCAAAGCCTGTCTGTATGCGAGTCTTTTCGCCCCATTAGGCCAGGCCTACAAAAGTGCTAAATAGCTGTCCGTAAGTGAGAAAATTATAAATTTAAATCCCACTCTCATATGCGGTAAACCTTCTTGGAAATAAAAAGGAAACCATCAAAATCTGTGACCTTTGAATAGAACCGAGTAAGCTATAAAGAATATGACTCGATAAAAACAGGTTTGCTTTCGGTAATTTTAAGGATGTTGGTTATACAACCTATTTCATTTAAAGCAAAAATGTTTATTTTAGTCTGCAGGGCTATGAATTAACCGCAGAATAACAAAAAAATGATAGATTAGATAAAGTATTTAAGTGTTGGAGTTTTGGCCAAATCAGTCAGAATTATCAATCCGATGCGTGGCATGGGTTTTTCTAAAACCCGAGGCAGTGTGCGACCAGTGCAGGCTTGTAGACTCATTGAGAAAAGAACTGGCCAGAAAAGTTGCTGGTAGTTTCATTAGAAGTGCTGATGCAAGCATGTACAAAGAATTACCGACTTGCAACTTAAAGGCTAATAGTGAAAGATCTGGATTTTTATTTGGGGTATTTGCCAAAAAGCTTTTATTCCATAGATTACCGGGTTCAAGTAAAAAAGACTTTAAACTTGTATGCTAAAACTTTTCACTTTACTACTTCCGTACCAATCGTATCGTTGAGGAACTTGACTCAGACTTTACGTTAATGACTTCAGATTAGCCTTGCATTCTGAATCTTGAGTTGCAGGCCTATAGTTTTTATGAATCGCGAAAAAAAAAAAACAATCTAGAAAAGTTTAACTTTTTAGTGCGCATATGCTTAGTAATGTTTGCCGCAAGTGTATTTAAGCCCATACATATTACTTAGCTTTAGCCCGTGCAGTGCAGTCTTGTAATGTAGTGCAGGACATACCGCGCTTGAAGTCGTATTGAAGAAGTTTAAGTCTCATCGAAACAGGGTTTGACTATACAGATACAAACGTTTCAAAGAAACTATAGCTTTCCTCATAAAATTTATGCATATTGCCTGACCTTTGTTATTTTTTATCCGTTTGACTTATTACTTAAATTTGTTTCTTTTTAATCAAAGGCATGATTGCAGGGCTGGTCACAACGGAACAGGTTTCCTTTGGTACCGCTAACAGCATATTTACCCTCTTCAAATATCCATTTTGTGAGAGTCAATTGCTCGTGGGTTTTCTACATCACTAATAGTTTTTAAGCAACCTAAATAATTAAAAAATATTGAGTATCATAAAAAATTTACGAAAAACTTCATGCTTTTCGAAAGAAGAATAAAACTACAGTTTTAAAACTTGGCGTTTCAACAACGTAGATTCATCTATCATCATCAGTAATAGTCCAACCAACGCAGTACTGATGGCAGCTGACTCTATGTTGTCGAAACGTCCAGTTTTGAGAATTACTGTGTTTCAGTTTTCCTCCATAAGCTCTTTTCATCCCATGTTATTGTATATTTTTGTTTCTGAAAAATGGATGTGTGATTGGTTTTTGTTGAAAAAATCACTGAAAAATTTTATGGAAATCCCCGAAATAAGGATCCAGACATGGCTGTGGAATGCTCAAGATTTTTCGAAATTGACAAACGTATTGACTAATGTGTCTGACATCAAAATAGTTTGGTTTGCATGCAATGTCGTGCTTAGGATTTTTGAAGCAATTCAAGTCTAATACTGGCTTTTTTGAAAATGCGGGAGAAAAAACGGAAGAAGTGAAAAACAACGAACTTGAAAATTCGATTGCGGGAATTTAAGAGCATAATGCTTTGCATAAGGCTCTTGAAGCAAAACTTAATGAGATGCAATTACGTTAAGACAGTGAAAATGGCCTTTCGAACTATTAGCTATTTGGTAGTGCCGAGCGCAATGTGACATTTTGTTGAAGAAAACTCTGCAAAATTAAGAAAGAGAAAAAGCATGCGTCTCGCTTGAAATTATTGCGCTTATAACTATATAGCAGGTATGGAGAACCACTTACCCGCGGGTCACACCGTGACCCACTAGCAGATTCCAGTGACCCACTTCCAGTTTCAAAACTTTTAGGAAAATGTTAACAAAGATTTAAGAATTGACGAAAGGTTTAACTCTTTTTTCTTTGGTTTTTACGAACTTTTTTTGCTCTTACACCCACCATTTACAGGAACTTCTGTATAGTGAAGACCAATTTTTGCTCATTCCCGAAAAATTTGTCATTACTATCATTAAATCCGTGACCCACTTTTCAATTTTCAAATTAAGGCTTCGTATATGACCCAACAGCTAGAAAAGGTTCGCCTTCCCTGCTATGCATCCTTAAAAAATATCAACCAAATTTACACAACCCTCTCGGAAATGGAAAGGAAAAGCACTGGCCACTTATTATACTTGTGACCTTTCATTCGTAATGAAACTCAGCCGAAATTCTCACTTCACGAAAACAGGTTTGCTCGTGGTAATGTTTAGGAACTTGGCTTATGGCTATACTAAAAGTCATAAAATAGTAAACAAGTTGAACGTGTCGGTTGAAACTTGACATCGAATGCGAAGTTTTTGTATCTTAACGTTGATCTGCAATAATATGCCTGTCATTCAAATTAAGCTTAGATGGTTGAGCCAACAAAATCTGAAAGTATTATGTAATGAGACTCGAAGACTGAAAATTTTTTTTCAGGCGTCTATTCATGTTATGTTATTCTGGACTCTACTTTGATGCAGCGTTGAAGAGACTCGCGTCAATAGCACGAATTTAATTGCTATTTTCAAGGTCTTGTTCGAGACTCCGATCTAAATGATTCAAAACTTGTGACCGAGTCTCTGTTCTTAAAATACGATATTATTTTTATCTGTTGTGTTGGCAGTGAATGAAAACGGAATTTCACCCGCCCGTCGTGTATTTAAAGAAAGGAAAGGGTGGCAAACCGTAGCATTGTGCCATGCAGTTGCGGATTAAGAAATCGCGTGGCCCGGGGCAGATAAGAGTGAATATTCCGTCCAAAAACAAGTGAAAAGCAAAAAAAAGATCACACTCCCTCAGATGTCCAATATTCCGCCCAGAATCAAGTAAAGAGTAAAAAAGGGTGATCACGTCCGAGCGTGGGGCCAGGTGCAGCTTAAAAATTCTCGTTACGTCACTGCTAATAGCATAATGCAACCGGTAGAACTGAAAGTTGTCAGCGACATAGCAAAGCGGTACCGCGCGCAGGTGGCAGATCCTACGTGACAAGTTCAATTCACGGCTGGAGCCGATCGCATTTGACGTATGAAACGTGAGGCTGCTGACTTAAAGAGCGCAAGCTCACTTCGCAGTCTCCCTCAATTACTGTTGAATTTTCAGTTCAGCATAATTTGAAAATAACCTCATTTATTTATTTGGCTAATAACAATTTCATTATTCACAGCCAGTGTTTTTATTTTTTTAAGGCGTTTTGAGAAACCTAAATGGTTTTACAAAATTATCCAGCGGTCTCTCAAGTTCTGCTTCTTCAATACTGTGGAAAGATGTGTTTTACATTATAAATTCAATTGGCGGTCTTTCGAAATTGCTTATTGGTTTCTCAAGCCAAACCTTAAAAATCACTGTTCACGAAGTGTGCCTATATAACCATTTTGGATCTTTTTAATTTAATACATGTCACAACTTTAGATGAAAAAGCAACAACAACTAAATTTGATCATGAAACGAGGAAATGTAATTTGAAAAAAAAAAAAAACAAACAGTTAATAATGTCACAGTTAATAACCTTAAAGTACAACCTTAAAAATAGGCTAGGCTATTCAGTCAACCACTTGAAAGAAACAGAGGGTAAAAGTTACCTAGTTACAAAAGGGTGAAATGTGCGCAAGGAATCAGGGTTTTTTGAGTTGATTTGGATCCCAATTATAATGGGCTGACGTTTTATTCCGGTGTCATTCAAATGATGGCGAAAACTTTGTCAAGAGAATAGTTTAACTGAATTTTGTTTTTCGAGCAGTGGTCGCAAGTATTAATATCACCGGGTGTTGTTGCTACTCAGTAGTGGCGTAGCCAGCTCAAAATTTCGGGGGGTGATGGCAAAACTTCATAAGCTTGTCCAGTGGAGCACCCATGATTCGGCAAAGGGGGGC
The DNA here is from genome assembly GCA_964006365.1 of Trididemnum miniatum. Taxonomy (NCBI): domain Eukaryota; kingdom Metazoa; phylum Chordata; class Ascidiacea; order Aplousobranchia; family Didemnidae; genus Trididemnum; species Trididemnum miniatum. The sequence goes on along the minus strand of OZ023240.1, from coordinate 12,768,486 downwards.
CACAACCGGGGGTCTGGGGGCGAAGCCCAAAGCCGCCGGAAGCTATAAAAGTCTGGGGGCAGAGCACTCAGTCGCCAAAAATTTTTAGGGTTTTTACAAAAAAAAAACACTCATTTTATAGCAGTTTTTTTTGTCGAAAAAGGACACACGGGTACCCCCGAGAGGTCTTAATCCGCCCCTGCTTGCGTTGCTAGTAGATTTACGTTATAGCATTAGCATCTTTGTTTGTAGGCTAGTGGTCACTAAAAATATTTCTGGGGGGCAATTGCCCCCTTTGCCCCTCCTTTGGCTAGGCCCCTGCTACTCACTACCAAGAGCTTTCCTGTTTAACAGTGTCAACCTTTGCATCACCTAGCTGTAGTAGGCGCCACACTTCGAATCATCATTAAAATTGATAAAGGTTTTTGAAATTCACTGAGTTGGTGTCGCCCTCAGGTGATTACGCTTTGATAAGCCACACTTCATCTATTCTGCTGTATAGTAACTCTACAGCTAGCGGCGCAACCTGAAGAGGGGGCACCATGCCTCTATCTTTTTAGCGAAACCTAATCTGAAGTAAGTTTAGTGTATGATTATCGCCCAGAATCACAAACAAACCTAAAAAACTAAAAAATATCAAATCAAATATTCATACTGGCGTTATTACGCCGAAGCATGTAACGAGTGGCGGGGCCCATTTCCGCTGCTTATCGCCTGGGCAGCACAGTTCTGAAGAAACGTCGCAACGATGGCGAGCAGCTGGCGACACTGTGTCCCATTTGACCAGCCCGGAAGTTGAACCCAGACCTCCCGCACCGATAGAGATGTTCTTAAATCATGTTTCTAAAAGTATAGGTCTATTGTAATCTACCCTAAATTTTTCGCTGCCTAAATGCCCCTGGCTACAGCCAGCAGTCCAGCACCCAGCAGGAACTGCAAGTGCATTTTGAGGAAAATTGAGTGTTGATATTCGAGAAAATTTAAACATCACAGGTTGACAAAGTTGTATAGAGCTTCAATTCTTAAAATGAAGTTGCTATGTTTGAGCATTCTGTTGTGTTTTCTAATGAGGTTTGTCCTTGGATACGATGATGCGCTTTCTTCCAGTGAATCAGGAAATACAGAAGTATCTTCTGCGTGTAAGTGCACAGGGTTTTACCATCTCTTTAAATGATGAAAATTTTTTTATAACGTAAAAAAAGGAAAGACGGAAAAGTTGATACAAGTTACACTGTAAGTTGCGCAAAAAAATTATCGACATATAAATATGGATGGTGCAAATAAGGTTACTAGCTTATTTTCTATGAGTTTGCAGCTTTCTGGTCGGTTGTTCTGATTAGGGCGCTAATTGAAAGTTACAGTAGGCCTGCAGGCCAAGTCTGCTGATAGATGTCATATTGCCTATCCAGCCCTTCTGCTTATGTCACCCTTCCGAAAAAATAATAATTTTGAACAAAGAATTCTCCAGCGACTTTGTAAACTGTGTTTCTCCTACACAGACTTGAACTGTCCTGCACCAGAAAGATATACAGACCGGTGACTTGAGTTTGTTACTGCGCTTATGTTGCCTACTCGCGATAGGAGGGATCAGTCTGATGTAGATTTTCGTAGAAGTACAAAATAGAAAAAAAATTGCGAAAGCCATCTTAGCGCGCTATGAACGTTGGTCTTATAAAAGTACCGTTCGTCCAACTTATAAAATTTAGACTATGGAAGGTTACAGATTTGGCGTGCTTTATTCGTTGTTGAAGTTTAATTTTAGGAAGTGTTTATATCCAAAACACGGCAACCTTTTAGAGAAACAAACAAACAGTCCGGTGCAGCAGCGGGAAGCCGGTTAGGCGTGACAGCGACGTCATATATAGAAACAAACAAAGCAGTCCGTGGATATAGCGTTTAGGAAACAATCCACGGTCCGTGGATCTAGGCACTGCCTTAATTTTATTATTTTCCTCTTTCGTAGTTGATTGCCAGAGGAAATGCTTGCTGGACCAGAGAATAAAGTTTAACTGCAATTGTGAGAGGGCTGGTTGGCAAAACTTACAACCATTGTGCATACCTATGAAATGGAGATGTGATGGCGTTGTGGACTGCCCTGATGCAAGTGATGAAATGGAATGCAATTGTCCAAAAGATACACATCAATGTAGTCCGTGTGAGCATGGAGGGGGATGTAGAGTACAGGAAAATATAATGCCAGTCTACTTCTGCGATGCAAATTGTTATTTTGTATACGTGTAAGATTATACACCTAAAGTTTAACTTTAGCTGTAGCTGTATTCTTTTTGTCTGCAACTTTGTGTTCTTTCCAGTTGTGCTAAGCCTTAACGCTCCTAATGCGAAACATAATGGTTTCAGTATTATACGCTTACAGAAATTGTTCGAGTGCATAGTAAGCTGAGTAGTGAGTAGGCCTATTAGTCAGACAACAGCAATTCTTTAAATTGATCTCAACACATTAGCTCTTGAGCAAGGTAATTAATGAAAGAAGCGCGTTTAGCTCGGTAATTTGGTACAGTTTTACGGAAATTTTCTCATCGGGATTCTTGTCGGCAAACAATCTTCGTCGTACACATTTTTGAATTGGCTAGGTATAGCACAGTTGGGCTGAGCTCTTTACATTTGCTCGGCGCCCGCAGATAACAATTTGAAACGAGAGAATTCGACAGTACTATAGTTATTTCACGTACAATGCAACATACCTTTTTTTATAGATCAGACGACAATTTCTAAAAGGTCTTAAAAAAAAGTTGCTGCGTTTCACCTTAGATATTGCTTCCTGCAGATGCAAGAACCTGTGCGTTAAGGTAGAAAAAAAGCTTTAAGCTCACCAAGACCGCTGTAATGCTAACAAATCAAACATCCAGATGAACATGTTAATAGGTTTAACTGACTTTTAGGTAATTTGATCCAAATCCAGGTCAACTCATGAGAAGGGCTTAAAACAGCACACTTAGCAACAGTGACTTTCTTTGAATTCAATCTTTGAAAAAAAGTTTTCCACGGACGATCTTTAAAAATGTCTTTTGTGAACGTTTCGTAAAAACTGACCCCCGATTAGGAAAGAATTGGACATATATGCCTATATTTACAGTGGTACTTGAAATATATGACGGCGGGCAATTGCCTTTTTTGCTCCCTCCTGGCCCTGCTGAGCGCTTATTATTTTTTGGAGCATACTGTATTGTAAGAGCGAAATTAAAAGAAAACATTCAATGTGTTTACAGCGGAGGAACTGAGGCGTCTACAATTGAGTGGTCTGAGGACATGTGCGTCGAGTGCGACGGAACCATTCAATGTTTTGATCGCCCACCCCATGATGAAGCCTTCTGTTCAGATTGTCCATCGCATATACCGAACCGCTGTGCATGTAACATCAAAAATTCAATGATATGCCATGGTTATGGACAAGTTTGTTGTGCTGCCGACGGTAAGTACTCTTTCGGACGTTAAATTTCTTGGTTTAACTTTATTTTTCAAAACTAGTTTTATTCACTCACAACGGTACCGTCGTTCAGAGATGCACTAATAAAATTTTGTTAAATATGGCAGTTTGTTAGGTTAAAACTACTTTGATGACGTCATTGTATCCCTACACGTCACCTTTCTCTAATCAAAAATGTATTGTAGTTTTTACAACAAGATTATACGTGTAAATTATCTACTTTGAAGCTTAACTCACTTTCTGGGGTGTAGCAGGAGGTACCGGGGCACTTTTTCTAAAGACAGATCACTGAAAACCTTTTTTTAGAGATTGACCCTTTAAGAGCGAATCAAAACAAAATAGACTAGGGTCTCTCGGTGTCTTAATCCGGACTTCCCCTCCCTATATATTTTTCGTTGTATACACTCCTGCCACCATTTGCTTAGATAGGAAAAACCTTATTCCTCTATCTCGTCGAGCACGAGATTGAAGTTAGCAAGCTATAATGTTAAGAATGAGTCAAAAATTACTGTAAAATTACCAACTACGTGATATTTTTATCAGCAAATTTAACATTTACTAAAAACACCTTACATAGTGTCCCCAAAAAATGTATACACGAACTTATCTCAAATTCTAGGAATGGTAGATCGTGTAGGAGGATCTCTTTGAAATTCTAAATATTTTTAGACATTTAAAACAATAAAATTTACAATAAAATTTTGATAAAACGCTAGACTTACTATTATTTTTAATGTGTATACACTTTTCTGGGACACTCTGTACATCAGAAATCACGACCTTGCAAAATTTCAGACTTCAAACTCTGCATCATCGCAAACAGCTGCATGCTTGATAAACCATGTACATTCCACATGCAATATAAGCCTAGACAAATTTATGCTATAACCCAGTGTTTCTTAACCGGGATTCGACTAAACCCCTAGTGGTCGACGGAGCTGTCTCTGGGGTTCGGTGGAATTCCTTCAATATTCTAACACTTTCAGACTTTCAAAGGCGTACCCAGGGGGCCGCTGGCCACTTGATGTTGGGAGGAAAATTGGACGTCGGAAGACGTGATGACCTTTTGGTCTTTACATGATTTTGGGAGGAAAATTGGACGTCACGCTGTCCGTTTCTAGGATTCGGTTGAGACAGCCACGAAGTTGTAAGGGTTCAGCCGCATCGCACGGGTTAAGAAACACTGCTATAACTGTTTCAGGTTTATGTAACCATGTCGTAGAATGCATGGACTCTTCAGATGAAATAGACTGCGTTTGCCCTTCCAATCAATTCACGTGTCGGTGCTTTCACACTGCATCCAGCGTCAATCCATCAGCTCAAGAAAAATGTAATAAGTATTACGATTGGTATTGCATTCCAATGGATTCTGTTAACAATGGTGTTTATGATTGTCCTGATGGAAGTGACGAGTTTCAATTTCAGAGAACCGTCCAATGTGAACATTGCAAAGTGACTATGCTACGATTAAGCAACCAGCACCAATGTAATGACGTGAATTCGTCATGCAACAATGCAACCTGCTTCGAAACTCCCCATCTGACATGTGACCCTGTTATTTGCGATGATGTTGATATGATATGCATATCCGATCATGAATGCCAAACCACAACAAGCAGAGGATGTCGGACGGCACTTCAGTGCTCGGATGGTACATTAATACTTGCTTCCCAGTTTTGTGATGGTAATATTGATTGTCCAGATAACAGCGATGAAGCTACCGACCAATTAGGCTTTAAATGCTTGAAATCGGACAGTTGTGTTTTACCGCAACCTAATTTATATGATGACTTTGCCCATTGTTTGGACAACTCTGACCTCTGCAATGAAAGCAATTGTTTTGAATGTTTCGACAAGTGTTTGTTGATATCATCAAAGCAAGTGTGTGATGGTGCTATTGATTGTTATGATCTTTCGGATGAATGTCTTTGTCAAACAAATTTCGACAAAGTTTTCTGTGATGCTTTATTTACATCCAGCAACGATTCAATAAAACAGTTTTGCAAAGAAAATGCGCAAGTAAATCCGATCAACCCCGATACAATAATAACAATAATTCATTGGAAATACACTTTGGCTACCATTAACGACCAAGATATAAATGCATTACTGGGAGCGACTCCTCGAAAATCACTTGTGAATCACTGTGAAACAAAACATGGCTACACAACTGCAATTTTCTGCGACGGTCGGCCAGAGTGCAGAGATTTTAGCGACGAATGCAGTTGCCAAAACCGTCCAACTTACTGCAATGACTCCTGTCGTTTTCATTACAATTTTTTTTACCCCATTGGTGAATTTTATTGCGATGGATTTGAAGATGAATTTGCTTGGAAATATCTGAATGAGACGGCATGCCCTTATAGATTTGATGAAAAATCATGTCCGAACCGTTTCAAATGCAAAGCTGGTGGTAAAGTCAGCATAGATAGTTCCCAAGTTTGCAATGGAGTTATTGATTGCGACAACGGAGATGATGAAAATAATCAAAATTGTCCAGTACATCATTCATATAGCAATTTGTTTTCATCTGACACTGAACTGATTGCTAATCCTATTATAAAAAGTGCTTTTTGGATCATTGGTGTGGTAGTCGTTTTAGGAAATCTGATCGTGATTTTGGAAAAGGCGAAATATCTGAAATCATCTACCGGTACATTAACGGATTCATTGCGATGCCAGCATTTGATAATTTTAAACATTTCATTCGCTGATTTCATAATGGGCATTTATTTGCTTGCAATAGCTTTCTATAGTGCTTTTTTCTCGGGATATTACGGTCAGGTTGATCGGGAATGGAGATCCAGTTTTCGTTGTTCCATCATCGGAAGTTTAGCTGTCATATCTAGCGAAACTTCGTGTTTTCTTTTGGTGATTTTGACAGCTTTTCGATTGCACACAACTCGTAAGCCGATGTCAACAATCACTTTGTCAACGCGTCCGTGGAAAGTATCTATCTGCATAGCCTGGTTGCTTTCTTTTACTTTTGGCCTTTTACCAACGCCAAGCAAGCACATAAAATATTTTGTACACAGCATTTTTTTCAATAGTGCGTTTAATAAACAAGGCTTATGGAACATCACAAGTTTGACAAAATTTGCTTGTCGTTTCGCTGCTATGACCGGTCAAACAATCGAACGTGAAGGCATAGAATGGTATTCTGTACAAAAGTATCTAGAAGATAACTTCTCAAATCATTCATCGTTGTTTGAGTTCGGTTATTATGGTGAAACAAGCATCTGCATGCCGAGGATTTACGTAGAACAAGGTGAAAGTGCGTGGGAATATACACTGGCATTAATCGCGCTAAATTTTACGTGCTTCAGTGCAATAACTGCTTGTTATATTTACCTATTTGTCACAACAAACAAGAAATCGACGATCTTGACAGAATGCAAGAATGTCAACAGAAACAAATTAAGAAAACAAGAAAATAAAATGAGAAAGCGAATTGCTATACTTATCGCAACAGACTTCTGTTGTTGGGTTCCTATCTGCATCATGTCCTTTGTTCGGATCAGAGGCGTTGAATTCCCAATCTTTGTTTACCAGATCAGCGCTGTGTTTTTGCTTCCAATAAACAGCGCTTTGAATCCTTTCCTTTACTCATTGCTTCCAGATATATTGAGGAAGAAATTAAAATTCAAGAAAAACAAACAAAAGCACAAACGCTGTGTCAACAATCATGAGCTCAGAAAACTATAAATAAAAGCACTACCTACTAGCTAAATTTGTAAAAATATTGGTTTGTTAGATTTCCAGTTTACAGTTATGAACTGTTTCGTTTTTTTAAGACATCTTCTTTCAGCCCATCTTTTATTCAATATGAATGGATGTGTACAAAAATTTTCCAGAAGAATGGTGTGCAGAAGACATGAGAAAGGAGATTATGAATGAAATAATAGCATTTCCAAAGATGATATCCCAAATGTTTTTGAAAATGAGTCTTTTCTATATGGCTATGTTCGTTTTTTTTTAGAGAAACGCTTTGCTTCTTATTTGCAAGCACATTTCTGAAGGCATTGATGACTTGCATACCTGTATTGCAGTATCGGTTTATGGCTACTTTTCGAATATTTGTTTTCTGAACTATTGTTGTTTTACTAGCAAACTGTTTACTTTGTAATAAATTCTTAAATCTCAACTTTTTTTAAAAAGTTGAAAAAATTAGCTAAAGCATTTAGAAAATCGCAGCATAGCGATCTAAAATCTTGGCCGGCAAGGCCATTTAATTTCACCAATCTGTGGTTTCAACCATCACGTTAAAGAACATGACTGCCCCCCTGGTACAGCTTATACACTACAGGTTTTAGATGTTCAGCTATGCAGTTCAGCGAGCCAGCACGCGCTCATGGATAAAGAATAAGGTCTATAAGAGAGGTGTGAGGGCTGAAGCCAGCGATGGCGGAAGCATTTCTAAAATGGGGGGTGGGGAGGCAAAACCAATGACCAGATTTTTTTCACCTACAATCAGAGCCGGCAGTGGCGTAGCGAGAAATTTAAAAAAGGGGGGGGGGGCATAATTTCCACATTTTTTTCAGCGAATTTTTTTCGGCAGAACTAATTTGAAACTGATTAAGAAACAAGAAAAGCTGTAAGGGGTCCGGGGAAATCTTATCCCCGAATATTTTGAAAATTTACGTGCTGTAATGGCTATTTTAGTGCTTTTTGAATAATTTTTAGGAAAATTGTGTTTAAATTTTTTCACCCCAATTCTGAGTGCTTTTTGCTATATATTGATACATTTTGTTCGCACATTTTTAATTACGCGTGCTTTAGGCCTAAAGCTTACAGCTATCGAAGAGGTTCGAAATTACAGAAAAATTGTATGCAACAAAAACATTTTTGAAAATGGCTAGTAGGAGAATGCATATCCTTCATCCTACTCCTTTGGATTCGCCCCTGGCCATAAGCTACAGAAACCATACAAAAAATCTGGTACATTTCAGTCACTTGGCACCATTAGTATTGTTCTTGTTTACTAAAAGGCAGAGTCAAAAGAGGGTGGGGGGGCATGGCACCAGGGGCGTAGCCAATGGAGGGCAAAAGGGGCAATTGCCCCCCCGAAATATTTTCAGTGACCGCTAGCCTACAAACAAAGATACTAATGCTATAACGTAAATTTACTAACAACGCAAGCAGGTGCGGATTAAGACCACTCGGGGGTCCGTAAATCTACTAACAATGCAAACAGGGGCGGATTAAGACCATTTTTTGACAAAAAACTACGCTAAAATGAGTATTTTTCTGGCAAAAACCCTAAAAATCCGGCGCTTCGCCCCCACAACCCCGGTTGGGGCACCTCCTTTGCCGAATCCTGGGTGCGCCACTGAAAACATCTATGAAGTTTTGCCCCCCCGAAATTTTGGGCTGGCTACGCCACTGTATGGCACAATGGCCCCGTCCCTAAATACTCTCCTGAGGACCAGATTTAGACAATGAGAGCCCTAGGCTATTTGATCACACTGATTGGAAGAGCAAAAAAGGTCTTCACGTCCCCAGATGCCCTGTTTTCACTGAATATATCGGTATAGTGAAGAGCAAAACAAAAGGTATACACGTCCTCAGATGTTCTGTTTTCCACTGAAAGTATCGGTGAAGAGAAAAAAATGGTCTTCATTTTTCGTGATGAGGCCCCCCATTTTCTCCGAGGCCCTAGGTTTCAGCCTGCTTAGCCTATATGTGAATCCGGCCCTATGCCTACAATCCATATTTTGCCTGTCCACACATGACTTGTCCAATTTATGTGGGCTCCAGACCCTTGGTTCTTGCTTCTAGTTTTTGTTCCCCCATCCCACAAACAAAATTTAAAGAAGACATCTCTGAATTTCGACGGTAGGCTTATTAAGTTTCAAATGCATTCATGCAGAGGCAATATTGTAGCAATAAACGCGTAAATTAGGACCCCCTCCCCCAGGGCTCCCCCTGAAAAAAAAAGTGGGGGAGCCAGTACCCCTCGGCCCCTCCGGTTCCGCCACCTATGGCTGAGGCCATTCGCATCAGAAACAAAGCATGGGGTTAAAAATTGATTTACTGTCAACGAAAACTTAATGCACAAAAAAAAATTTTAAATAATGCATCTTACGCTTAATGAGGGTGACCTTGCACACTTTTTGACTCGCCATCTCTGAACGGTCACTAAAGCGTGCAACTGGAGCTTTAGTTTCCTGATCGCGAGCGAACTTCGTGAGGAAAAAGCAGCCTCGCTTGGTTTCGGGGTAGAGATGGCTCGGGCTGACTTTTTTGAGGTCCAGACCGCCCAAGGCTCGGAACCTCTAGCCCAGTAACTGTAACCGACCCGGCAACTCATACGGTACCAAAAATAAAGCCCAGCCCGCCCAAACCCATTCTTTTCATGCACCTTTAATCACATTATTCAAACTTAAGAAATTTCAAAAATTGTTAGCGGCTCGTTAGCGGCCCAGCAAAAAACACAGAAAGAACTGGGCCGTTAGCGGACCACTAAAAAGACCGGTTAACGGCTCGTTAGCGGGTCTCTTAGCGGCCCATGCCATCTCTATTTTGGCGCTAGTGTTTTCGGCGGAGTCGATGGAGTGAGCGTTGAGATAAAACTTCCCATAATTTCATGCATTTCCCACTATGCTTCAGCCGGGAAAAAGCCTTTAGCGCCTGATGCTCAATGCTTACCTCAAGCAAGCTTTACCTTTCAGCCTTGACGCTTGCATGCGGCTCGCTCGCGCTGGTTCGCTCTCAACAAGTCTGGTTTTTTCCTATTAGTGCATTTCGATGTGACAAAGCTGTTGGCCTTCGCGCCCTTGGAAAATTGGATACTTTTGTTGCTTTGATGAATATGTCGGACTAGGTGAGCACCAGATCACAAATTGATTGAAAGAGAGAAGTACTGTAGCTTGCTTCTCGTGACACAGTCCAAACAATCAAATCGACAGAAGAGTTGTTGATTCGCAATGTTGATTCTGCTATATGGATACGCAACACGGCTACCAACCAATTATAAATTCTTATTTGCTCAGGGCAGCATGAGCTTATAGCACCGGTATCTACAGTGGCGCCGCCAGGAAAAACGTTGGGGGGGCGAAATGACGTCATAACTTGTGTATTTTGCAGAGCTACACGAAACCATGAAGAAGACCATAGACACATTAGCTTTCCGTAGGTGTAGTTTAATCGGCATTCCTAAAGTAGGCTATTGCACTTCTTACTGTATTTTTTTCATTTTGTAACTATATTGTATTGTATAACTTTAACAGAATCATAAGTTAAAGCAGCTATTTTCGTAAACTATAGGAGGTAAGACATTGATACCATGCTTGTCTAGTGTATCGAAACTGAAAATTCAAAAACACTCCACACTTCCAAAAGATTTTTTTAAACGAAATAATCGCTGTAAATCAAGGACGTATTCTCCATTTAATGCCAGTCAAGTTGGGGTCGGTTATCGAAAGTTATGCCCAAACAGCCGGGCCCTACTAAACACCGCAAAAAACGACAAAGGACTGAAAACACCGCAAAGAACGACGAAGGACTTTAAATGAATTACTAAACACCGCAAAGAACGACAAAGAACTTGAAATGATAATCTGAAACATAAGAAAGAACAACAAAGGACCTTAAATTTATTACTAAACACCGCAAAGAACGACAAAGGACTTGGAATTATAATCTCAAACACAACAAAGAACGACAAAGGACTTTAAATTAATTACTATACAACTCAAAAACTACAAAGGACTTTAAATTATTTTATCCGGCCCCAACCCCTCCAAACTCAGCCCCTCGACCCCAACCCCCATAAACCCCCCTCGCACGACTCCAACCTACCAACCCCAACCCCCCCTAACCCCAATCAGTAGCCTAATTGATTTAAAGTCCTTTGAGGCGTTTAGTAATCAATTTAAAGTCCTTTATCATTCCTTGCTTTGTTTAAGATCATGATTCCAAGTCCTTTGTCGTTCTTTGCTGTGCTTAGTAATAAATTTAAAGTCCTTTGTCGTTTCTTGTTATGTTTAAGATTATGATTTCAAGCCTTTTGTGGTTCTTTGTGGTGTTTAGTAAGTCCTTTGAAGTAGCGATGGGCTGCTAAGAGACCCGCTAACGAGCCTTTAACCGGTCTTTTTAGTGGTCCGCTAACGGCCCAGTTCTTTTTTTTTTTGTTTTTAATTGGGCGGCTAACGAGCCGCTACCAAAGTTTGAAATCCTTTCAACTTTCATTTTTTCTGTTAAATGTGGTTGAACGTTCATAAACGAATGGGGTTTGGGCAGGCCGGGCATTGTGTTTGAGATGAGCTTCCGGGTCGGTTACCGCTACTGGACAAGAGGTTCTGGGCCATGGGCGGTCCGGGTTGCAAAAATTGCAAAAAAGTCAGCCCGCGCCATCTCTACTTTGAAGTCCATTGTCGTCCTTTGCGGTATTTATTGTTTAGTAGGACCGCAAAGAGCCAAATATGGCAAAATTTCCGGTTACTGTAGTTTGAAAATCGTAGTTGCGTAACCGTTTTCCGGTGAAATAGAAGCTTCCTAATATGAATAGTAGCACGAGAATAGCATAAGATTTGAAAAAAAGCAACCAAAATCACGCTGGATTGACAGGGGTGCAAATTTATGTTCAGCATTGCAGTGGTGGGCAGTAACTAGTTATTTTTGTTACTTTTAGTTTCTTACTTCTTTTACTTCTTTTAGTGTTACTTTTAGTTATTTAACTTAGTTATTTTAGCTACCACTGCAACTAGTTACTTTTTTAGTAACTGTAACTGTAACTAAGTTACTTTGGTGCAAATGTAACGAAATTTGTGACTAATTACTACCTTAGAACCCAGGGCTGCAAACTTGAACTCGCAAGAACTCGATCATTTTGCCGAACTCGAACTTGAACTCGAAAAAATATTTTTTCTGAACTCAAACTTGAATTCGCATAAAACTATCGAGTTCGAGTTCATTAAAAAGATATAAAAATTGTTGGAAAAGTAATATAAGATCACTACGAAATGTAGTTTGTTGTTCAAGTAGTCACAATCCGTGTAAATTGAAGGTATGATTTTACCAAAAGAAAAGCTGCATGTCGTTTATTTGTTCATGCCACTGCGACCTACAAAGTCCAGGGCTGCGAACTCGAACTTGAACTCGGTCATTTTTGCCGAACTCGAACTTGAACTCGAAAAATAAACTTCTTAGAACTCGAACTTGAACTCGGACTTGCAAATATCTCTTGAACTCGAACTCGAATTTGAATTCGTTTAAAAATCGATCGAGTTCGCAGCCCTGTTAGAACCTCAAAAGTTACAGTTTCTTTTATGGGGCATCATCGTCCGCTAAAAAATAAACGGAAAAAATTTATTTAATTTCACTCCATTCATAATAATGAGCTTGGTTCTTTGACGAGCCCACTGAAACTGAGGCCAAATTGAAAAGAAAAGTGATCAATGTACTAAATAAACAAGGCAACCGACCATACTCTAGATACTTCAACAAGTAGTGACACAGACAACGACCGGGATGCAAACTAAAGTGACAGTTTTTTTGGCTGTTTCTTCGCACAATCCAAGCAACGAAGATCTAGCAATGTGCCAATGTCGATAAAGTAGAGGAATTTCTTTTTGCCCCGCCCCCACACACTGTTGATGCGAACGCTTTTATGCATGAAGAACTTGCGGAACTTTTAGTTCATTACAATAATGCTCTTCCTTCTAGTCAAGAGCGTATTTATGGAGGAGGGCATTGTGCCATGCCCCCTCCCCCCTTTTGACTTTGCCTTTTAGTAAAAAAGAACAAATCAATGGTGCCAAGTGACTGAAATTCTGGTATGCTAGACTCTTTTGATAGTTTTCGTAGCTCATGGCCAGGAACGGATCCAGAGAGGTAGGATTAGAGATATGCATCTCCCCACCAGCCATTTTCAAAAATGTTTTTGATAAATAGGCTACAATTTTTTATGATTTTGAACCTCTTCGACAACAATACGTCTTCGACAACAATACGTCTTACTTCACCAAAGCATGCATTTTATGATTTTGAACCTCTTCGACAACAATACGTCTTCGACAACAATACGTCTTACTTCACCAAAACATGCATTTTGTTCGCACGCATAATCGAAAACGTGCGAACAAAATGCATGTTTTGGTGAAGCCCTCAGATCAGAGTCAAAAAATTTAAACAAAATTTTCCTCAAAATTATTCAAAAAGCACTAAAATAGCCAGTACAACATGCAAATATTTACAATTTTTCCTAAGGAGCATGCCCCTGGACCCCCAAAGCCTTTTTTGTTTCGCATTCAGCTTCAAATTAGTTCTGCCATAAAAAACTACGCTTGATAAAATGTCGAAATAATGCCCCCCCTCTTTACTTTAAACTTCTCGCTACCACTAGGCTACGCCACTGCCAGTGATGGGCACGATAAATCCTTTTGTACTAAAGCGATACCGATAATCGATAGCTTCAGAAAACCCTGGGCGATACCGATAATCGATAAATCTCAATTTCCTAAAGCGATATGGATAACTTATCGCCTGTAAATGCTGCGGTAAATTTTCAATATGCTTCACGAAGTTTTTTTGGTAGGCCTAAGTCAAATTGCAAAAACGTTTTTATAGATTTTTCAAGAAAAAAGAGCAGTTCACGGACTCTGTTGTGGCATCAAACAAAACAAAAAATTTTTTAAATAACAAGACTTTATGGACACCATGTATTTTTTCCATAGCGCCAACTCACTAACTTTGAACACTGTGTGCGTGAACAATCGATTATCGCGATAATTTATCGGCCATAACAAAATGTATTACAAAAGCGATATCGGTAATAGATGAATCCAAACTATTTTGAGCAATAACGATAATCGGTAATAAATTATTGCCGATTACTTATCTCGATGAATGCCCATCTATGGCCACTGCTTCTGTAGTGCTGCAGTTGAACGACTTTTTCGCATTGGAAAAGACATTTCAAAGCCGGGACGCTGTGGGCTTAGTGATAATTGTTAAATATTGTATAATTATTCACTGTATGTACTTACGTTGCATGGAAGCCGTTCGCGATTGTACGCTTGCAGCGTAATCTTATTCACTTGAGCCTCGAACCCGTGTATATATTTTCCCTAAAAACTAGATCACGTGATGATCAAACCGACAAACCCACACTTCGACTAAGCAATGCTCCCAGCAAAATAGTTGTTTAGCCTACTTGTTCACAGTGTGTAATTTGTTGATTTTCGGGCAGCTCGTGGTTTCTACTGTGGCTCACTTCACTTGAGCAATGCAGCAGCTGTCTGCTTCAAAACAATTTTGCTAATTTTCCTTTTGGCGAGTCTCTGCAGCGATACCAGGCGCCTGATGTTACTGCAGGTGACTCCTTTTCCTTTTTAAAAATTGAGGTTTCTTTTTTATTTTTAGTTCATCTTTATTTATTTATTACTACTGACGTCTCGTATTACTACTGTATTAGCATTTCCTTACTACTATGAGCAGTGGCGTAGCAAGGGGGAAGGGGGGCGGTCTGCCCCGGGCGGCACGCCCGGGGGGCGGCATTTTGGATAAGCTTTATGTAAAGTTTTTCCTAATTATTTTGAATAACCATTACTTTGCTACATCACTTAATCGTAAATCATCTTACTGTGTTGCTCAATGCCCAGGCGCAAAGTTGCGGAAATGGACCTGCCATCTCCTTTACGCTTCAATATGTTCCAGCAAATATACAGACAAAGATTTGATTATAATGTTTATTATGTCACAAGTGCGTATTGCTTTCCTTCGTCTTTACATTATTTGATTCGCCATGCCCTTCCCCCCACTTTGGCAATGTAATAAAGTGCTAAAACCTAACTTTAGTCTGCAGTTTCTCGAACTAATAATGGTTGCAGTCTCCTTGCATTTATTTTAGCCAAGCTTCTGCTTTTAAACATAAGCTGCGGAAATGTTTTTGCATTGCCCATAGCAGGAGCGTATTTAGGGGGAGGGGGGCATTGAGCCATGCCCCCCCTTTTTTGACTCTGCCATTTATTAAAAGAGAACAACTAATGGTGCCAAGTGACTGAAATATGCCAGACTCTTTTGATGGTTTCTGTAGCTTATGTCTAGAGGCGGATCCGGGGGATAGGATGAGGGCTATGCATCCTACCACCGGCCATTTTCAAAAAAATTTTTGATGCATACAATTTTTCCATAATTTCGAACCTCTTCGATAGCGATAAGTCTTACGATAGCGATAAGCCTTGTTATGAGGAGGCGCAGACTCGGCGACCATGCAGCCTTGGGTTGCAGAAAGATGATCTTTCGCGCTATACCTCGACACCCGTGTTTTTGTTTCATACGCCTTATAGCTTAATTGAAGTGTGTGTCTGGCCGGTGTCAACTAAAAAAGTTCTGTGCTGTTCTTACGCCTTAAGCACGCATAGCCTAATCGAAAATTTGCGCACAAAAAGCATCATATTTGGCGAAACACTCAGACTTAAGGTCAAAAAGTTTAAACAAACTTTGCCTGAAAATCATTCAAGAATCACTAAAATAGCCATTACGGCATGTAAATTTTCAAAAATTTTTCGGGGGAGCATGCCCCCGGACCCTCCTAGAGCTTTTCTTGTTTCTTAATCAGCTTCAAATTTGTTCTGCCGAAAAAAATTTACGCTTGAAAAGAATGGTGGAAACTATAGCCGCCTTCTTTTTCAAAATTTCTTGTTACGCCTCTGGTCCACAATGACTGCGTCACCGCATGCCTTTTTTTGATTAAAAAGTGTACTAAACGGAGTGTTTTTTTATGTGAAAACCGTAAAAATTCGTTGGTGCCTGGGGGCTACGCCCCCTTGGCCTGCGGCGGCTGGGGGGGTCACCCCCAGACCCCCGGTTATGGACCCCCTTTTGCCAAATCTTGGGTGCGACACAGACATTACATATCATTTTTGCGTGTTATTGTTGTGTTGACTGGACGGAAATGAAAGACACTAATTAACTAACCTTGTTAGTACACACTATAGCTTCGCAATTATTGCTGTAGTTTGCGAGTCAGCCCGCTTTTAATTGATGCATATTTTGTCATGCAGAATAGATGACCGAATTTGAAGCTGATTAATGCTTAAAAAATTATTGCTCATTTGGGGGCGGCAATTTTTTGAACCGCCCCGGGCAGCAGAACCTCTGGCTACGCCGCTGACTATGAGTCCAGGCGCAAAAAAAAAAAACTGTGCTGTTAAATGCGCCTTTATTGTTTTTATTCACGCTCATAATAAACAAACAAACAGCAGCTGTTTGCAGGCCGCTTTTCAGAGCAGTGATTTTACGAAGATTGAATTTTAATGCAGAAGTTAAGATTATTTTCGAGAATTTGTAAAACCTATTTGTTTAGCTTTTAGAATTTTAAAATATCTGGAAAATGTTTTTAAAGAGACAAAGTGTATGTAATATCCCCAAGCTGAATCAATCGTTGACCGTTGAAGTGACCTATGAACGCTAATCAAAAACAGTTAAGGTAAAGTTTTTTTTGTAAGTCTCTGCAGCGCATGCGAATATTATTTTTATATCTTGTCTATTTGAAAAACCGTTCCCGTTTCCGTTTTCATTTTTTGATCTACGTTTACATCTACGATTACATCACGTTCACACCTAAAGTGTGAGGTGTGAGACCGGAAGACCCAAATCAAACAGCCAGTATAGCGCCGATTCGACGTTACCGAATATGTTGATAAGAGTCGGAAGGTATTTGATCAGGGAAGAACGAAAAACGCGTTTCAACTGGAAGGTAGAAACTTAAAGACGTCAGAGGACGTTCCGTGTTGAAGTCAAAGGAGACAAGAAAGCGTTTATAAGATAGCGCTGAAGTTGGTTGCGCAACAATAATCACTTTGAAATGCTGTCGTTTTTGAAAGGTAATCTTAATTGTTATTACTGCATAAGCGTTTATCATATCAAAATCGCACTTTTGTTTGGTTTCAACATAAAGATGAATGACGTTGGTTTGAATACACACCATGGAGCTCTACATGTTAAGAATAAACGATGTTTTTTTGTTTTTTGCGGCATGCACGAAAGTAACTGTAACTTGTAAATGAGTTGGGGTCGGAGGAGTTTAGGTCAAGGGGTCGAGTTGGGATCGGGGAAGTCGGAGGGGTTGGGGTGTGGGGTTTGGTTGTGGGTCAGAGGTTGGGTTCGGGAAGTTGGGGTTGAAGGGTGGAGTCAGGGGGAGTTGGGGTCGGGGAGATTGGGGTTAGGGAAGTTGGAATCAGGGGGTTGGGGCGGACTTGGGTGTTGGTTTTGTTTAAAGCTGATGGTTCTGATTGCTGACGTACTACTGTACAAATCACCACACCAATGGTTTGTCTTCACGATGTTCATATTATAGTTGTAGACAGTGAACAACGATGAAAAGTAGTAGTATTCTAAACGGCAAACATAAATTATGATAAAGTAACGCAAAACGACTTAACTTATACGAGCGCTATACATGAGCTTATAGCATGATTAATTAATAAATCAAAAACAATAGGCAGTAAATTATAACTGAGGTATACATTACGACAATACTGGCTTTGCTTAAATCAAACCATTAGCACACTTACCAATTTGATTTTGAACCATAGATACACACGGGGAAGTAGCTTGATAGACGTAGAGATAATAAATCCAACTTACGATCAAATCTCGCAATATTCCAACGACCGTGTAAACAGCTAAACAAAGAACCACGCCCTATGCGTTTCTTGCTTTACATACTGTATATCAGGGCTTCCAAATCAAAAAATAAAAGGCACATACAAGCGGAAAATTAATGAACCAAATCCAACTAATCCATTCCCAACGTAAACGTGCATGAAACTTAGGAGCGCCGCGCTAGATAACAGGTGGGAAAAATAAATTTAGAGGAAAACTCCGATCTCAGGAATGAATCTAACATTGGGGTCGAAAGAGTCGGGTTCAGGGGGGTTGATGACGTTTCCAACTTCTTTGACCCCAACTAACCCCGATTCCAACTTCCCTAACTCCAACTCCGCCCATTCCAACTTTCCTTACCCCAATCCCCCCGACCCTAACTCCCCCAACCCCCTGACCCCAACCCCTCTGATCCCAACTTCCCTAGCTAACCCCAATTCTCCCGATCCTAACTCCCCCAAGGCCCCAACCTCAACCTCCCGAACCCAACCCTTGACCCCGACCCTCCAACCCCTCCGACCTCCCCAGTCCCAACCCAACCCTTCGACCCAAATTCCTCCAACCCCCCTAACTCCTTTGACCTCCCCAACCCCTGACTTGAACCCCTCCGAACCCAACTCCATCCCTCCGACTCCACTCCAACCTCCCGACCCCAACCTCTCCATAAACCCCAACCTCATGACTCCAACCTTCCCACCCAAACCCCCCTGACCCCAATCAGCAGCTAGCTAATTAATTTAAAAGTTATTTTAATTGCGGTGTTTATAGTTAATTTAAAGTTCTTTGTCGTTCCTAGTTACGTTCAAGATTATGATTCCAAGTCCTTTGTCGTTCTTTGCGGTGTTTAAGTAATAAATTTAAAGTCCTTTGTCGTTCCTTGTTATGTTCGAGACTATGATTCCAAGTCCTTTGTCGTTCTTTGCGGGGTTTAGTAATTAATTTAATGTCCGTTGTCGTTCCTTGTTATGCTCGAGATTATAATTCCAATCCTTTGTCGTTCTTTGCGGTGTTTAAGTTAGTAATTAATTTAAAGTTCGTTGTCGTTCCTAGTTATGCTCGAGATTATGATTCCAAGTCCTTTGTCGTTCTTTGCGGTGTTTAGTAATTACTTTAAAGTCCGTTGTCGTTCTTTGTCATTTTTTGCAGTGTTTTCAGTTCTTTGTGGTTCTTTGCGGTGTTTAGTAATTAATTTAAAGTTCGTTGTCGTTGCTTGTTACCGTAAGTGGGGGCTACTTTAAACGGGTTTTGAGATAGTCAAAAGGGTGCAGAAATTTCTGTAGGTTAATTGACTGTTTTTATGGTTTGAATTTAAAGCTACACTCATGTAATGAATATTTGTCATGATTTTTTTACCTACTGACATCGTATTAGCAATTATTCCTGATTTTATGGCTGTTCAAAGTAGCCCCTGCAAAGGTTTTCAGTTTTTTGTTGTTTTTTGTCGTTCTTTAAGTAGCCCCTGCAAAGGGGTTACTTTGAACAGCTGTGGTAAATAAATGATAAGTCAATGTAATGTTGCTTAAAGAACTACTTTGAGCAGTTAAAACCAATTTTTGCCGCAGAAAAAACAATCATTAGCATTTATTCACCTGGGAATATGCTTCAAAGGTTCACATCTTCATGAAACAAGATAGAAATAATGCATGGGGTCCTGGTTCGATTTTGGACCATGTTGACCAAATGCTTAGCAAATTTTAACTTTTGGTGTTAGTTAGCGCACATCTTTGCCAAGAAAACTGTACGGAAATCAGAGGTGTACACAAACCGGAGTACCGGAGTTGACTCCGGCAGGAGTGTCAATGTTTCAGCCGGAGCCGGATTCGGAGTCATAAGTTTCCAATTGTTGCACGAGCACTAGCAGGATCCGGAGTGAAAAATTACCGCATTCTTGTGATAGTTGCTCAAAATTTGCCATAATTTGGTTCTGATAATTTGCCTGTTTTGTGCGGTTTAATTCTACCAACATATCGGTATTGATAGATAGCAGCCATAGTGTACCTAAAAACAAGACAAGTTAAGTAAAACAAGTTCTTCTGATGTTAGCAGCATAATGCTATCACTTGGCAAATAAACTGATAAACTGAATTAAAAATTTAGTTGCGGGTAGTACCAGACGATGGACCACATGCGGCAGGCCTAATCTAACCAACTAATTATGACTGCTAGCCTAGTACTAGGGGTAGTCAGCTAAGTCGATGTGGAATTATTTGTGTACCGCAGTTTAGTGTTTTAATGCAGACTACAAACAGACAAAGCAGTCTTGCAGTAAGCTTTTGTAGATTGCGGATAGGCTGACTTAGTCCAGCAGCTACTGAACCAACATTTCTTCACTTTTCATAGGCCAAAAGTTTTTAATTCAAATTTTGCACAACCCACAAGTTTGCCAGAAAATTTGAAAGTTACTGGGTAATTGTATAAAATTTTTTGTTGCTGCTAGGGTTACGGTAGATTGCGTTGTTTGGGGTCCTACTAAACACCGCAAGGAACTACAAGGTACTACAAGGAACTACAAGGTACTTTTAAACCTTCAAAATGCTTGAAAACACTACAAGGAACTACAAGGTACTTTTATAGCTGCTACAAGGTAGTTGAAAACAGCACAAGGAACTACAAGGTACTTTTAAACCAAGTACAAAGTAGTTGAAAACAATACAAGGAACTACAAGGTACTTTCAAACCAACTACAAGATAGTTGAAAACACTACAAGGAACTACAAGGTACTTTTATAGCTATTACAAGGTAGTTGAAAACAACACAAGGAACTACAAGGTACTTTTAAACCAAGTACAAGGTAGTTGAAAGCACCACAAGGAACTACAAGGTACTTTTATAGCTGCTACAAGGTAGTTGAAAACAGCACAAGGAACTACAAGGTACTTTTAAACCAACTACAAGGTAGTTGAAAGCACCACAAGGAACTACAAGGTACTTTTATAGCTGCTACAAGGTAGTTGAAAACAGCACAAGGAACTACAAGGTACTTTTAAACCAAGTACAAAGTAGTTGAAAACAATACAAGGAACTACAAGGTACTTTCAAACCAACTACAAGATAGTTGAAAACACTACAAGGAACTACAAGGTACTTTTATAGCTATTACAAGGTAGTTGAAAACAGCACAAGGAACTACAAGGTACTTTTAAACCAAGTACAAGGTAGTTGAAAGCACCACAAGGAACTACAAGGTACTTTTATAGCTGCTACAAGGTAGTTGAAAACAGCACAAGGTACTTTTAAACCAAGTACAAAGTAGCTGAAAACACTACAAGGAACTACAAGGTACTTTCAAACCAACTACAAGGTAGTTGAAAACACCGCAAGGAACTACAAGGTACTGCAAGGAATGACAAGGTACTTTTAAACCTTCAAAATGCTTGAAAACACTACAAGGAACTACAAGGTACTTTTATAGCTACCACAAGGTAGTTGAAAACAGCACAAGGAACTACAAGGTACTTTTAAACCAAGTACAAAGTAGCTGAAAACACTACAAGGAACTACAAGGTACTTTTAAACCAACTACAAGGTGGTTGAAAACACCACAAGAAACTACAAGGTACTTTTATAGCTATTACAAGGTAGTTGAAAACAACACAAGGAACTACAAGGTACTTTTAAACCAAGTACAAGGTAGTTGAAAACACTACAAGGAACTACAAGGTACTTTTAAACCAAGTACAAAGTAGCTGAATACACTACAAGGTACTTTTAAGCCAACTACAAGGGAGTTGAAAACAGCACAAGGAACTACAAGGTGCTTTTAAACCAACTACAAGATAGTTGAAAACAGCACAAGAAACTACAAGGTACCAAGACTTTTAAGGTAATTTCAAACCAAGTACAACCTCCCGACCCCAACCCCTCTGACCCCAACCCCCCGACTTCAACCCCCCGACCCCAACCCCCCCGGCTCCAACCCTCCCGACTCCAACCCCCCCCGACTCCAACCCCCCAACTCCAACCCCCCGACCCCATCCCCCTGGACCCCACCCCCCCCGACTCCAACCCCCCCCGACCCCAACTCCACCCCCCAACTCCAAGCCCCCCAACCCCAAGCCTCGACTCCAACCCCATAACTCCACCTCCCCGACCCCAACCCCCGACTCCAACCCCCCCGACCCCAACCCCCCTACTCCAACCCCCCCAACCCCAACCCCCCCGACTCCAACCCTCCCGACTCCAAATCCCCCGACTCCAACCCCCGACTCCACCCCCCCCAACTCCAACCCCCCCGACCCCATCCCCCCGACCCCAACCATCCCGAACATAACCCCCCGACTCCCCCCCCCCAACTCAAACCCCCCCGACCCCAACCACCGACTCCACCCCCCCAACTCCAACCCCCCCGACCCCATCCCCCCGACCCCAATCCCCTTTGACTCCAACCCCCCCCGACCCCAACCCTCCCGAATATAACCCCCCGACCACAACCCCCCAACTCCACCCCCCCAACTCCACCCCTCCGACCCCAACCCCCCCGACTCCAACCCCCCCGACCCCAACCCATCCGACCCCAACCCTCCAACTCCACCCGCTCGACTCCAACCCCCAGATTCCACACCCCCCCTGACCCCAACCCCCCCGACTCCACACCCCCCCCCCCCCCCAGACTACAACCCCCCATCCCAATCCCCCCGACTCCAACCCCTGGGATGTTCCTAACGCCCTTGTCGTTAGTTCATAAGTTCCTTGTGGTGTTTTCAACTACCTTGTAGTTGGTTTAAAAGTACCTTGTAGTTCCTTGTGGTGTTTTCAAGCGTTTCGTAGATTTAAAAGTACCTTGTAGTTCCTTGTAGTGTTTTCAAGTACCTTGTCGTTGGTTTAAAAGTACCTTGTAGTGTTTTCAGCTACTTTGTGCTTCGTTTGAAAGTATCTTGTAGTTCCTTGTAGTGTTTTCAGCTACTTTGTGCTTCGTTTGAAAGTATCTTGTAGTTCCTTGTAGTACCTTGTAGTTCTTTGCACTGTTTTCAGTACCTTGTAGTTCCTTGCGGTGTTTAGTAGGACCGCGTTGTTTGTATAGCCAATGGTTTTAGAAATGACCATGTTTTGCTAATGATTGGAAAAGTAATTGCCACTATTTTGTTCAGTTTGATTTTTGTGTACTGAACAGCTGAACTATCATCAAGTGACATGGCTGAGCGGAATTGGCATTGGGCTTTGAAACCAAACATCACGGGTTCAAATCACAACTTTGGCTGACCACATTTCACACATGATTGTGTGGCTGTTGACTTGAAGAGCGCAAGCTCAACCTAGTCTTCCTTGTCAATCTGTTCTTTCAACTAAAGTGTTTTATTAGGCTATAACTCCTTAGTTATTACCGGCAATATTTTTATCATATACCTCACTATTTTGAAGTAATTGGGTTAGTGCAGAATTTTGAGTTTAGTGTTTGGTTAGGTTTGAAGGTTAATTTAAGGGTAGCAACCCGAAGCCAAGCATGTCATTGAAGAAGCAATATTGAAACATGACTGTTATAGACAGCACATTATACATATATAAGGCATTGGTCCTGAAATCAGTGGCTCATTCAGATTTGCACCACTAAGTGCTCACTTAGTTAATTTCTTTCGCATAGATCTTTAAATTTGGTTTACTTGTTATCTACCTGTTGAATGTTTAAAATAGCTCCGAGTTTTTAATTTAAATTATTTAATTTAATTACTAAAGTTTGAATTTAAAATGTTTGTAAACCCACTTTTGCAGTACTAGAAGTTGAGCTTGTTAGTTATGCATTGCAATTAGGCAGTGGGCACTTCTACAGACAGAGCTTAGGATCAGTGTGCAAAGGCTGTTTCGTTTTGAACTGCAGTATTTGGTTTTTTTAAAATAACTACCGATTCATTGCAATTTTAAATTGCTTTTCAACTTTCATGTAGCTATTGGTACACATCAAAGTTGAATTGAATTCATTTGAACAGTTTCACATATCCAAAATGAAAATTTAAGTCTTGATATTCAGCAGTGTGTTTATATGAAAATACAACTTGAGTATCTCTGAAGTGCCTGACTTTCAGAAGGGTATGAGCATTAGCAATTGATCTTTTTCTGCTTCTTCCCAAGTACTTAGAAATGTTAGAAACCACTGAGCAGTTGCAGCGCTGCGGTAAAATAGCCTTCTGAATTATTTGTCCATTTCCTTTCCTAAACAGACACTTTTGCGTAAAAACAGGAGTGGAACAGGAGCAGGAGTATAAAAAGTAGACATTGACCAGAATCAGGAGTCTGGTTGGTCAAAACAGGAGCAGGATCAGGACTCCAAAAAAGGCGACTCCGTACACCTCTGACGGAAATCGCCTATATCGAGCAAGACGTGTCGTCGTACTTTTGTGAGGAGCTAGCAGCTTGGTGCCAATGTCAGTTATAGCTACTGCATGCTCATCGGAAACTTCAGGAAAATAAAAAGCGTTTGAAATGTTTGGACTCCTGCGAAGATAAGACACCGTCAGCTCTTCAGGTTTTTCTGCTTCCTCACTAATTCTAGCCACATAGTAAACTGACGGTTGCCAGTAACTTTGCCACATGGTAACTTCGCCACAGTAACTTCGCCACATGGTAACTTCGCCACACTTTCATACATCAAAAATTTACATTGCCTACACCGAAACAAGACGTTAAATTCCCGGTTGCCGTAAAAAATTTTATCGGGCTTTTTGAGTTGCTTGGTAACTTCGCCACATAATCGAAACTGTGGGGAGAGAGGTGTGGGAGAGTGCATGTGGTGAATAAGGAAGTGTGTTGGGGTGTAGGGGGAGGTGAGGGGAGCTGTGGGAAAAGATATGGGGGGTGTGCGGACTGCGGGTAGATGTAGGGAAATGTGTTGGGGTGTGGGGGGAGGTAAGGAAAGATATGTGGGGAGTGGAGAAGTGTGGGAAAGTGTATGGGGTGAGTGGGGAAGTGTGTTGGCGTGTGGGGAAAGGATGTGGGGAGGGTAATGGGGAAGATGTAGGGAAATGTGTTGAGGTGTGGGGCCCCAACACACTTTTAATTCTCCACATCTCCCTACCTTCACCTTTCCTTACATCTCCCCTTACCTCCCCCACACCCCATCACACTTTCCTACACCTCCTTTCACAGTTTCATACCTCTTCCCACATCCCTCCTTCCTCCCCCACACCCCAACACATTTTCCTACACCTATCCCCACATCTCCCTTCACCTTCCCAAAGTGTGGCGAAGTTACCATGTGACGAAGTTTCTGTGGCGAAGTTACCATGTGGCGAAGTTACTGGCAACCAAACTGACTACTTAAATTGAATAAGCACAAAGTCTCCAATGTTATAATCCTGATTAGGCAAGTCATTAGCTTTATCATCTTCATCATTATCGCTACCGCACAACTGATTATCGTCGATGTCATCGGATGACAAACCATAATTGACATCAATGGAGCTTTCAGAATCTGAACTGAAATTGGTGGCGGTTGCTTGTTTGCGTTTCCTTGATCTAGACGTGGATGCAGAAACAGAAGAACAAGGGTTGTCAGCAGATGAGGTTGATGGCATTTGGATTGGAGAATTTTCGTTTTCCACACTAATGCTTGCTCCCGGCAACACTGTAATTCTCTTTCGTCTTTTCGTGGGGTCTCGTGGCTTATCAACACCACGCTTTTGCTTTAGCACATTTACCACAGCGGCAGACACATTTCAATCAACATTGGGAGATTCATAATCAGGAAGGCGATGTAAGATTTTATCAGGGTTAAAAGGAACCAGGCCGCACTTTCAAAATCCTGAAATTAGATTATCAATATGCCTGATGAGGGTATTTTCATTGTCAGTTCCATAAAGCACTTGGTAGAGCTTTTTCAGAAGCTTAGGATATTGGTCTTTTGATAAGGTGGCAGAGTTTCTGTTTCTTGTTGATTTCCAATCACTAAGGATATTACGCCAGGCCTTCTTCATGGGAGCAAAGAATGCCACATCAAGTGGTTGCATGACGTGAGTTGCATTTGGAACAAGGCAAGCCATGACGACATCATTCTCTGCTGCAGCTCTCAAGACCTCAGGAGTGAAATGGGTGCTTAGATTGTCACCAAGCAAGACTTGTTTACTGGGAATATTTTTAGCATGTCTTAAAAAGATAGTGGTAAACTAGTCTTGAAAGGTGGCATCGTCAAACCAACCACTTTTTGTTTGACGAAAGCGAACACCGGCAGGTCATCCTTCGGTCCATGTGGACCAGATATGTTCCGCCTTGTAAACAACGTAAGTAGGCAGCATGGATCCATCAGCAGAACCACAAAACATTAATGATATGGAAGTGTTGGTGTTTTCTTTCACTTTTTCAGGGTACTTCACACCTCTTTTAAATAAGCACTTTTTGGTCCCCGGATCATCTGAGAGGTTGGTCTCATCATAATTAAACAAATTGGCTTCAGAAATTTCAGAACCATCCGGATATCTAAGTGTTTCCTTCATTCGGTTTGAAGAAACCTGTAACCTCTTCAGTACTTAGTTTTGCTCGTGCTGCCTTGATATTCTGGCATTGGCGAAGAGTAAGCCTTTCTTTGTGTCGCTCTGAAAATGACTCTGCCCATTTGTAACTGGACAAATTATTGATGAACTGGGGAATCGCTTTTCCCACAAAATCTAAATACGTTTTCGCTAATACAGTACTCTCAAATCGAACATATCAAACGGAAATCCCCAGCGAGATACCTCCAGTATCTGTGTCACAAACGCCTCTTCTTCCTCTTTTGCAAACACATGTGGATGACCTACTTTCAATTCATGTAGACCCCCAACTTAGCCTATTGTTCAAAGTACTAATAGGAATTTTATAAATGGCGTTTGCTTTTCTCATGGACATCTCTTGATCTTTTTTTCGCTTTTTGCATAGCTGTCTTCATTGAATCTTCGTCGTAATCTTTGTATTTTCAACTACCTTCTTGTCTTTTCTACTCCTTTACCATCTAGAATTAAAAAATAAGACATAAAAAATCTTGAAAACATTTTTTTCGGATAAGTTCAAAGAAGCCCCCGTGTTCAAAGTAGCCCCCAAAACATCCATATTTGGATGTCCAAATAGTTTATATTAAATATTCTCCTTGTTTTAAGAGACTGACAATAAAACGTTTTTGGTGAAGTATCAGCACTATATCAAGAATGTCTTAGCCAAGTTTAAACAATACAGCGATCTTATTTACCTTTGGGCAGAGGAAAGTTTGCAGGTATCAAAAAACTTCAAAATAGCTCAACCAGAAGCACAGACAAATAAAATCACCAAATTGCCATTATTCAAACTTGCTACCAATTACAAAATCTAGCCAATGCCATTAAATTTGCTAGAAAGTAAAACAAAGCTGATTAGATTTTGTAATTAGTGAGTGACATAACTGTACCAGTGCATCAATTTCTGATAGCCTGTTTAAAGTAGCCCCCACTTACGGTATGTTCGAGATTATGATTCCAAGTCCTTTGTCGTTCTTTGCGGTGTTTAATAATTAATTTAAAGTCCTTTGTCGTTCTTAGTTATGCTCGAGATTATGATTCCAAGTCCTTTGTCGTTCTTCACGGTGTTTAGTAATTAATTTAAAGTCCGTTGTTTAAAGTATAAAATTTAAATTTATTTGAATTCAAACTTAAATTTAATTTAATTAATTTGATTTAATCATTTAATTTAAATTCAATTTTTAAATTATTTAAATTTTAATTATTTAAATTAAATTCTCTTAAAAATTGAATTAAAAATTGGGTTGAAAATTGAATTGAAAATTGGGTTACCAGCAACAAATTAACTATCAATTACAATAAAAGCTGCTAGATGATTATCTCGGGTAACAAAAAAAAAATTGACACAAACGAATTTAACGTTAGTATTAGTGGCAATGTCATTGTAAAATCCGACTCTGTCAAGTATCTTGGAGTATTTTTAGATGATCGTCTGTCATGGAAAATACATATTGATAAACTATCAAAAAAACTTTCCAGAGCTTGCGGTATGGTTTACAAACTAAGACAGTACGTTCCCCTATCCTCTCTCAAGTTAGTCTATTACGGTCTTTTTCACTCTCATCTTCAATATTCCTTTTTTAACTGGGATAGAGCCACCTCTTCTCACTTACAAAAATTGATAATTCTCCAAAACAAGTTCATACGAGCAAGTCTTTTTTGTGCGAAAGAAAAACTGATAAACTTTCTTTACTCTAAGTTTGATACACTTATGCTTACTGACATGATTAAAATAGAGTTCGCTAAATTTATGTTTAAATACAATAACCGTCTGTTACCACCCTCTTTCAAAAATTATTTCACGAAACTTGATGTAATACATCATTATAACACTAGACAAAAAGTAACTTCTGAATTTTTTCAACCTTTTATCGCTTTGGAAACTGGCAAAAAATCTCTTCAACACAATGGCCTGAAAATATGGAAAAACATTCCCAAAGAATTTAAGCACTGCTTCTTTTCTTCTTTCAAAAAATACGTTAAATCTTCTGCCGTCTCCAAATATATATGAAATCACCTTCTCCACAATATTTTATCTTGCCTTCAGCAGATTATCAATTTTATGCAAATGTCACCACTTAAATTGATATTGCAACAAAATAGTTGATATCTGTATCCCTTTAAATGTATTTTTACCTTCTCCAAAAGCAAAGTTTTTGCTTTTTTTGTGCTTTGTTTACATATTGTTTTCTGAAGTTGTAATTTATGTTTTCTGAAGTTGTAATTTGTGTTTTCTGAAGTATTGTAGGATGTTGGTATTTTATCTATTATTTTTTTACCCTATTTTTTAAACACTGCTGTATATTAGCTTTGAATCCCAAGCTCCCCCCTTTCTGATTGTCGTAAAGTTATGCCGTCACTGACAATCTGCTCAACCCTTTATTATTATTTTGCATGTGTGTGTGTTTGCGTTTACTTTTTACTAATTAACGTCAGAGTAAGATATGGCAAAAAGGTGCAGTTGACCTAGATGACTGAATACTGTAATGGTCGTTTCGCTATTTCCTACCAGTGCTTTCTTGTGCGTTATGGTAAAACAAATAAATAATAAAAATAATAGTCCGTTGTCGTTCCTTGTTATGTTCGAGATTATGATTCCAAGTTCTTTGTCGTTCTTGCGGTGTTTAGTAATTAATTTAAAGTTCGTTGTCGTTCTTTGTCGTCCTTTGCAGTGTTTTCAGTTCTTTGTTATTCTTAGTCATTCTTTGCGGTGTTTAGTAGGATCCTAGAAGGCAGTGGCTATTTAGTCTATTATCGCTTGGTTTAATGAAGTCAATGGTTTAATCTTATTATCGCTTCACGCTAACCCCGATCCAAAGAGCCTGACGAAGTAGGTAATAAAATGAACAAAGTTCTTATTTGTGCAGGTCCGTAAGAATAGCCACTTCGTACGTAGAAACAACCAAGTACCAGCGTTTTAATAATGGAAATTAATTACCATGCAGAAACTAGAATCGTTGGCCTGAACAGCCGAAGTCCAGTAAGATAGAAAATGTGGACAGGCTGATTTGATTGTCTAGCTAAGTCTGCCGTAATTTGATAATCTGATTGCTGTGACTTCTGACAATTTTTTTAATAGTCTGGTAGTCTAGTGTGGGCCTAGGCTGTAGGCTTGCAGCTTGTTTAGGTTGTTTTGCAAAGTTGATGTAAAACTTACAGCTTCGATTAGAGGGAAATGTCAAAAATACGCCGTTACCGGTACCTCAATTAAGTAATGTCTACAATACTTGATAAGACTAGAGCGGAGTAGGAGGGATCCCGGTAATTTTTTGAGTTGTGCCATAAACACTAAACTGCAATTCATCTATCAACAGGTCCATCATACCGGTATTGAGTGTGTGGCCAAAATAAAGGTTGCCAGTAACTTCGCCACATGGTAACTTTGCCACAGTAACTTCGCCACAGACACTTCGTCACATGGTAACTTCGCCACACTTTGAGAAGGTGAGGAAGATTTGGGGATAGGTGTAGGAAAGTGTGTTGGGGTGTCGGGGTAGGAAGGGGAGATGTGGGAAGGGGTATGAGAGGAGGTGCAGGAAAGTGTGTTGGGGTATGGGGGAGGTAAGGATAGATGTAAGAAAAGGTTAGGGCCCCACACCCTAACGCACTTCCCTACACCTCACCCATTCCTCTCTCCACATCCCTTTCCCTCACGCCAACACGCTTCCCCACTCACCCATACAGTTTCCCACACCCCTCCCCACACTTCTCAACAGCTCAAATGGCCGAGTAGTATCCTCTCACCCCAACACATTCCGAGTCGGGTCAAACCAATGACTATAACTGTATAAAATTGGTATTCACAGCTTCCCTGCTTGACGTTCAGCATTGAAGGGACAGTGTGGAGAATAAGCCGGCAAGTTTACTTGTTGTGCCGTCGGGAAAGGCACTTAGCGGGATTCCCCCATCTTGGTGTGGTAGACAAATGGCCGGCAACTCCTAAGCGAGCTCGTATAGCGCATTGATCGCTTTCTCGTGATAGGAGGATAAATATGCAACTAAACAAACTCCCCACACATCTTTTCTCACTCATCCTTTCACCCCAACACATTTCCCTACACCTCCCCCCACACTCCCCATACCTCTTCCCACAACTCCCCTCACCTCCCCCTATACCCCAACACACTTCCCCGCTCACCCCATGCACTCTCCCACACCTCTCCCCCACAGTTTGGATTATGTGACGAAGTTACCATGTGACAATGTTACCTTTATAAATTTTAACTGGACTGTGGAAAAGCCCGATAAAATTTATTACGAAAACCGGGAATTTAAAGTCTTGTTTTGGTGTAGGCAATGTGAATTTTCGATGTATGAAAGTGTGGCGAAGTTACTGGCAACTAAAAAATAAATACCACTATCAATTGTTAGGGAGAAAATAATATTTTTCAAGAGCAACAATAGAATAAGGCTTGAGCTGTTAACAGGTTAAATTATTGAAGAAATGCAACAATCTGCTTCCCCCCCATAGCATGTGCCCCTAGGCCCATCTGTGTTGACTAGCAGTTTAAAAAGTTCATCTACTGGTACTTGAAAGGTTAATTTTAATTGCTTTTAAAATTATATTTTTTTTGTTTTGTCTTGTTATATTTTGTTATAATATTATATTTGTTTTATTTGAATATTACTGAGATTTAATACTGTTTACCGGTACCACTACTGTAGCTGTGTACAGTGAGTAGGTCATACGCTTTCGTATCTTCAAAAAATGAGTTCTAATGATTTTAAGTAGCAGCACCTGCTATTTTTGCATTGAGCTGCTACTTTTTTATTTAAGTAACTAAGGCAGCAGCACTGCTGCTTTATACGTCAAATGGCTGCAGTGACAATAATAATGCTATTCAAGTAGAGCTTGCCCAGTATTGCCATTGGCATGTGCCATGATGACCTGTTCAATCGTTTTGCCTCTGTGCTGTGTTTATACCAGTAGTTAAATTGTGATTGGATTATTTAGTCACAGATCTGTTCCAAGTAAATTCAAGTTGACACAATTCACAAACTTTGAAAATAAAGTGTGGTTGTAAATGTCTATTTGGTTGCAGAAACTTTGCTTAGACATGAAAATGGATTAAAATGTGTATGTTGTAAAATTGTGCATCTGTGAATTATTTGAAGAAATGGAAAGCAATTGTTCAGATCACCTTATTACTTTTGATGATGATCTGAAGCAATTTGATCCGCTTTCTGAAACCAATTCCAACACAATTGAAAATGCATCAAATGAAATATACAGCATTGATTTGCTTGGATTTGATTCTTTGACACCAAATACTACTAGTAATCAACATGGTAACGCTCAATTTAAGCCTTCTAGAGCACCACCGCCACCACCTCCATCTACTCAAGCCTCCAACTATTATCAACCAGGTTTTGCTACAGAAACGGGTTATTTTAACAGCTCAAATAGTTTTTCGAATACAAAACCGTCACCTATTTCTTTTTCCAACTCAATTACTCAACCGAAGACAACTTATGATGAAAAAAGCAAGTTAAGTCAAGAAAGATCATTTATGCATCACATTGATAACTCCAATAAAGAAAAACTTCATAAAAAACAATCAAAATTTTATGATTCAGCAGTTACAGTCAACAAACCTAAGACAAAGCAAAACACATTTGTTAGTTACCTCCCAGATGATGGTAAAGGAACATTACCTTCTAAAACCAAGTAAGATGATATTTGAATTTTTAACTTTTTTTGGACGCTGCTACTGTGTAAGATTTAATCAGTTGCACAAAACCTACCGTACTGTAGTATATTCACAAGTTAGATGTTTAAGTTTAGCATATTTTTCAGGTATATATATTTTTTATCATCTTGATAAAGTTCAGAAGTTAGTGAATAAGATTTTTACTGACATAATTAATAATGCACTGCTTTTTTACTGTAATGTATTATTCAAGTTTCCGTTGAGGCCAGATATAGGTCCCTAAAAGTGATAACCGAGTCTCTAGACTAGCTGCTGGAATCAGAAAAATTTATCTGCGGAGAAATAGCCTGTTTTTACTTAGTGTGACATCCCTATAGTTTTTTTTTCTGGCAATCAACATTTTTCTTTTCCTGATTGTTCATTGTTGGTCTGTATTATTACCTAGCAATTTAGACCTCGACTTGTCTGTCATTTGCAACAGTGACACATTTTTTACATTTAACTAAGTGTGTTGTTGGCTTTGAAGTCTACGTTTACGATCAGAGGTGTGCAGAAAATTAGGGATGTGCCGGATAGCAAATTTGCCGAATAGCAAATTTGCCTGATATGATCCAGGTTATCCGGCAAATTTGACTTGCCGGATATCTGGTATCCGGCCGGATATCCAGTACGTCACTATCCAACCGGATACTGGATAGTAGCACTAGGCTAAAATTAATATTTTGATGGTTTTTGTACTCGCTATCGTCTTGCTCGACTAGCGAGCCATGAAACTAATTGCATGAGAATGAGATCATGCGACAAACAGGAAACTTCCGAAAGTATTGCGTCATTAAAAATGAACTTCAAAGTTTATTATTCTATCTAAGTTGGCCAAATCGGCAACGTGGTCGAGCGGCAGGAGCTCAGTTGATAAAATGACCATCTTATTGATCGCTTTTGATTCAACTCCGATCCACAACACTACGTTTGTGTAGTAACACGTTTTCAACGCTGGGCTTTATCTTTTGGTTAAGAAGAATTGTGTTAAAAGTGTGGATTTGGGTCAAGAGTGTGCCGAAAATCGGCCGCCAAGTCGGTCGGCCGCCGTAGGCGTCTCATCGACGGGAGCTGGAGCAGTGCTTCCTCAGGTCTAATACCAAAGGAGGCGGCATATATCTGGCCTCCGGGTTTTTTTCATTAATATTATTTCAAAAGTTGACTGCTTGCACATTGCACAGTAGTTAAAACAGTGTCAAAATGTAACAGCGCAAAATCTCAGCATTGTTTTGACGAAATT
Organism: Trididemnum miniatum; assembly: GCA_964006365.1. Lineage (NCBI taxonomy): Eukaryota > Metazoa > Chordata > Ascidiacea > Aplousobranchia > Didemnidae > Trididemnum > Trididemnum miniatum. The sequence continues at coordinate 12,735,068 of OZ023240.1, read as the reverse complement.
TTGCGCTCATGCTATGTATAAAACGAGAAGAAAACTGCATCAAGCATGTGACCAGCGTCAGCGGCGTGATTTTACGAGTAAAGCAATCCAATTAACTATCGCCACACATTGTGTTAATTTTTGCGGTTTTGCGCTTGCGAGCAATAATTTGTGATACCCATCGAAAAGCAAACTTCAAAAAAGATCAAATTTTCATTATACTCGCGTTATTACACCGAAGCATGTAACGAGTGGCGGAGTCCATCTCTGCGCCCGTGCAACACAATTTCGAATTCCGAAAAAAAAAACGTCGCAACGGTGGCGAGCTTCCCACACCGATAGCGATGTCTTTAACCATTACGCTAAGCGGTTGGTATAAGGCAAGTTTGAATTTGAATTTTCGCATGTTTTGCGCTATCATCAAAGTTACTAAAAACGCATGGTTTCATTTGTAGTTACTCCACCACAAAATTACTGCAAAAAATCGATTTTGCGGTAAATCAGTAATGATGGGTAGATTGCATCAAACTTTAATACAAACAACCGCTTGATGAACTAAGGACGTTCAATTAAAGACTTCAACTTAGCCTACATAATGTTACAAAACCGCACAACATTCAAAAGCAGAAACACATCCATTACAATGCTACTGGTGCCTTAAAACGTCGTTTTTTGAACGTAGGAAACAAGGTTTCTATAAAAATTCTCTCTCCTGCTTTTTGCCTTCGAGCAAGCTTTGGCACCTATGTCCGTCGCTCATTGCTTTTTTGTTTTTTCATTTTGAACAAAAGACAAACAATGCCAGTTATAGGACAGAAGACAGGGTTTTAACCGTAAATTATTTACATGGTCTTAACGAATGAAACAACGATAGTGGTCCCCGAACTTATACCGTCTCGGTTTGAAGCCGATTAATTACTGCCTTACTGCTACACCATCGAAGTGGCTTTCTTAACCTGATGACAAAAGTCACAGCGCCAACCAAAAATAAACTTGTAAAATAAATTTAAATCCGTTTGATATAAAAAAAATTACCAACATAGTCTAGGATTTGGACTCGGTTTTGCTTTTTGTAGAGAGCCTAAACTAAACAAAAGTTTTCAAACTTGCACCAAATTTTTTCACAAATCGAAAAGGTAATTTTATTTTTACCGAGTCTACTCCACGCAATTTCCCTGAACTTTAGAAATATCCGGTATCCGGGCGGATGGAGAAGCACTATCCTGCCGGATACCTTAAAAAGCGCCGGATAGTGCCGGATATTTCGAACCCTGAAAAAAATTTGTTTGCGTAAAAATTGAAAAACCCGAAATTGACTTGAGCCAAGATAGGTATATATTAAGCTGAACCTGTGATGCACTCGTGACTACATTAGTTGTTAGCAATGTTGCTGTTGCCAATATCTTCCCATTCTAACTTCGAGATTGCAATTTAGTGATTCTTTTGCAATGCCTGTAAAGCAGGCCAGTGATGATAGCGTTGAAAAGTTGGAAGTACCGGTAGCAAAATTGATGGAACAAAAAGAAGAACTACTTCATATATTAATGTCAAAGCGACAAGAAGACTACACTTCTAAATGTCCTTTTAGGTGAGGTGAAATCCTTTTGCGGTGCAAAAGCTTAAGCGTTAACAAATGTTTTTTTAGTAACTTAATTAACATTGTTGTAAAAATAAGATTCAAGCTCAAAGAAAAGTTCTTTGTTGAAGTAGCATATCGATACTTTTTTTTAAAGGTCTCAGAAGCATTTTTCTAGAAAGCATTTGCTGCATGTTTATCCTCCTACCTCGAAAAAATGATCTATAACGAGCTCGCTTAGGAGTTACTGGCCATCTATCTACCACACCAAGATGGGGGAATCCTGCTAAGCGCCTTTCCTAACGGCAGAGCAAGTAAACTTGCCGGCTTGTTCTCCATACTGCCCCATTAATGCTGAAGGTCAAGCAGGAAAGCTGTGAATACCAATTTTAAAATCATTGATTTAACCCGACTCGGAATCAAATCCGAGTCTGCACTGCTGCTCCCGCTCCAGATTGCTCTCACCATTCGGCCATCTGAGCTGTGAAGATGGTGACGTAACACAATATTTTTGTGAAAATCCGCAATTACTTAGGGACTGTGTATATTATTTTTCTTACTTTTATTTTTGGTAGCATCGTAATCACTTTCAAGCATCCGTTAAACTTATTTCTTGTATCAATAAGATGCCTCAAAATGCTCCCACTTTTTGCCACTATCTTCGCAAAGGTTATACAGTAGATATGAAACAAAAGCTAAAAAACAAAGATTCCAAGGTCTTGAATTTTTTGCTCGGTTGGTTACCACGTAATACTGTAATTAACTTTAGTTTTGGGACAATTTTTATCAGAATCACGATTGATTTAAATGGGGTTGTAAGAAAATTATTTGCATGGTTTCATTGAATAGCACAAATGTACGTTGTGGATAGCGACATCGCTATCGGCGCGGAGATTTTGGGTTCAATTTCTGGGCCAGTCAAATCTGATACATTATTGCCAACGGCTCACCACCACTGTGAAGTATGTTCGTAGCTGTGTTGTTCTGGCTTAGCCGCGGAGATGAGCTTCGCCACTGGTTAAACGCTTCGGCGTAATAACGCGAGAATAATAAACATTTGATTTTGTTGATTTATTTTTAGAATATTTGTCGGAACTTGGAACGTGAATGGACAGTATCCTCCCAATGATGTCCACCAATGGACTGCAATTGATTCATCACCTCCAGATATCTATGTTATTGGGTAAGGCAATTCAAATCTGCGCATAAAACCGTTTTGCTGGAGCATGTTTGGTTTTTAAAAGCATGTATGCATGACTGTTCGTAGTTTAATGCTACGAGATTAAATTGTAATTTTAGTTAGCGTCGTTACGGGTAAATTAAATACGAGAAATAGAACTTTGACTCTATCGCAGTCATTAGTATCAATTTCAGCTAACGTTATCGCCTCTGGTGCAATCTATCTGTTTTCATGCCAATTTCATTTTAGTTTTCAGGAGCTTGACCTAAGCAAAGAAGCTTTTGTGTTCGGAGATTCCGCTAGGGAAGAGGAATGGTGCCGAGTTGTGTCTCTTTCGCTTCACCCTAAAGCAAAATACGAGTTGGTAAGTCGACTCTTGTTTCTACAAATGCACCAATATTTGTCGTGACCTACTTGACGTACCGGTATCGGTTTCGTCGGATAATTTCGTACCCCGCCCCGTGCGTGCGTAGCGCATTCAAAGTGTAGTGAGCTTTAGCCTTACTTAACGTGAGCGGTTCACAATTTGCATCTTTGCATTTGCGTCCTTGAAAAGTACAGTCTCCCAACGCCATATCGGTCTCGCCGAATAGCCTTGTCCCTAGTGGCAATACTCTTGCATTTGTGGTTATTTCAATTCTTGTAATTCAAATTCTAAAAATTGAAAATTGGAGTAATTTTTCTAAAATTTGCAAGCGTGTCTTGAGAAGATCCACTTTGCTGCTGAGGTGCCCTGGGTTCTCCTCCGATTAAGACTTGTCCCTATTCAGAGTTTTAATGTCTATTCTATGCGTCTCTATAGTTATTTTTCGATTTTCGTAAATTGTTTATTCGATTTGGCACTCAGTTTATCGTAACGCGCAATCATTTCCGTACGACGCTGTGATTAAAGAAAAATTTTTTAATATTCAGTTTTGTGAACACGGTTCGTATGAAATTGTTGCTTCAAAATAGTTCTATTTTAGCGAAACACGCATATTTTTGTGGCCAAATGGTAAACTTAACGTTTCATTTTGAATTTTAATGATCAGGCAAACTATTTAATGATGTATTGATGAAACCTGATTTAAAAAAAAAACATACATTGCCAAGAGGTTACGTATTTTTATGGGTTTTAAATCATTTTCCAGTGCAAGCTTGCAGATTAGAACGAATTTCCACGTGTTGCATTGTGGGTGTGCTAGGTAGGAGTGTGTGGGCGTTGATTTTCTAAGGGTTTGCACGTGATTGCATACGCATTATTATTGTCGTAATAAAACTTCACAGCTCTTTTATCTGATACTTTTGTTGGCTGCCAAATAGCCGGCCTGAGTCGCGAATCAATGCTTTTTGCTGTGGTTCGAAGGCGCTAACGCCGGCGCCAGTGTGCAATGTGCATCCAATTAAATGCAATCTGGTTTAACGGCCATGTGTTGAAGCTTTGAAAGCGTAAGCCTTTCATTCCTCGATCAAAACACTTAATACCCTTCTGGAAAACTTAATGGGTTACAGGAACGTCGGGATCCCATCACAAACTTCCAGTTTTTACCTAAATTTTGCTTTTATGTTAATGGTATGCTGCTATTAAATGACTCTGTTCCCAGGTAAAGCACATTCGATTGGTTGGAATGATGTTACTGGTTTTCTCAGCTAAACAGCACATCAAACATATAACACACGTTCAGTCTCATCAAGTTGGAACCGGTCTGCTTGGAAAAATGGTGAGATTTTAATTTGACGATTTTGCTCTTATGTGATGCTCTGTTTTTTAGTATGCTGCATTATGTGTAAGTTACACCAGTCCGACGCTGCTGCTGCTGCCAATTACGCATGCGCTTAGCTGCTCCGTAAATAGGGCTGTACGCGGCCGAAGGTTATGAAAACTTGTTACTTTGTCCTATTTTTATTGGGGTTTGAATCGATCAAACATTTTTATTTACCAAGGAGTTACTTTAAGAGTAAAATCTGGTTGAGAAATTTTGTTTTTTACATAGTTGTTTTTCGGACAAAAATTGGACCATTTTGAGGTTTGTTAGGCGTTTTGCTTAGGCTAGCCAGTATTTGTAATTGACTGAAATTGTGGATGTGTCTCCAGTGGCTTCAGAAAGTCATTTTTTCAAATTTAACATATAAAACCAATCACGACGCCTTTCTGAATAAAAGTGGCTGTAAAAAATTGTTTTTGATTCAAAAGCCGTACCACTTTACTGATTTAGGTGTTAAAAATACTCTCGACTTTCCGTGTTGTTTATCCAACCCTCGTATGGAGTTATTTTTTGATTTCCAAACGATATAAATATGCTTAGCGTAGTAATTATGGTTTTGCATTTAACGTAATTAAGCAGAATACAATAGCAGTTTTAAAATAGTAAATTTATTTTTATCTTTTCCCTCAACGGTCGATACTTTCGGGAAAATTATCTTTTGTAAGTTATATTTTTTGATTGACCTATTGGGTTTTTATTGGGTTTTGTCGCCATTTCTGAACATATATCTTCGATTTTCTACTTACATACAGTACTAGGCCCTATTCATTTTATTGTTAGGAGTTAACTCTTGCGCTGGCAGCAGAGATACAAAAACGTTACTACTAGCTGATTGCATATTTTTACCTTTAGTTGGCATCTGATGACTGGTCAATAGGTGTATATTTTACCCTATCATTTTTACACCAGGGAAACAAAGGTGGTGTTGGTGTACGTTTCAATATTCATAGTACAACAGTATGTTTGGTTAATTCCCATCTCGCGGCTCACGCAGAAATGACACAAAAACGAAACGAGGATTACACTGACATATGTTCTCGCATGCGCTTCACCGATCCGGATGGCCAGGGTTACCTCAGTATATTTCAACACGAGTAAGTTTTTTATCTTTTCGTATATCAGTTTAAATCTACTGATGTAATAAGAGGGTTAAGCCGTGATAAGCTTTTGAAAAGGGTTTTACGCAAAGTAAATGACTGAAAAGCCGTTTCAGATACCCTTGGGCATCAGCAAGCTTTTCTTACGAGAGATTTTGTGATGTTTTGGTATGGGTAAAGTATTTATCGATGACGTAGAAAATGTTGAAACCCCCACAATATTTATAGCAAAAAACTTTAAACAAATAATACCATCAGCGCCAAATTCGTATTGCTGAATTACCCCATTCCAAATACACCCGCCGGTTACATTAGCCAGAGACCGCACAGAGCAATCAAAATATAAGGCATTTTACTTACTGACGTTAAATTTCGTCTATTTTGTTTGCACCGCAGTGCTAACCTCTGCTGAGTGTTTTCACGAAAAAATCTTATGTGTTTTCACCTGTAATATTTATCTAGATTGATACTTGCTATGGTTTTAACAATGAAATAGTTTTGTTTCTCATCTGGTCGTGTTTTGGATTGCACAAATTAGAGTAAGCTAAAAAATGCAAGCTTGGTTTAAATCGTGTTTCGAATTATTTGCAGTGTTTTACTGTGGTTGGGTGACTTGAATTATCGCATTGATGGAATGCTGCCAGAAATGGTAAAAGAATGTATTAAAATCGACCACTACAATCCTCTAAAAGAATGCGATCAGGTTTGTGAAACTTGTGTTGATGTTGCGGCTGGTGAGTTGGTTATTATAATATTTTGCTTGGTGTGTTGGCCTTTCATTTTTTGTCTTGAAGGGCAATAAACCCTAACTTTTCACTTTGGCTTAAAAATGGCAAAAAAAACTTGTTTCTTATGGCGTTGGATTCACATCCTAAAACGCCTTCGTTTAAAAGTCATTGCAGTTTTGTGACACCTTGGAATGGAGGTGCACACTTTCGCATTTTCGTTAGCAACCCGTTTATAAGGATTCACTTTGTCAGTGCTGACATCATAGTGTTCTCTGCAAAAGTTTTGCCAATCCTCTTGGGGAATTGTTAAGACGAAACAGCAGTTGGCTGGACGTGTTGGTAATAGTGGATTAGTGAGTGGTATTGAACAAATATGTGAAAGATATTAGGCTGACTGATAACAGATCTTAGCCAGTCAGCAATCTGCTAGTCTACAAGTACTGCTATCTTATGTGAAACTAGTAAGTGATCAGACACCGCTACATGTAGTAGGCTCAAACGGTCTACTTCGTCAACCACAGAATCTTATATTTATTTTTTGAACATCTGTAGTAGCAGAGTAGTCCACCGAAAATTCAGTGGTCTACTGATTGGCCTGCCAACTGATGAACTCTTTAAGTGCTTCAGCTTCCAGCACTGGTTGCACAATTGCACCAGAAGCACCTTACTTAGATAATAATAATAATACATTTCTATAGCGCTCTTTCCAGACGGAAAGTCAGATCAAACGCGATTGACAAAATAAAAAAACGTAGCGTAACAGTGAAAACAATAGAATTAATTACTGTAGATGTAAATATGACGTTACGATGATAAATTTGAAAAAATGCTCCCCGGAATTAATTTAATTGGCAAGAAATGTTTACAGTTAGGCCAACACTAAATGCAGTGTGACTGAAATAATACTACGCAAGATCACAGGGAAAAAAAATTTAGTACAGTATCGGTTTAAGCTTCGGCTAGATTTGCATTAAGCTATTAACAGTATAAAATTGCACACTTCATAAAAATACTAACGGTCGGTTTAGCGTGAGAGCAAATAGCGGTGTGGTAGCGTATGATATTGTCAGCAATGTGGCAAAAATGATTACAAAAATCACTGAATAGAAGCAATTAGGTGTCGAATGCTTCGGTGTAAAAGATGCATTTTCAGCAGGGTTCTAAATTAAAATAAGCTTTCGGCACAGTTAATATCAGTCGGCAAATTATTTCGAAGTAGAGGTCCACGACCACTAAATCTGCGATCACCAAATTTTAAAAAAGTACGAGGCACAACAAAAAGATTCCCATCATGAGACCACAAATAACGGGAGGGAACATGCTGTGAAACTAGATTAGCGAGGTATGGTGGAGGGTTTTCGGACAATTGGGTCCCGGACAGGACAAATGGGCACCAGGACAAATAGGTTTCGGACAATTGGGTCCCGAACAGGACAAATGGGCACCAGGACAAATAGGTTTCGGACAATTGGGTCCCGGACAGGACAAATGGGCACCAGGACAAATAGGCTTCGGACAAATGGGCACCAGGTCAAATGGGTCGCGTACAAATGGGTCAGGGTTAGGTCAGGGAAATAATTGTCCGGGACCCATTTGTCCTAGAATCATGAAGGAGAACTGCTATTTGCCACTTTTTACATTTGCAAAAGGATTTTGAATTTACGCCGATACTGAATAGGCCTCCAATGTATTGTAGATTCATTCAAATGGGAGTAATATGGGCAGATTAGCGAATGCACGGAAACGTTCTAGCAGCAGTATTTAAAACTCTTTGCAATTTGTTTAATAGACAATCAGGCAAACTATAAGGCATTGCAACAGTCGATGTGTGAGATAATAAGATTGTTTACTAACACTTTGCAATTTTTTTTCATTAATATATTGTCTTATTATGCCAGCATTACGAATTTGGAAATAGCATTTGCGAACATAAATACAATATGACAGATTTGTGGAACGTAGTCTGACGTTGAAAGCTTGGGCATAGAGGCTCTGCTACTTATTTTACAATCGCGTGTTCTGTTTTCTCTCGCTAACAACAAATAAACTTGATTTGTATTCGGAGATCACGTGACTCATGTGCGGAAGTGAATTACGTAATTTTCTTAGAGGATCAGCTATTATTAGAAGCTTAATATCTTGTGAATTAACCAATAAAAAGGCAGCGGATCAGCGCGAAAAATATTTAGAGAAGTAACTATTTCTTTTATAAAACGTACAACGATTTTGACTTTATTGCCTCTTTAATGAGCAAGGCGTTAATATGTATTTCAATGAATTTATTTAGTTTTGGTGTTGTTTTTACGAAGTGTTTCAGTTGATTTTCCGCTTTTTAATTTAAAGTTAAATAAAGTTTGCCAATCAAGTATGCGAAGCATCTTGTCCCAGTACTCGGCTGAAAAAGAAAATTGAATGAAACTACTTTAATAACGCACTAATCTGCTTTTTGTTCGGTGAACATTGTGATACAATACTATGATACCACAGCAGACGCTGATCTTGAGTCGATTTGTGTGAAAACCTGGCATGCAAGCAGGATTTACCTAAAATGTGCTTTCGCATTGAAATACCTCTGTTGTTGGAAGCCTAAAAATCGTACGTTTTCATGTTTGTTCATTATTAATGAGTTTTATATCATTAATGTGATATGCTTTGTCTGCGTATGAGTATGATTCAGTGGTTGTCCCTTGCGAAGTATCTAGCCAATTGTAACTGACGTAGTTTTCAATGCGGAAACTTACTCACTTGAGTTTCTCATATTATATATATATCTTGGAGGAAAGTGTTCATTTGCAGTCTGTCTTTTAGTAATGACCAAAGAAATACCAAACATTTTAAATAGATAATTAAGTATATGTTTGACTAATCATTCATTTTTGATAGAACGTGCTTGATTTTTTAAAGCTTTCTTGTGTTATGTTAAAGACCGACAGTTGCAATAATTGTCGGATAGCCAAGGTCTTAAAGCGACTCTTCCTTTACACTTGGCTTTTATTGCTGATATTCAAAATAGTTCAAATGCAGTCCCCCGCGCATGTCTGTAACAGGCTGTCCACTCATTTTTTTTCAAATTTTCGTGCTCTTCATTTTTTAGTTATTTTTTATTTGTTTTGATTGATTTTACTGATTCTATGTCGAAAATTGGACATCTGCGGCCGTGATGACCTTTTTTGTTCTCCACCTGATATTGCGAGGAAAATTGGACATCTGCGGACGTGATAACCTTTTTTGTGCTCTTCACTTGATTTTTCTGAAAATCGAACATCTGCGGACGTGATGACCTTTATTTTGCTCTTCGCTTGATTTTGCGGAAAATTGAACATCTGCGGACGTGATGACCTTTATTTTGCTATTCACTTGATTTTGGGGAAAATTGGACGGAATATGTAATTTTTTTTCATTTTTGTGTCGATAGCTGGCTAGACAGCCTGCTGTGATTGGTTTCAAATTATTTTACTTAAAAATCAACAGTAATAGAAGGTTACTGCGAAACGTGTTTGGGTTCTTCGAGCCAGCAGCCACCCAGTCCATATGCGATCGGCTTCAGCCGTGAATCGAACCCGTAACGAAGAGTCTGTCAACTGCACGCGGTGTCGCTAGGCTATGCATGTCTTATGGATCTGCGATTATTTTTAATCAGCTGATGCGTCAACGGCTTCTCGGAAATGTGTTTCACAAATTCGAAGAGGGGCCGGTTTCCTTTCGCCCCACCTACAAGTACGACCCTGGGACCGATGACTGGGACACCAGTGAGAAGTGTCGCGCCCCAGCTTGGTGCGACCGGGTATTGTGGAGAGAAGCAATGCCAAAAAATTTGTCAAGTAATTGTACTACTGTAATACTAAAAACTGCAGTTGCTGTTTTTCATCGTTAGTTGAACTGAGTCGGATATTAAAGTTTTTTTTCATAAAGGTCAATTTTTTTTATCAGTCTAGCAGGGTCTGCGTGTCGTGTTGAAACCTGCTCTGTGTATTTGCATCAGGTCAAAAAGTTATCATTTTAATTTGCATCTTGCTTTGTTCACTAAATAAAGAAATTACTTTGCTTTAATAGTTATTGTTTTATATCACGCGTTGTGGTTGTTGTTCTTATTTTAGACACCACTTTTTTGGTAATGAGACATATGAATACTCAAGTTGCATTTAAGTCTCCAATGGCGAGACCATTGCACGAGAAGCATTAATTGCGAATACGTTTGCCTCTGGCGTAAATTGAAGTCGGAGTTTTCGTTTCTCGAAACAAACAAGTTGTCCATTATATAAACATAGTGGTATATGGTTAACAGCCTAAACCTATCAAGCTTATCACCAGAAACGTTTGTGCCATGTACACGCGTTGAACCGTTTACGTCGCTTGCATCGTATAGAAAAATGTGAAAAACGTTATCATGAACGTACACACCTTAATTTTGGTAGATAAAACATGGTTTGATTAAACATCCCGTACGTTTTTTATGATGCTATGTCCTGATTGATTTTAGAAAAAAATTCTGTCCCGTCTATAAAGCTACAAGCTTACAGATCACATATGGAGTTGAAGTTAAGCGACCATAAACCTGTCAGCGCGTTATTCGATATGAATGTAAGTAATATTTGCAGCATTCTGCTGCCTGATTAATCTGCTGCATGAACATTTACTTCTTCCAAAGCAAATTTGTTGCTAGGTAAAAACGATAGGTGTAAAAATTATATCAAAAGTTCAACAACTTGATATCGAAAATTGCTTGGGTGAGGATAGAAAATTGGTGTAAAATCGATTTTGTTATGGTTCGGTATCGGTATTCTGTTGTGCTCTTGGACTTGATCTTTGGCAATATAAGTGGCTTGTTTAGTCTGCCACCTTCTACAAGATGGGGGAATCCCTTTACTAGTCTTTGCTTAAAGTTTGTAGATTAAACTTGACGGCTTGTTTTTCACCCTGTCCCTTAAATGTTCAACGCCAAGCAGGGAAGCTGTGAATACCAATTTGGAATCAATCACTAGACATGAATTAATACAACATTGACTTCAACATCTTTTATAAGTTCGATTGTGGTTTCAACTAAGTGTTGTTGTTTTTTTGCTCAATTTTCGACTTTCTTTAACTACGTCAATTTTCCAACCGTTCTGTTTCAACACTGAATAAGTAAGACTGTTGAAAATTAGGGTGTTGCCACATAGAGTGGGTTGCAGCAACACTATTTTTTACGACACTGACTAAAACTTTTTCAACTTCGTTGATTTATGTGCGCTGTATCAGTACTGCAAATCATAGGAAGTCATAACCGAGCACAGCGTTAGGTCCTCTCTTTTTCCATGATAATGTTGTCTTAAATCTCAGTGATAATTGAAAAAAAACTTTTTCATTATAACTGCTAGTACGTTTTAAGGTCGGTGCATTTAGCGCAATCCTTTGAGACTGTGTTTAAAAGAACTGCCTTTTCAGGTTAAGGTCGTCGATCAGAATCGTTTTAGCAAGGTTTATGCTGAGGAACTGCGTCGTGTCGATCGGATGGAAAACGATTGGTTGCCTACCATGACCATCAGCAGTCATTCTGTAAGTTGTGTGTGACGCAAAACTTCGGGTTTTCTCATAAAAACGAAAGTAATGGAGCGTTGGTTACTAGTTTGTTTACCAAATGCAAGCAGTGGTATTGATTTAGCAGGTATTTTTAACTTGATAAAACCGACATTGCAATTTGCCGTTGAATTGTATAAAACATGTTTTAGTCTGATTTCTAATGACACCAAGGTAAAAAAAACTTCGTTATTTAAGCACTGGTAGACACCATGTATTTTAGCGCTTAAGCAGCTTTGTGCTTTAGTAGTTATGATCGTTAGCTGGCTATAAGGAAGGTATAGTTTTTGTAACGAAGAACTGCTGCCAGATAGTCGTGGCTTACAAGTTTAGGTTCTAAAAATTAACGTAGTGTAGGCCAGTTATAAAGTGCGTTGGTTTCTCGAAAGAGGTTATTTTGCGTAACTTTTGTTTCATAAATTTTTCTGTCGTGTAGCTGGACTATGGAACTGTGACATTCCAGAAGTTAATCACTAGGACAATTGATTTGCAAAATACGGGGCAAACTCCTTGTCATTTTGAATTCATATCGAAACCAGGCGACCCAGGATATTGTAAACCATGGCTGACCATATCAAAACCAAAAGGTTATGTTCTACCGGGTGAGTGCACTTAAACGTTTAGAAATTGCTGCATGATCAATAGTGATAACTTTGCGTTCAATTTCATTTTTCGAATGCTCATGTATTGAATGAGAGTAAATTTGCTTGTTCAAACCATTTAGGATACTGTCATAACGTAAATTTTTGCATTATGCGTCGTTTATGTTTTTTGGCCCCAGTTGAAGCACGTTAGTCGTAATATTAGCTCCAGACGGTAGCCTGTGATGTCATCCTCGCGTCGCTACAAAAAATGGGGGTGCAAGGTATGGCTGTTCGTTTGTGATGACGTCATCATTCACATTTTTTGGCATTTTTAAGATTTAAAAAGGGCTGACCTCTGGGTATACAATTGTTTCTTACTGCGCAATAAGGAAGTCAGTGTTAACAGTGAAGCAAGATGGTATTATTTTCATCTCGATTATTGCTCAACTTTCAGGTGAAAAGATTGAGGTTAAGTTCGAAGTTTATATAAACAAGTCATCTGTGGCTGATCTCAACACCGGAAAAGAAAAACTTGAAGATATTTTGATTTTACATCTTGTCGGAGGTAATTTCGACTCCTAACTCCGCGTTTGAGTTGGGTAATACCTGATAAAAAAGAAGATTACCTTTCCCACTTATTCAGAAATAACGATGCTGGCTTGGTGAATATCTACCACGCATTATTTATTTTAAACCAGGCTTATAGATAAAACATAGCACTCAGCAGTTTAGTACTTTCTTTGATTATTTTTTATTTTTTTATTTCAAGCCACTGAATTGCAGCTTAGGATTTTTGTGGTAGTGAAGTACATGCATCATGGAGATGACCTAGTTGAGCATCGAGCCCACGAAGCCAGCTTCGGAGCCCTATGCACCAACCACTCGGCCAACTCCATGTTTTCTTTGATTATTTTAGGTATCTCGCCCAATGCTTTTTACTTTGTTGGACGTAATCTCAGTTGTTACGACATCGCTATCGGTGCGAGAGGTTTGGGGTTCGTGCCCTGGGCCGATCAAATCGGACACAGTGTCGCCAGGGACTCGGCACCGCAGCATGCTGTATTTCTTCGAATTTCGAAGCTGTGTTACCTGGGCGCTAAGCGGCGGAAATGGGTCCCACCCCTCGTTACTTAAGAAGTTGTTTTTGGGCGGTTTCAAAGTGGATTCTTGTTCTCCAAAGCTCAGTACCTCAGCCATTAACTCGCGTTTATTATTGTTTCCATCCCCAATTATATTGTCTCAGGATAAATTTTGGTTGTTTATGTCTGTTTTTAAGTTCCGAAATTTACTCTTTTTTTTCTAGCAAATATTGTTGATTTTGTTATAGGCAAAGACTTTTTTGTTACGGTCAGTGGCTGCTATCTTCCTAGTTGTTTTGGAACTTCTTTGGAAAGTTTATGTCGAATGAAAAAGCCTATTCGAAAAATGCAAGAAAGCGAGCTAGTTGCTCTTGTAAGTAAAAGTTTTCACTCGCATTTGACACGCTTTGGAAACGGTTGAGTGTTGATTCCCCAGGTGCAAGCTAAGCTCTCTGTATTTCCCATTTTGCGATGTTCGATTTTCTGTTTTTACGTTGTGAATTGCTGCAAAATTTTTACTGAAATTAACTGTTTGAGGAAGTAGTGCAATAACTAACTAATTGCTAATTGTTTTGATATCGAGAGCTGCATGCTGGTTGCATTCGTATTGTCCAGCTACAGCTAATGGCTTATTATCGTGCAGTAGTTTCTAATGTGATAGTCGTATATGTAATTTTTTTTTGACTTTTTGATGACCCTTAGGTCTTAATTCATTTTTAACCTTTTTGCACCTTATTTCATCAGGGGGGAGAAGCAAATTTGCCCCCTCGTTTAAGATCTGTCCTAGATTTTGAGATGATGATAGCTTATGTGAATTTTGCAAAATCTGTTACACTAAGGTGCTAGCGCCTTTGCAAAAGTGACGACGTCACTCCTTATTTTCATCAATTTTTGCGTCGGCAATATTTATTTTTTTATAGGTTTCATATCTAAATTTCGTTGGTGACGCTCACTAGAAAACAAGTTTGCTTTTTCATGTATGTCTGTTTATTTATTGTGATTCTTTTGTGCTTTATCGATGATGTGATAAGCAATTTATATTTAGAGTAACATTAAAAAGAAAATAGAACCGCAGTGGTTTTTAAAAATTTGGACGTTGTGACGACATCGATTCAGCTGCCATCCTCATCAGCGTAAGCAAGCTCAATCTATGTCGTCGAAACATCCAGTTTTAAGAATTACTGCACGGCTTTATTTTTTCTCCATAAGCTATTTTTGTTCCATATTATTGTATTCCTATATTCAGAGTAAGATCTCGCCTTTGGGATCCAAGAAAATGCTGTTGGACATTCCTGCTTCGCCTATTCCTAAAGAGTTGTGGTTGCTGTTGGATAATTTATATAATAACGCTTTACGCGAGGTATGTTTGGCATAGCATAGGTCTTTTTTTTAACAATAATTTTTGGAATAAGTATGGAAATGGTTGACTGTGAAAAACTTGAATGGCTATTAAGTTATCTCATTAAACTGTTTCTATTGCTGTGATAGTTTGAATTTACTTTTCAGTAAATTGCTTTTGTCCAGCTCTATTGCAACAGCGCCTTGTCATTCTACGTCCCAATGTGCAAGTTCTAAGATAGTGTCAATGTGCTCAAGCAATGCATCAGTCGTCGAGTTGCAAAATAGACTTCATTAGCATTGAACTGGCGCTTGGTGCATTGGTTATAACTTCCTTTTTGGCCCGGAAACTGTTTTTTTTTTCATCGAGTCTCAATAAAAACTTTATGGTTGTATTTGCGACCTATATTTTAGGTGCTCGACATCGGGAAATGTAAAGGGTTGAGTGTGTGATGTGTGTGTGAAGCTAATCTTGTGCGTTTTAAGCTAACTGCGTTAATTTAGTGCGTTTGATCTTATGATGGGCCGGCAATTGAAATTGCTCTACATGATGTGCGCTTCACGGGCTTGCTGTTCCGTGTCTGTACTAGTGATGTGGATTTGTTTAATAACACTTTTTGAAGTCAGGAATTCATAGATACTCTTTTGGTTACTTAGCCTTTCTTATTTTACTTAAGCCCCTCTTATTTTCCCGCCGTGGTCTTCATTCCGAGTCGCAGAAGATTCAAGAAATTCTGGATAGCTCTTTGCTTCCATGTAACGGGTCTCTTACTCTTCCTGGTTCCAACCACTCGGTGGCGGAGTCGCTTCTTGTGTTCTTGGAAGCTCTACCTGAACCAGTCATTCCGTTTTATTTATATTCCGGCTGCATAGAAGTGGCGAATGATTTCGTTAAATCAAAGCAGGTGCTTGTTTGTTTTTGTAAAAAAAATTCTTCGTAAAGTTGGATCACGTTTTTGAGGTTATGTGGTAGACTAATATAACAGTTCATTTGAGCAGTTTTGTCAATATAGATTCTACAGTTTGAATGTTGTTGTTTTGTTACGCGCTTTTGATTTGGCTTCACGTCCGAAAAAGCGCTATTATCATTAAAAAAAGCAGTTGCATTTTCTATCTTCTAAGCCAAAATTATGTGCGGGATACGTTCTTGTTAAAACTACTTGTTCCTTTCCGCATGAAAATACGCGTTTGTTTTCGTGACCTGCCGCACTTTTTAACTGCTGTAACTTCGCTGGCGTTAATCGCTTTTCATCATATTTTAGCGGTATTTCTCTTTCTATCTGGCAATAAACATCGTTTGAAAATAAATCCATACAAATTTTTGTGCAAATTGTCACCTTAATGGTTATTCATTAGTAGCTTAGAATTTGTTCAAATTTTCGTTGTCATCGTCGTGTGTTCCAACTTTCAGATTTTGAAAAACATGTCTTCCTGTCATTTCCATGTTTTTTGCTACCTAATGTCATTTCTTCAAGAGTTACTCAAATATCAAAAGTATAATGGACTAAATGTGGAACAAATTGGTAAGAATGTCGTTAGTGGAGAGGACAATAGTCATTTGTACAAAGTATTTTCTGGTTACTGTGCAAGTGTGCTGTGTGCACACTCAGATTGGTGTGACGTAATGTTGGCTAATTTTTGCCCGTGATAAATCGATTGTTTCAGTGTAGCTGAGTTCATACCAAAAAGCTTTCAGCTTGTGGCGGTGGTCCTGTTTTTTTGGTGCATTAATTAACAGAATCGAACTTACGGGGCGAAAGTAAGATAAAAAAAAAACTGATTTTGGGCGAGATTCGAGTACACTACCGCACAACCCGTGCCGTGGGGTTGAGTCAAAGTTGGGTTTTCGTGTTTGTAACTGCTCAAGGTCTACAATGTAACGCTAATTCTAATTTATCAGTTCAATTCTATGATACTCTGGCTTTTTGTATTTTTAAGATTTTCTTGCATAACTCAATTCGCTTGTTTTTAGCGAATATTTTCAGTGGATTGATCCTACGTCCGCCACAACGTAAAGCTGGAGTTGAAGAAAGAATTGAAAGACAAAAAGTAAAATCATTCATCGAAAATTTTCTAACCAACTCGTTCGAAGATTGGGTTCCAATATAGGCCCAAAACTTTTTTATTTTTTTGACCTGGGATGCTTTCTACCTTCATTCTTTACCACTTAAAAAGACTTTAAGATGACATATTTAACTAACTAAGCTCTAACTTATGATTATAAAACGCACAGTTAGTCTACACTAGGCTCTGCTACACTTAAAGCACTAGCGCAGTTTCATTTTTTATTATTGTTGGTCCTTAGCGAGCAAGCCGGTTAGTTCAACAAAGATAATAAAGAAAAGAAGCTAAGCGCTCGAAAGTCTTAGCTTACTAGCTGAAGCATTTAGCGTAGTGTAGACCAGGCTTTAAACCTCGTTCGTTTCGTTAAACTCGTATTTTTGCTTTGCTAGCGACACACAATGTTTAGTACCAAATATATATGCATTTTTTTATTGCCAGTATTGTTACTGTTAACCAGCAAATCGACTGACAGCGTTCACGATTTTGTAATTATTTCCAACATCCAGTAATGCAATTAAGATTATTTGAATAATATGTTCTTGAAGTTTGACTTAAACACTGAAATCACTGATTAACGTCTCCGCGCTGGTTTGGTTTATGCGCCAAGTGCTAGTTTGAATTTAAAGGTTTACTAGAAAAATGGGTAGATTAAATTAATTTTTCGAATACCTCACATCAATTCGGAATGCGATATCTTTGTTTCGTTTCTCATCTAAGTTTTCAATTCCAACAGTGTATTACTACCAATTAACTAACTATTTTTCTACTGTTTTGGTGCTATAATATTGATTGTACGATTAAGTGGTTGATAGTAAATGTATTTTCTTTTCAGTGATAAATGTGCTACGATTTTCTGCCACTGGCATAGGTCTGGTGTACATGTGCTCGTTTTTCGTCTAGTAATTGTGAGTTTTTTTTTTAGCAAAAAACTCCACTTTTATGCATTTCGCTTGACTGCGCCGTAGGAATAATCATCACGTATTATTATAGCTTGTGCTAATGTTGTATGAAATATTGTGGTTTGCTGTTATGGTGGGTCCCTGTGAGCGGGAGTCCATATGTTTACCCTTACAATGAAGCGTAACTGATAGAGAAGGCGTTGTGGCCCAAAAGCAGGTTTACGGTTTTTAAGCATAGAAGTAGAATATTTAAACATTTATAACAAATGATTCATGTTTTGCTGATGGCTGTTAAAGGTAAACGAATATAACGCTTTTTTCTATATTTGGTGTAAAATTTTCAGAGTAATATTGGTGTACAAAACTCTTAACCTTCTTTTAGGTCACCGTGTATTTTATGTACATTTACACAGCATCTTCGAAAACTTAATTAGCAATGACTTTGTTAGCGACGCTTTTATTGAATTACCAAAATTAACTAGCATATTTTGAAGATAAACTACTGTATTTGTAAAGCCTTGTGAACATTCTTCAAATAGGCCTATTTAGTTTTTAATTGTTTTAATCTTCTTTTTTGAGATTCTGGTGTTGATTTTTATTGGTTGTAATAGTTATTTTTTGTTCTCGCTCCGGTGTTTAAAAATGCACTTGCTGTAGATTCATAAATAGAGTTTTACTTCCGTTGAAAATATATACCTATTTTAATCACATGGAATTGTTGTTACAAGAACATCTTTGCAACAATAAGGTCATTTGCTTTACGAGCTTTTTTAGGAAAATATTCGTTTAAATAATCACCTTTCATTTTAATGTGAAGATAAAACTAATAAATCAGTTTCTCTGTCTTGTTTATTAAATGTGAATGTTGAGTCTTGGTGTTGCAGAATAATTGACAAACGACGAATTTATATGCACAACTTTTTTGAGCTCTGAGCGTGCGTTCTTTCTATGCTAAACTGTTACAGTATTAAGTTGGAAATTGTTCATTATACAAGCTACGTATCACTTTTAGAATTATAACGCCTGAAGTGCACTGGTCTAACCTACAAATAGACTTGAATAGGTTAGAATTATTTATTTTATTTTTAGGCATATTTTTGCATTTTTTCGGTATAAAACTTTGATGAAGTTGCTTCCATCGATTTTTAAATTGGTTGCTTTTTATGACGTTTCGTTTACATCACTCTGACATCAAAACAGTGGTTTGTTGTTTCTCGTGTTAATTTTTCATCATTAATTTTGCAGATTGAAAAGAAATCATGTTTATAATTTAATATTACTGAAAATATGTTTTCCTGCAATGCTGTGTTGAAAATGTTATCAAAATCAACAAGTTTACAGACAAGGACTACAACTAAAGTTTTGCCTTATCGTAGACCGGTTCAAGTTCTAACGAAAAAGCAATATCAAGAATATTTAAAAAGTCAAACAAAGAAGAAATCAAAGAAAATACTAAAAGTACCCAAAGTATCAGAGAACGCTGTCATTAAAGCAGCTCGGAAAACAAAACCAAGTGAAGATAAACCCAATTTCGATCTTCGACAACTTAAATATAAAAAACTTAGGGATTTGCCGGGAAATGTGGTTGGCCGAATGTTGTATGATATCGGCTCCGCTAAGAATCGTCCCAATCCATATTTATGTTTGTTAAGCAATGTGCATTTGATTAATGAAGCCAGAAATGCTGGAGATTTTGTCAGAAATATATATTTCACTCATCTAGATAATTTAGAGGTAAGAGGTAATTATTTTATTGTGGTGTGGTTGATCGTGCCGCTCTGTTGACATTGTGGTTAACGGCATCGCTATCGGCGTGGAAGGTCTGGGTCGATTCTCGCTTTGGTCAAATGAAATTCTCTGTGGTCAAACGGTAAGCACTGCTGCAACGTCTCTGCAGAGCTGTGTTGCCTAGGCGCTAAGCTGTGGAAATGCAATTCCGTGATTATTATGAAGATTTTATGTGAGGTTGGTCACTAACATTTGCTTTTATTAGGTTTTCCCTGTCAGTTTTCTTAGGACTGTTCGACTAACGCACGTCCCTTTTCGTATTTTAAAAATGCTTCCGAAATCCTGCAGTGAAGGCTTGTTTGCTGTCGCAGCTACTCAAGATGTTAAATTAAGAAAGAAAGTCTCGGAAAAGTGGGTTATAGTATTCCTGTTTTTGAAATATTTGATTTATTAATTTTTCAAATTAAGTTGGTGTTTCAGTTGTGCTTTTGTGGTTTTGTCGGCCTGCAACAAGTGTCGCAAAGTTAATGTTAATCGTGTTTAATATTTCACCATTTGCTAGCGCTCTTGCGATCTTCTTTAAAAACAGCCTAGAATAGTGGTTGAGAAATTGATTTTCAATGTAGTTTAAAATCAAGTACATTATGAATCCTGTCACGCAGGTGCTTTTAGTTGGAGCCTTGAAAAAGTGCGGTTGCTTTTATCAATTTGTCAAGACTGTTGTTTCTCTGCAAGTTTAGCGTTTTGCAATACTGTATGTTGCTTGGCCATTGTCACATTGCCATTTTCGTGGGAGGAATTTTCCAGCTGCAATCCAGTTGAATAGTAAGCCTAAAAGCACCCTCGATTTTTCGCAGGTTTTAATGCTCATTACATGCAGAGT
The DNA here is from genome assembly GCA_964006365.1 of Trididemnum miniatum. Lineage (NCBI taxonomy): Eukaryota > Metazoa > Chordata > Ascidiacea > Aplousobranchia > Didemnidae > Trididemnum > Trididemnum miniatum. The sequence goes on along the minus strand of OZ023240.1, from coordinate 12,714,632 downwards.
TTTTGACCGATTTTGATTGTTTAAAACGTCATTGAGTACACGCATATACGCTAAAAGTAATGTTATTAGATTTTTTAAGTAAAAGCCACCAGGAGGAGAACTTCGGGAGTATATTGCAATATCAGTTTTGTTCGCGGCCATTGATCAATCAACTTCCCGAAGCTTGATACAAATTGTATCGGATGAACAGATTTCTTAATTGATAGATAAATTTCCGACAAAGTTCTATATTTACCAGCCTTATTATTTTTTTGCAGAAGAGGCTTGGCTGATAGGAAGCGATTATTAAAACTTTTACAAATCACACTAATATGTGATTCAATCGAAGACAAAGAAGAAATGGGAAAAGTTTTGAAGTTTGCCGAAGAATATGGTTGTTTGCAAGTTAGTTGATGTGTTTACTGTTTGTGTTTCAATCCTTGCCGTTTATGTATTAAGGTGACCGCTGTTGAAACCTTAACTTCTAGAATATTATGCGCGCTTATTTAACTTATAGAGATGTGAATATGATTTGCTTTGACTAGGTGCTAGTTGGCTGAAACAACACTTTTCCAGGTAGGAACAGTTGGGCGTACAGTTTGCATAGCCAAATATCGAATTCTCGTTATAAGTAACGCTTATAGCATGATACTTTACTGGAACTAGATTAACAGTAAATAAAATTATTTCAAGTTTTAGTCGAATTTTTTCTAGTGTGAGAAAGCCCCTTTGAACCATTTGGAGGAGCGGAGTTGTAGGTCGTGCTTCCTTGCTTGTATAATGAATGCTGCTTACAAGTGGAGCTTCGAAAGAAAAAAGGCGACTTGTAGAGACGAGATAGATGTCGCTTGTAGCGGACTGAATTGTTTTTTTTTTTTTAATTGTTGTTCAAGTGCAATGCTGATTGTGAAACAGTTTCAGCAGAGATAACGAACTGGACATGACGCAAACAAAATTTTTGATTAGAACTTCGTTAAGAACCGCTGCTATGTGCTTTTCGGTAATTGAACATTTGATAGCTTTGCAGTTAATTCAATGTATTTTAACGTGAAATCTAATTAAATCAACGAAACAACTTTATTTAACGCATACGCCAAAAAGTTGCATGTTCTTATTCGTATGGTAATAATTTTAAATGTTTCTTCGAATTAAATTGCATGGAGCTAGGATTTTTACAAAGAGTGCTGTGGAGTGTGGATATTATTAATTTCTCAGTTGTCGGTCCTTGATTGTCATGATCACTTTTTCCGTGGGGAGCCAACCCACTTGGTTCATTTTATTAATCAAAAAGTTACTACAATGCCTATGCCTAATCCCCAGTTGACCCCACCTACTAGCTATCTCCTTTCCAGCTCGACAAAAAAACTCGCCGATTGGGTGCGGAAAAGAGTTTTGTTTTGGAGTCGGTGTTTGCCTTGCGAATATATGTAATGATCATACTACAGCAATGTAACAATTTTTTCCCGCAGGCTTTCATTATGTCAAATTGCGTTGATGTTTGGAATGCAGATGTTATTCGCGCAGCTGAAGGAGCTCACTTCAAAATACCGATTGTAACGGGTTTGTCATGGGATGAGTTATCAAAATATGGAATTAATTTTTATGCCGTTCACCCCAGCGAAACTGGTGTTACGTTGCAAAATTTTGTTAGTTCTGAGACGTTGAAAAAATACGAGAAATCATCACAGTAAGAAGGATATTATTATTTAATGTAGTTTGTTAAATCCTATCTGGCCTAGCCTTTTGAAAAAAATGTTATGACAACTGCTCCTTGGATACACTTATTTGACTGGATTGGTTCGTACCACAAAAGTTACTGTGAAATCTTTAGCGTTTTTATTTCTTTAATTACCTGTAAATCGTATTTTTTTCGCGCTTAAGTTGTTAAAATGAACTCATCACCACGCTGTTTTGCAGGATTTTTGATCTCTTGAATAGCGAAAGTAGCTTGGGAACACTTTCAAAAAGTGAAGAAGGTGATTTTCACATGCCTGCTATTGCCGGTAATCAAGCAAATCTGAAGAGACCAGGAATGTTGCTGCTTGGACAGTTATCTCAGGAAGCTTTTTACTACGCAGCTCAGCAAAAATTTTCAAACTCTTTCGTACTAAATATTCCACCTAATTCATCAAAAACTGCAGCCGATCAAATTGAATATATTTTTGAAAATGTCGAAAAAGAAAGAAAGGATAACAAAAACAATGAAAATAAAACGAACAAAATACCAGTGATCACGGAAGAAGATTTTAAGACCAAAGATGACGATGAATTTATGAGGAATTGACGTTTTCAGTCTGCTCTAAAAAGAATATTCTAATGATTACCCTTTATGTTTTTAACGTTTTATAGTCGCAATCAACAAGCTCAAAGTCTTTACGCGGATTATCAAAAAGCCCTCAAAAGCGTCTGAAATGGAGAGCAAATTTACCCCTTTCCAATTTCAAAAACCACCTTTGCTTTTTTTATATGCATGTGACTGTGGGAATTTGTATAATCGTTTGCTTTGTTTAGTTTTTAAACTGCAAGATTGAACATGGGTGGTTTTTTCTTAATTTTTCTTCGTCATTTCGTGGGCTGCTTTTCCATTATTATTCTACTTTCGAATTCTAATTGAATCCGTAACATTAAGAAATTTTTTCAATGAATACCACACAAATGTTGAATAAATTAAGCTGTTCAATGTTCATTTTTGAACACAAATTTACTGCAGCAATTAAAACTTTTGTGGTTCATTCTAACGAGTGAACTCAATGACTCATTTTACTGCAAGGAGCGAGGTTCTTTTAGAGCAGTGGTTCTCAAACTTGTCGGAAGTATCGAACCCAACAGGTGTCATGCAAGCATACATCGAACCCTTAATTATAACCAGGAGCGGATCCAGAAAATTTTAGAGGGGGATGCAGTTTTGAATTAGGCTGAATGTTAAATGAGTGCAAAGACGTTAGACGTCTAAACCGGAAAAAAGCATAAGCTCTTTGAAAGTGTTTCACGTCAGGGGCGTATTCAGAATATTCTTAAGGCGGTGGAGGGTGGCATAAAATTTTTACATTTTTCAAGCGTATTTTTGAGGAACAAAAATATGGCTCTAGGGGGGTCCGGGGGTATGCTTCCCCGTAAAGTTTTCAAAAATTTAGACACTGTAATGGCCATTTTAGCGCTTTTTAAACAATTTTTATGGCAAATTCTGTTTAATTTTTTTGCCTCTAACTCTAAGTCCTTCACCAAATATGATACATTTTGTTCGCACATTTTCGATTTATGCGTACGTGCTTAAGGCGTAAAGATGATTGTTATCAAATAGGTTTGAAATTATGGAAAAATTGTATTCATCAAAAACAGCGTTGAAAGAGTATGGTGGGGGGATGCATCATTCCACGCAGAGATAGTCATTTACTACAACTGTATGCCTTTTTGCAAAAACTTATTCTGATCTTAGCCGAACCCCTGCTACAGCCTCACCGAACCCCTGGGTTCGGTCGAACCCAGTTTAAGAACCACTGTTTTAGAGCAATGGTGGGGAACCGGCAAAGCACAGCAGGCCACATCAATTGCATAATATTTTCAGGGAGCCACGTTTGCTATTAATCTTTTAAATTTCGTTTTCAAAGTGCGCAATACAGTAAAGTTCGCCTATATCGACTTCGGCTATATCGATAATTCGTATAACTTATATCCACACTTTTTTGTTGGTCCCGGCGAAATTCCTATCTTTTACGTACATTCGAGATCGCCTCTATCGACTTCGGCTATATCGTCAGTTCGCCCATATCGACTCTCTTTTTTATCCCCCAGAGCATATTGTTCATTTATAGTGACAGGTAGTTCTTCTTTTCACTGCGTAACGTAATACCACTTACAATGACAGTAGTACTGTACAAGAGGGTCGTTTGTTTTCCGCGCAAGAACGTAGTGACATCATAGACCAAAACACAATTGGCAAAGATGACGAAACAATAAAGACGATTGTTAACCCATAAAACTTGAAAGATTACATGGAATTGCGTTTTAAAACTGGACATTGTTGTGTCTGTGGTTAGTTTAAGCACCGCGTATATTGTACAGTAACAGAAAAAAAAATTACCGATTTTCTTTCGAGGAAGTAAATCTGTCTTATACCTTACAGTGCAATAACGCCGTATTGTGTTGCATCAGTACCGTCTGCGTGCGTATTGCGTGAAAATTGCAGTACAACCGCCATTGTTTTTCACGATCTTGTTTGCGTTAATCTTAGCCAAGTGTATGTGAAAACATCATATTAAGCGGCAATGTTGCTTAGAGTACACAGTTAAACCTTACCAGGCCCTTACATTGATCTAAAATTAGAATTTAGGAACAAATTAGAAGAGTTCGGTTATATCGACACTTTTTCTTTGTCCCCTTGAGGTGTCGATATAGGCAAATTCTACTATATAACGTCACAAGTTTATTAAACATTCATGGTGAGTTGTTTTTACCGTAAAATCAGAGACTTTGGCGCGATTTTTGTGTCACAATAATAGTACGCGGATTGTGGAAAAATGAAGCAGTTTTTAAGAAAAATTAGGGTTTCCTATTATACCTGTGTGTTTACACTTAACAAAGTTCTAATGCTGGCCATATTCAAAACTTAAGCGGGCCGCAGGTTTCCCTTCCCTGTTATAGAGCCTAATACTAATTTACCGATACAAGAATAAAGTTGCAAACTTTAGCTCAGAGTTGGGCAGTACCGCGGTACTTCTTTAGTACCGTTATCGTTATCGTCGATACTTCAAAAAAATATACCGTTTTTAGTACCGTCGTTACTTCTTAGGCCGTTTTACTCGATATTTCGGTGACTTTTTTTGAGAGCAAAAGCGGAAAATTTTCCGCGAAAAGCGTCTTAAAAAATTACCGCAAAACCACGTTGTTGTAGATCAGTGGTCGGCAACCGCCGGGCTGCGACCCCCTGCCGGTCCGTGCGAAGTTTGTTACCGGTCCGTAAGGCCTATGCGTTTTTTGAATTAATGCTTTGAATTTGAAACATTTTTATAACGTTAGACGCAGTTTTTGGACGTTTTTAAATAAATAGTTGATAGCTTAATTCTGGTGATCTAGTCTGGCAAATTCATTCAAAATGACCAAATTGAAAAGACAAATCTTTTGATTGAACAACGAACATGTGAATAAGATGTCATTTTTTCGTAAATCTCGCATAAATCAAATAGCGCTATTGGCTAATTCAGTGCGTAAGACAGCTATCGGCATTGGGGCATTTGAAACTTAATTACACGCTTTTCACTCTGTCTTGCGACTTAGTTTCGCTGCAGCAAAGTTGTCAGATAATACGCATCGCGCTGAGACGAAACAGTTAATCTTTTGTTGACAAAACGACTTTCCGGCACTTTCAAGGCAATCATAAAATGAGACCGATGAAACTCTTTTTTACCCTGACTCCTAGGAGGTTTTCAATAAGAATCAGACACATTCAGCTTGCTGTAGTTGTATTCGCATTCAGTCCGAAAAAAGCACAGAAAAATCAAATCTTCATTATACTCGCTGCAATACGCGGAAGCGTGTATCGACTTTGTGGGGCCCATCCCCGCGGCTTTGCGCCTGGGCAACACAGAAGAAACGTCACTGGGGCGGCGAGCCGTTGGCAACACTGTGTCCGATTTGATCGGCCAGGGAATCGAACCATAGACCTCCCGCATCGACAGCGATGTCGTTACCACTGCGCCAACCGACCGATCACCTAGCTCACATGATTACAACGTACTCAGATGGCCGAGTGGTTAAAGCGTTCGCCTCGGGAGCTATAGACTTGGGTTTGATTCCGAGTCGGGTCAAACCAATGACTTTAAAATTGGTATTCACAGCTTCCCCTGCTTGACGCTCAGCATTAAAGGAACAGTGTGAAGAACAAGCCGGCAAGTTTACTTGTTGTGCCGTTGGGAAAGACACTTTGCGCGACTCCCCCATCTTGGTGTGGTAGACAGATGGCTAGCAACTCCTAAGTGAACTCGTATAGCGCATTGATCGCTTTCTTGTGATGGTAGGAGGATAAATAAGCAACAAAACAATAAAAAAAGCAGTAATTTTAGGCGATTCGGGGCAATTCGCCCATAACGGCAGTTTTTTAAAATCCGCCGTTATGGACGAGTTCTACTACCAATATTGTTAACAATTAATTTCTGAATAGAAATAAATTCAATAACAATGGGAATCAGTGTTTCAAAAAGTGCTCAATAACTGAGTTCAGTTGGAGCAAATATACAAATTCACTCACCACAGTTTAATAACATCTATTTAAAACCCGCCAGTCTGTTTCAAAAGGGACTATCAGGGGTATGTTATTCAAATAAAATTTATTCTATTTGATTAAGCAAACTGTCGGGTTTTAAATAGATGTTTCTAAACTGTGGTAAATTTGTAGAAATATAAATTCAGAATTATTAGCAACAAATTTAATAATCTTTCAAAAACTTTTACAAATGTGTTAAAAATAACGAAATCGTATGAAAGCTACTAAAAAATTTCCCAACGCCAGAGCCCAGAGCTGGGCAAACTGCGGGCCGCATGCAGATCTTTTTTTTTTGCTTTTCACCGATTTTCAGCGAAAGAATAGTAGATCTGCGCGGACGTGTAAACCTTTTTATTTTTGCTCATCAATGCTTTGTGGGGGCATTTTGGACCCACTCTTTTCAAAAAAGGGCGATTGTGTAAAAACGGTTGAATACCGCTGGTTCGGACTATATGGAAAAATTTCTTTCCGTGTAATTGAATCGAAGTAAAACTATAGACAGGCAAATTCTGAGAAAAACTGCTCATGATACACCAACCTCCACTGAAAGTGGCATTAAAAATGAAAACATTCTCCTTCAATGCGATGATGAAGTTCGCACAGCAAGAACAGAACAGAATTTATTTTTACGTCAAAGAAAATGCACGTACGGAAGCAGTAAAGGAGCAAATTGCTCATCGAGTTACTGCACCACACTTTATCAAGGCTAAGAAATTACACCAGTAAACGAGCAAGGGCATAGTCTTAAAAATAAAGAAAGAGTCATCAGTAGGCCTACATATAAGTACGGCACAACACTTAGGTACAATATATATACAGCTAAAAAATAAACAAATGTAAGCTTATCAATCTCCAACAAATTCCAATGAATACAATATACGTTGGCAATCAAAAGATGAACAAACTGTTTAACCGCGAAATTGTTACATTGAAAAATAAAAAGAATTTAACTAGTTACCCATAGTTTGCTACGAGCTGTTGAGTATACTCAAAAATAAACTTTTTATAAGAAAGCTTTTTAAGTGAATCTGATATTTTGTTCCTAATTTTTACTCCGGTGTAATTTATAATCGTTTGAGCTTTGTTAGTAGAAAAAAATGCTTAAAAATACTTGTTTGAAGAGGAGCTTCTTGTATTGTGACAATGGATCTTTTTTAGAGGTAAAAAGTAATCACTAAACACAGGAGGAAATTTATTATGTTCGTATAAATACATAAATTTTGCTATTTCGAGTTTATACAAGTCATCTATTTTCAGTAGCTTCGATGAATAGTAGAGATAGTTGTTAGAAACGTTGCTTTGAGGTTCAATCTTGAACATGAGTCTTAGAATTTTGTTTTGTAGGATTTGGAGAGGTTGAATTGCTGATTTATAATCATTTCCCCACGGAAGAATTCCATATAACAAATGACTTTTAACGAAACTGTGATAAAGCATTTTTAAAGTTTCAAAATTAAGAAAATGTCGTAGCTTTGAAATAATTCCAGCAGATTGTGATAGCTTTTTACATAAACTTGCAATATGCAAATTCCATCTTAGATTGCTTTCTATTGTATTACCTAAATATTTGGCTGATTCACACCTGCTTAGTTCATTGCCATCTAATAAAACAGAAAATTTCTCTATTGTACCTTGCTTCGGAGCAATAACCATATAGGTGGTTTTTGAATAATTTAACGAAAGTTTGTTTTTACTGAGCCAGAGTTGGATTGTATGCAGTTCAGAGTTGACTTTAGTATTAAGGACGGACAGATTTTTTTCATGCAACATTAACACAGTATCATCAGCAAACAGACGAGTAGTAAAATTTGAATCGTTAACTATAAACTTATCATTTATATAGAAGGAAAATAAGGTTGGGCCCAGAATGGAGCCTTTGAGGGACTCCACACTGTAAAAAAATTTATGGTGTATTTTACATATTTTATATGGCAGCAGTGATGCCATAAAAAATACGTATTTTCTATTTACGCATTTATATGTGCAATCCGATAACATATTTTATGTAAACTACTAGCAATTAATTACGTGAAAATACATATTTTTGGTTTTTTAATACTTACAAACTTCAATGTATTTTACATATTTTGTATGGCAGCAGTGATGCCATATAAAATATGTAACTTCTATTTATGCATCTATATGTGCAATCAGAAAACAAGTTTTTTCTTAAAATACTTAAACTTTATGTAAATCGATTATATTAATTAATGTTAAACTGCATAGTAGTTGCATTTATTCGCAGATTTTTTGTATTTCATTTTTATGCAGTTTTTACGTTAATTCACTTGATACATGCCATTTTACTTATAGGTTTGTACGTTATTATCTCAAACGTTTCGAACTTGTGGAAATAACAAACATCTTTACGGAGCCAGGATAACTTCAAGTATGATTAAATTGCAACATTAGTCTCCAAACAAATAATTAATAGGCTACATCGAAAAAACCACACGTACTTACGAATCCATAAAAAACAAGCAAAACACGCAGTAACGACTGCTGTTTATTACACTGCTATGAAAATAAACGAACAGGATTACGTGCAACACGGTTCATAACGCAAACTCTACATTCAGTAAAAGCAAAAATCTTTTGCTGAAAAATGCCAGATTACAAAGGTTGCAACGAATAATGTGCAAACAACACACAATACAAGCAAATTCCCTTTGCTTAACAAGCAATCAGGAGAAACCTATGTCGGTTGCTTTTTCTGAATGTTTTCAACACCAAAACAATTGAAAAGTGTGGGCGTGGCTAGCTGAAAAACGCATTCACAGCTAAGAAGGGTGTAAAAATAACTGCTCACATGACATTGCATTGGCATTTCAACTAGCAAAACTTGTAGTTACATTAAGTTCTGCAGATAAACAAATATATCAACGAATCAGAGCTTGGCATGCCATTTTAAATGGAGTAACCATTCCTCAATTGAAATAGCAAACAAATGAATCATTACAAAAGATCTTAATTACATGGACACAGGAAGAACTAAATTGCTACAATGTTTTCATTAACTGGGGAGAATGCCCAGAGAGACTTAATGATTTTATTTTAATTGCAAGCTGCTAAACAAACCGGAAACAATAGACGTGAAACATTAGCAAGGTTGACATTGTGATACGAAAAATTGTGCAAGTGGAACGAACAAAGGAAACGTGAAACCAAACGGGACACTTAATCATTCAATCTATTACGAGCCACCTCGATTTATTCGCATTTTATCACATTACTGTATCACACAGAGTGAGCAATTTAGGAAAACTAATTTACTACGAGTCGCTCAAGACAATACCATATTTTTCTTTTACATCGAAAGTTCCGTTTTGCCACAGCATTCTTTCAACTCAGAAAATGCTTGATTTTTCAAAGGCACGAACAAAAGTCGTTCATATTGCTTAACAACGTAAGCACTTTTGCTTGCACGCCATTGATTCTACATCGATTTTTCCCTGACTTTTCAGTGTTGTTCCCTCTGACCGTGTTAATTTCTGCCAAAGCCCTGTAAATACGAAAAAAATAAGCTTTAGTCAAAAACAAAAAAAGGAGTTTTAAAACAGTGTAGAACTCCTACTCCATGGACACAGAAAGTTAATGGGGACTGTTGCATCACGATACTCTTTCGACTAAGATTTTAAGATATGACTAGGCTAATACACTTACTACAGTTCACTACCTGATGGCGCCATTGTCTTAGGTCTTAATCAGCATTTTTTAAAACTTCACATAATGTACAACTGCATTTAAGCTATAAATTAAAACGACTAAGTAGAAAGCGGCGTAGCTCAGCTGGTGCAGTCATCGGGATAGCAATCAAAAGGATACTGGCTTCACTGTTTGATATCAACGTTGGGCAGTAGTACGCTGATGTGTATTTATAAACTTTTTTTATTAGTCATTTATCTTACTTTGCAAGAAAGTGACAGAGGCGCAATAACAAGCTCGCTTAGCAGTTACGGCCACCGGCCCATCATTCAAAGATGGAGTAATCCTACTAAGTGCCATTCCCAACAACACAACAAGAAAACTAGCCGGCTTGTTCTAGACAATATCCCTTTAATGCCGAACTTCCAGTATAGGAAGCTGCAAGTACCAATTTTAGGTCATTGGTTTGACCTGACTCGAAATCGAAACTCGATTCGAAAAACGAGTCTACAGTTGCAAAAGCAGACACTCTAACCACTCGGCCATCTTGTTACAGACACCTAACTTGAGAAAGACAAATCCTTCCTCGCTTCTCGGCGAGCTGTGGGAGTCAAGCAAGTATAGGTGGGGGATCAGAAGGCCATGCGTTGACACAGAACTGCAAGCTTGAATGAACTGCAAGTATTGTGCACCACGTGTTGGGAGTAAGCATAGGCGTAATGATGAATATGGGACACAGAAATAAAAACCTACCAACAACAAACGATCTCATTAAGCAAAAATTCACTAATTTTCCGATATAGTCAAAGTGTAGCCTGTGTAGGTACCGGTATACAATTTCCGCAATATTGCGCTAACGCAGCAAAGTCGTTGTATTAGCACAGAAAAACCGCCCAGATGGTCGTGTGGATGGAGCATTTGCTTCGGAAATGGTTGACTCGGGATTAGACTCCGGACCGGTCAAACCAATCACCTAAAAACTGACATTCCAAGCTTCCCTGCTTGACGATCACTATTAAAAGGAAAATGTGTAGAGAACAAGTCGGCAAGGTTTCTTGTACCGTTGGGAAGGAATCTTAGTGGGATTCCCCCACCTTTAAATGGCAGACAGGGGGAGGGACAATGGAATTTCTTACGTGGTGGTCCAGTCTGACAAAAGACTTGCCAAAAAAAGTGTTAATTTTGCGCAGACGAAACATTGCGTAGCCTGGATAACAAAATCAAGCTCAAACAAAGTAGAACCTAGTACCAGTATGCCGCACGCCCAAGACTTGAATCTTGCATTTCTAGCACTTACGGCACAGTAAGCATTACATGATCGAGTCTAGACAGTTTTACAAGATTCAAATTTAAGGTGGACTCACATTAATCGAGACTTAGGCTACCCATTATCTTAACAGTACAGAGGAATTTTAATTATATAACCTACCGAAACGTTTGGAATCAGATTATTTTTCCAATAAAATGATGTCATCAATATATTCCATCAACAAGCTACAAATTAAAATTCCAACCTAAGATTTGTCACATACACTGGCAAGTAATATGCAACCACGTTCTACAAAATAACGAAGGTGAAAAACCTGAAATTCATACCTACCATTGCAAAAATTCCAAAGTGAGGGAGTTTTCCCTAGGATATTCAATGTTGAACACGTAAAAGCAACCGAAGAAGAGGCAGAGTGCATCAACGATGGAACTCAGATCCTGGAAAGCAGGTGATCGATCAACAAATACGCCATACGACCGAGATGTGTAAACGTCCGCACCTAAACAAAACAGACAAAGTATTATAATATATTACGGTCCATATAATGATTGTTTGCGACACTCAGCAGTGCAAGCACGACATGGGCCGGGTGTACACTAAGGCTTAGTGCACGAACAAGGTAACCGCTTATCATTTTTTTCGTCCTTTTAGACTCATCAGGTGCACAACTGCGAGAGCCAAAACTAGATCTAACTAAACCAAAATATCGAAGCGTATATACAGTTTGCTAATGAGAAGGGAGCGGCATGACAGAAAGCGCTCAAGGTCCAGAACTTCATAACAAAATCCAAGATTACGTAAACCACAGAAGCGCCTGCACCACGAAGCAATACATATTTACATCAGAAGCGCTCACACTTATTTTTGATGCTGGACAGACATTGCTTTTTCATATGGGTGAATCTTTTGTATAAATTCATGCTTGTTGAGTTGTAGTCAGAAGACTTCCAGAAAAAGCGGGTATGATGCTCAACGAGACATTTCACTGCTATGCTCTTGTTAAAACCATTTAAAAGGACCAAGTATATACTTGGTATGAACAATACTCTCATTGGGAAAGAAATAACGTCATAGACAGATACGTTTCTAAGCTGGGTGTGCAGTTTGCATTTAAAACCGGTAAAGCAAATGAACATAATCAAAATATTACTATTATATTGTGACAACGCCACTGCAGCTGTGTTGCCCAAGTTCAATGTTTTGTATACGGGCCAAACCAACGACCTATTCTACATGATACACGTGCCTTGGTAGCAGGGCTGCGAACTCGATCGATTTTTAATTGAGTTCAAGTAACATTTGCAAGTTCGAGTTCAAAGATTTTTATTTTTCGAGTTCAAGTTCGAGTTCGGCAAAAATGATCGAGTTCGAGTTCACAGCCCTGTTCAAAATATCCCTTACACAAACATACCCTAACCAGGAGCGGATCCAGAAAATTTTGGTGAGGAGATGCAATTTTGATTTAGTTTGAATGTTAGCTAATTACAAAGACGTTTGGATCCGAGAAAGAGCGTTTAAGCTATTTAAAATTAATGTTTTCAGGCCAGGAACGTAAACAGAATTTTTTTTAGGGGGAGGGCACCAAAGCTTTGACATTTTTGAGCGTAGATTTTCCGGCTGAGTTAGTTTGATGCAAAATGAGGACAGTAACGGTTTTAGGGGAGTCCAGGGCGTGCTCTCCCGAAAAATTTTTGAAAATTTGCATTCTATGATGGCCATTTTAGTGCTTCTTGAACAAGTTTTAAGGCAAATAGCATTTGAATTTTTTACCCTTAATTTTGAGGTCTTCACCAAATACCAGTATGATGCAATTTTTTCGCACGTTTTCGATTTCTGTGTAACGGTATAAAGCGTAGGAATTATTGCTGTCGAAGAGGTTCGAAATTATGGAAAAATTGTTTGCTGTCCCCATCAATGCATTGTTGAAAAAGATCCTCCACCCCTGGATCCGTCCCTGACCCAGTTAGAAACGCTTGGAACAGAGATTGCAGCACCGCACAAACAACAGATAACTGTTGCTGCAGTGCAGCTGCGTTTTCATTAAAATCTCTCGGAATACCGTTTGTGATGCAATAAATAAGTTTCAATGAGACAACGCAAAATGAAATGCCAGTGCAGTATTGGTACCAAAATTGCAATCATTCAATCTACCGTATACCAAAAAATAAAAAGTAGGCAAAACTACGTTTTGAGAGATTTCAATCAATAAAATTAAAGCACTCAATTAGTGAACTCGAACTAGATTGTTTTTTTTTTTTCGAGTTCGAGTTCAAAAAATTGTTTTTTCGAGTTCAAGTTCGACAAAAACGATCGAATTCAAGCGAGTTCGAGTTCGCAGCCCTGCTTAATAGGCTATAATAAAATACACCACACAATGTTAAATCACATCTCAGTGTTCAAAAAATATTATACAACAATTAAACTATAGTACTTTAGCTTACCATGAGCGACAACACATGGAGTCTTTGGAAAATTCCCTGCATCCTGAACAACAAAAAAGTCCTAGGTTGGCAAAAGCTTTGGTAAAGATATATGGGCCTTTAGTAGCTGGTACTTTGAATCATAGTTGGGAGAGCAAGGCAAGTAAAGGTGCTAAGCGGCTTTTTAAAGGTAAGGTAAACTACATTTATTTCGTAGATTACCAGTACAGGTATACAAACAATTGTATGATATGGAATATTATTCGCCACTTAGTCATGACGAAGCAAAATTGTAAGCAAAAAGTCGCAAACGTTACTTTTAACATGCAGTAACTTACCCATGTTGTTTCTTTAAATATGATATTTTCAAACTTTTCATTGAAGTACACACTAAGCAACTCAATCATTCCCACAACCTCTGGACCATCATCTTTTGATTTACCTTTAGCTTCGTTAATTCTTTTCACAACTGGCTTTAGCTCCTTTTTTTTCAGCTGCAAACTTTGCATAAATGAAAGAAATTGGATCATATACTTGGACAAATTTTCTTTGAACATATTAAAATCTTTAGCCACAACTTGTTGATAGTGCTGGCCAAATCCAACTATTGTGAAAACAATAGGCCACTGTTCTTGCAGTTCATTAATTGTACTTCTTTGAGACATTATTATTGACCGTATCCCAGCAAAACTCTTGTTAAGCAAAACTTTGGTTTCTTCATCCAAGTCTTCATCTCTGTTCATTGTTTGAAACTTTGTTATCAGTGACGTTCTGCAACTTTCTAATTCGTCTGGCAGTAACTTCACAGTTGAATCTAGCAAATCCTTTTCTAAATGCATGGTGCTCAATCTATTCCTTTTTTTTTTAGATAGTGTTTCACTTCCTGATGATGTTTCTTCATCATTTTGGTCGTTGGCACGTTTCATGTTTGCCAAGCAGTTTTCCAGCTGCAAAATAAAGGACCCACATCCATCACCTAACAATTTTCCGTTTATGCCTGTATCAGCAAGTGATTTTGGATATTTCAGAACAATTTTTATAGCAACGTGTCTAGCCAGTTTTCTTCCAGGGCTGCTAAATTTCGACAATAAATCGGTAGCTACCAAGCGGATTAATAGTCTACGATCTGCAGGAGATAATCGAATCTTTCTTTCAAAACAGCTCAATATAACTGATGGTATGGTCTCTTCCAGCAATTCGTAGTTAAATACATTGGAACGATCACGGGGGGACAAACCATTTTGTAACAGCCCTGACCCAGGATCACTTGGCTTTTCATTTTCTTTGTTTTTGATAAAACTAATAAGCTTTCGACACTGTAATGTTGGTAAAATATCATTCAAATCTTCTTCAGTTAAAAACTTCATGTCACTTAAGCAAGCAGCACCCATCCTATTCATGCATTCCAACAAAATTTTCATTTTTTCCGGGGAACAGTTTAAGTTTGCTTCATTCAGTACATCTTGAACACTTTGCTCAACAGGCAGAGTGTCTGCAATGCTAATATCATCACTAGCAGTAAAACTGGTATTCATTCTAATGTTTAACAAGAAGCTGAAAACAATAGCTGTGAACAGTAATTAAAATTACATTTTACTAACCTCTAACCAGGATTTCGTCAAACTAGTTGCGTCATTCAAGGCCTTAAAGCACTTTCATAATAGTCTGTATTACCAGCATGACATCAAAATAATAATGACAGATGATCATCACATACAGGTAACAGACTTACAGGTAGCCCTACCGGAGTAACGGTATTAGGCATTATTATCATTCCAAACACAGCTAGTTTGTGACAAAAATTAAATTGGTAGCATATATGTTATATGCCTTGACATTTGGCAACTCAACTTAGACAGAACCGGTACACATATATTATAAATATTGTATTTGCGGCAACCCAGTGTGTGCCTCACAGAATAGGTACCAAACCTTTGATTCTCTACAAACTTAAAAAACGTGTGAAGAACAGAAGAAACAGCCTAAGCTGCAATTTTCGTCAAACCAAACAATAGACCCACCCTTGGTAGACTGGTACTGTACCAGTATCCAACTTGCGTCGATGTGACTTTGCAAAAATACTTTATTTGCCTAATTGCATTGCAAAAACAAATTATTTGCCCAATCGCAAATTTAGCAAAAAATACCTAATTTGCCTAATTGCAAAGTATTGCAAATGCAAAGCATTGCAATTAGGCAAATTAAGTATTTTTGCAAAGTCACATCGATATCACAGCAGATGCGAGTAGTGTCACATTATTGTGATTATTAGGAAATAATAATCAATGATAGTAGATTGACACATCAAGCTTTGAACAAATATACCAGTACGAAATGCATGTCGCATCAACGCACGTTACATACCGGTAACAAAACGCTGCAGAGTGCAGAACAGAATACCGTATTTCAATTGCCTTAGAGAACATAGAGTAGCCTACACATTTACAATCATCAACTGAATAAACTAGGCAGGGCTATTTGCAGTATAACAATTGTAACAAAACCACAAAATCACAATATATTGATGGGCCAATGTTTCTTGAGCACACAGAATATTGGCTAAAGAGGGTTACACAATGGCACACTGCGTGTTGTTGAACAAAGATTTGAGCTAAGCTAAGTCTAAAATAGAGTGCTTTAATGGCATCAACCAAAAGCCATTAACAGCGTACGCAGTTAAAGGCAAGTAGTCTACAAGATCAGAACACTTCAGAATCTTTATTGGGCTGCTGTTAGTTTCGTCAATATACAGGCGGTAAACACCCATTTCAGGAATCATCTCACGTAATACTTGTTCAACTACTAGATAGACTTCTTTTGCATGTTTTATCAATAACATCACAATACATCCTAACTGTTGTTTTGAATGCTCACTGTAAAAAACATACATGCCCTTCTTATAAGCAGTGCCATTATAATCAACATTAAATGTGGTTACTGTGTTCTCAGCAGAAATATTCAAGAGAGTCAACTGATTTTGAATAGAGGCATTATACAAACTAAAATTTAAACATGATGAGTTTTCATACTTCAATTCAACGCGTAAAAATGAACCATTATGAACATAGCAAAAATTTAGTTGATGCAAATGAGACAAAGTTTTTGACACGTTTTTGAAACTGCGAACGTTCCTCATAGCTCTCTTGAAAAAAGAATGCTTACTCTCAAGTCTTAATGTCCACATTCTTATTAATGGGCCAAACTGAAGAGTTAAATAACCATAGTGTATTAGAAAATGATGTTTGGGAAGAAGCTTTTTGTCACAGAAAGCGAATTTTCTGTTCTCAAGATATTCCTTTGTGATTACATCTAGATATCCCACCTGAGCTTTGGACACTTTCGGAGCTGTAACAAGCTGAACAATTTCTCGAAGTTGGAGCAATAACAACCACACAGAGTCAGCTTTATCTCTTACCAAACCAAAGACAATTAGAGGAAATAATCTTAATATACACCAATTTTCAGCTGCTTGCCCAATAAGTCGGTTGGCCTTTACTGGAATTGGTGGAGGTTTACTTGAAGCATCAAAACCTGAATACGGGAATGAAGCTATTCTACTATTTAGTAGCTCATACGAAAACCAATGTTGGCTGACAAAATAGTTTACAAACAATGCCATATCTACTGCGACTACTCCTTCCATCAAGTCATGACCCAAACATGGTGGCAAAGCAGGCTTACAAACATGAAATGATTCCAACTCATTGAAAACGGATCTGAATTTTATTCCATGCACCATAGAATGTGATTCATCAATATCCATAACAGCAGCATCATACTTTTCTTCAGTTCGTATATCACTGATTTTGTAACACACGTTATTAAATTCAGTTCTCGTAGTCAAGCAAAAGCGACAAAAATATTCGGCAGAAAAACTTTCTGAAAACCCACCAACCATGTGTGACCCAAGATTGTCTCCCAACAAAGAAAACAACTGACATTTAAAACGCCTACCATCACACATGATGCCCTCTGTTTCCAATTTCTTTAAATCACATAATAGCTGATGAAACATCAACCTCTGGCCAAAAAATTTAACATAAGACTCTTTTACAAGCATTACCAATATGATGTTATCAAGACAAGATCTGTAATGAATTGGCAGGTTTCCCATCATAGCATATACAGCTAACAATTTGTGTTTTTTCCTGCTTGACCCAAGGGGGTTCACAATTTCAAAAGAATCTTGATACAGCAATAGTTGAAGCTGGTCTGGATCATGACATGTTAAAAAAACATTGCCATCAAAGAAATCACACAAAATGTCACTACTATGGTTACAGCCATAAACAAATTCATGTTTTGTTTTTTTCACAAACAACTCAATAGATTTATTCAATGGAACATAATGATACAAACATGCTGCTCCTTGACGAACTCCCAAATTTAAACTAATAGGAGAGATATAGTCAAAATTATTTTTGAAAAACATAGTTCTAGTATGAACTGTTCTTAGCTTGTCGCAAACACTGCTCCATGAACAAGCATCTGCAGTTCTCATAACATCATTTATAACATCATCCGGCACATCCTGCTTAGATAAGATTGTAGGCAAAGAATTGCTCAACATGTCTCTTCTTATATTATCCAAACAAGATATCTCATCAACAATGCATTGCAACGTGCGTTTTGGAACAAAACAATGGCTCTCAAGTTTAAGCAAAAACAGCGCAAAACATTGCAAAGTTTCATTTTTTGTGGAATCAATACATCCTGCAGTAGATTCAGATAGGACTGCTGGAGCATGCAGTACAACGTTATCATTACCACTGCTCATAACTAGGTTGCAATTAAACTCCTCTTCATGCGGTGTTTCTTGATTTTCACATACCGGTAATTCATGATTTTGAATCAAACTTGTAATGTTACTAGCTGATGCACTATGGTGTCTAGTAACATGCGACGAAAAAGATGATAATATGTTGTATGATGCAGTGCAGTTAAAGAATGGACAAACTATAAATGACCCTTCACGAATGTGTGTTTTTAAATGTTTTATGATTTCACTTAGACTACTGCACAGCTTGCCGCATAACAAAACATTGCACTGAAGACATACTGGTACCGGAAGATGAGTTTGAGTAGGTCCCCTAGCAGTTACTGGAATGGAATGTCTCACACCAAGATGTTGCAGTTTTTTTCCATGATTGCGTCTAAAGTGACTTTGGAAGGCATTAAAATTTGTGTAAGAGGCTTGGCAAGTTTCAAATAAACAAAGTTAGCATTTTTAGTATGTCTATGTGAGCGCATGTGAGAAAATAACAAGTCTCCATTGATGGGAACAGCAAATTGTTTAGAGCAAATGCTGCAAAACATTTTACAAACATCCTACACACCCGCACTGATGCATTTAAGCTATAGTCTAGTAGCCTACTGAGTCGTACTGGTACCGGTAAAATGCTGTACAGAGTATGGTACAGTGTAAGGTGCAATGGTTTAAAATACCAGTAATCAAATTGCACACAGAAAAACGAACTGAATTAGTGAACAGCCATACTGGTATTGTAAAACTGTGAAGTACCGGCACCTAACTGTCCCTTACGGGGGCAACGTCTAGCATCGGCCCTCAGGTTCGATTAGGATTGGGGGTTAGGGTTGTAACTAAAAAGAACCCCAACTAAATTTAACCCTAACTGAACCTAATCCTAACCAAATCTAACCCCAACCGAACCTGGGGGCTGATACTAGACGTTACCCCCTAACATCTTATAGGCCTACATCATATTCTATATGACCTCATCTTTCTGGCTGCAGCTGTTTAATTGACAAGACTACTGGTAGACTAGCATACCCACATGTATCAAGGGTTGGCGACCTAACTTGCTGTTAATCAGTTAATAGTCACATTTTTTACACACACAAAAAATAAAGAATGGATTAGCCTTGCAAGCTCAGAGTTATTTTGTCTGGCATAACTTTTTTATTCACCTAAGCCTAGGTCCCTGTTTACCTGCTCTTATACCTGTCTACTCTGAGCTGAGTCTACACACATCACTTAGCTGCTTAATGCATTCACTACATATATGCATATTTTTTTTCTACTCATCATCAATGCTTAGGATAACTGGCTAGGCCAAGTTGACACAAATCTTAAATTTCCCCAAAGCATCAGGAGGATCCCCAAATCTACAACTAATGATTTCTGCAAATAATCACATTTTGCGTCGCAAGCGACAACCACGTGATCTATGTCATGTGATTCATTTAACCAATGATAAACCGTTCGCCATTATTTTTCAACGCGATCTCAAAAAGATGACATATTTTATACAAAACCGTATTTTTAATATTCTAACAACACCGACCTGAGCATAGCAAAATATAGCGGGAGAGTGCTTACAGCTCTGGATTACTTCCTTATCAGATTTTTGAATCCGAATTTAAATAACATCAAAAAATCATGAATTTGTATCCGTTTCTGTTGTCAACCTTGTCAAGTTCCAAAGCAGCATTGTCATGTTGAGCAGTTTTGCAATTATTTCCGCAGTTGCATACCACTGTGCACTGTTTCAGACGGAATTTCTGCGGAATTTAAAAAAAAAATCTTGGTGCTTTTGCACAGCGAGTTGAGCCGAATCTGAACTAGAACGTTACAAACAGGCTTTCTGTGATCATGGTGTTATTTTACCATGATTTTACCGAACCCGAGCAAAAATTTTGAAAATCCTCGAAAGCTTCTAAATCGCATCGAAAAATGTGAATTTCTAAATATTTTAACCGAGACTAAACAAGTAGAAAAAAGCGGTCACTCCGTGACGTTACACTACCTAAAGCCAAATTGCATAAATTTCAAAGCAATTTTATTTGGAACCGAGCATTTATTCAAATCTCCCCAGGAAATTTATTTAGGCCTAATTGCTTTGAATAATTGGCCGCTGGAGCGAACTTGAACCGGATCGTTTCATTTGACGCGAAGGGTGAACCGTCGTAGAAACTGAACCTTAACTGGAAATTATTTTTGAATCCTAACTGAACCTGAAAGGGAAAAAACAAAAGGTTCGACACCCTTTTTTATAAGAGTAATTTCTAGTTTACTAAACAAGGATGGTAGTGACTGTGTATAAGCCGCATAGGTGCGTACACTGGTGTAAAGTACAGAAGTAGTTTTACTTAAGTAGACTACTGAAGTATTATTGCTTGGTAACTATAATAGTTACTTCAGTGATTTAAATTTCGACTATTTCTACTTTTACTTAAGTAGTTCAATCAGAAAGTAACGCTACTTAAGTGGCTTTAAAAATGATAAGTAGTTAATGTTAAGCAATGTATCGCGCAAATGATAAATGTTCATGCTTAGTAATAAAATTGGCAACATTAGAATCAGGTATTGTTTTATTTTATATATAGGCTCTACAAGTTTTACAATTTCGTGATATCGAGTGGTCTTTTGTTGTTTGTGTTTGGCGTAGACAATGAGGTTCCATTTTGCAGATTATGACACACTTCACTTTTTTATTTTCGTCAAATAAATGAGCTAATTATCCTAAATATACTTGAGCATCGGCTAAACTTAAGTGAAGTTTGGAAGTGAGCAAATTATCTTTCGTCAAAGCTCAGCTTTATGGCCTTGGTTTTGCAAACGCCACATTTTGCTTGAGTAGCTTCAAATTGCTGGTACTTTTTACTTTTAGTACATGCAGGCCTAGCCCATGAAGGCTAGGCCTGCATGTACCGACTACTGAAGTCATACAAGCATACAAGCTAGGCTGATATCAAAATAGTGCTAACAATCTGAAATTCAACGTTCAAATTAACAGAAGTATTATATAAGTTAATTTGAAATTTAACGTTACAGAGCATAATATATTTTCCGTGAAATTACAGATACAATGGTATTTTTGCAAATAGCAGATGTTAATTTTCAAAAAACACATAGTTCGGAATGTTAATTTACAAAAAAAATGTAATTTTGCAAAAAAAAATGAAGCACGACAAGATATCACAGAAAATTTGTAATTTAACATCCAACAAATGGATTTAAGATATTTTATGCATAACTACAATACGTAACTTTATGTAAAATTGCATACACGAATATACAATTACAAAATTTTTTTGCAAAAAAACTCTAAATAATCTGTTAATTTATAAAACAAACATTTGTTGCATTATTACTTACAAATTGTGATTTGAAAATGCAACTGCTATGTTATTTGATTGCAATTATTTGCAATTTCAATTTCAATTGCAATGTAAATTTACAACAATTTTTTACAGTGCACAAGTGATTGTTCGATAATCAGAGCAACAATTATTAACGCAGACGTATTGTTTTCTGTCAGTTAAATAACTTTTAAATAGGCTTTGAATATTTCCTCTTATACCAAATTTTTCAAGTTTGGTTAGCAATAACTCATGATCAACTGTGTAGAAAGCTTTCTTTAAATCTAACGAAGTTACACAGGCAAAATAATTGTTATCTTGACGATATCTTAATTGGGAAATAACGTCAGCAATAGCTAGAGAAGTAGAATACTTTTTCTTAAAACCAAACTGCTGATTATGAATCACATTATTTCTTGTTAAATATGAATTTAGTCTAACAAATGTCAATTTTTCTAGTAGTTTTGAGAAGGGTGAAAGTAAAGAAATTGGTCGGTAATTATTGAGTGAAAAAACAGATCCTCTTTCATGGATGGGTATTACTTTCGCTATATATTTTTAATATTTTAGGAAAAACTCCTTCTCTGATTACTTGATTAAATACTTCACTGAGCATTGGGGAGATTATTTTGCCAACAATTGTGATATATTTTATAGGAATATTTTCTGGACCACTTGCTTTAGAAGCATTAAGACTTTCAAACTGTTTTTCTACCTCCTTGAGCATAACTGGATGAAAGAAGATGGAATCAGTTTGAGAGCGGAATTGAATTGTTGTTATGGTATGCTTTCGTTACAGCAGGTATTTTTGTAGCCAATGAAGGACCAATATTAGTGAAAAAAACATTTAATTCGTTGCTTATTTTACCTTTGTCAGTTACTGCATCGTCAGTTTGCGTAATCAGTTTTGAAATGGAAGGCTGACTGTTATGATTCCGCGTTCCTAATATTTCTTTAATGATTCCCCATGTTTTAGTCATATTTTTTCTAAATGTAGATAATTGTGACTGATAGTATTGTTGTTTTGCAGCTCGCTTAACAGTTGTCAATTTATTTGAGTATTTTTTGTAAAATGTAGTCAATTGCACATTATTTTGCTTGTAGCTTTTACGAAACAATTTATTTTTCGTTTTTATTGAGTTTAAGATTCCTGTTGTTAGCCAAGGTTTATCTTTTGTTTTGCGACGTTTTTGGGGAGCAGTCTTGATTGGCAGGTGGTGGTTTATGATATTGGAAAAACCATTAATAAAATTGTTGAAAGCAAATTCTGCGTTGCCATTGTTGTTGCAGCAATCAATAAAACTATCGGAAACTAGATTCTTAACATCCATCACGTAATCATCAACATTGAAATTTTTAGCGCAACGAAAAGTTTTTGTTTGTTCTACATGTCGACTTTGATTGGTATTATGCAGAAGGTCCGTAGATAGTCAGAAATGTTGTAAGTTAGTATGCCAGAAGTTATCTGTTTACTTAGCATATTCGTATACAAATGATCAAGCAAGGTTGATGAATGAGATGTGATCCTGGTTGGTTTTGTAATTAAATTAAAACAGAATTCAGAGTTAGTGTTTAGATATGAATCAATTTTAGAGCTAGAATAGTGCTTTAGCAAATCAATATTAAAATCCCCGCAGATGAGAAATTTATGTTTTTTTACTGACAACTTTCCTAGAATTCGTACAAAAATGTTCCTGGAATAAATTGATGTTGTGTCTAGGATGTCTGTACACAACACCAATAACTACTCCTTTTTTGCTATTTTTTGTATTAACTTCAATAAAAGCAGTTTCTCTCTAGTCATTTGCGGTTGAGAGTTCTGGAAGCGCAGTGAATTTAAATCGGTCATTAATAAAGAGTGCTACTCCCCCAGCATTAGAAGAGGAATTGACATTTACAAAATTGTAACTTTCTATCCTTCTATGTTAATATTATTGAAATTATTGCTATTTAGTTTAGTTTCGGTTATTGCTATAACATCTATATTTGAGTGTAGGAGACGTATCAGCTTTTCTATTAAGTTTTTACTTTTAGGAAGAGACCTTACGTTTAGATGAATAACAGATAGTTTGCAATAATTCTGTTTTTTTAATTTGGATTGAAGCCAATCCACACTTCTATACATACTAGATAAATTAGCCACAAGGAAATGTTCAGAAAAATCTACTTCCAAACTATTTAAGCTTTTTGTCAAGGTGTTTGGTAAAGTGAGTTCCAGTTTCATTTCGATATCATTTAACTGATGAAAGGGAAAATTTTCTTTGAGACAGTCAGGGCAAAAATAAAAATTTGTTTGATTAGATATTCCTACACAACGCAAATGAACCCATTTGGTGCAAACAGTACACTGCATACATTTCTGGAGCTTATTGCAGCTCTTATTACAAGACACGCAAGTACATTTGAACATCATAATGAGTGTTTACAGTAAAAAATAAGATAATCTAGCGAATGATGAGACCTCAAAAGCATTTGAATAATGATCAGATTCGGCTGCAATTCTTAGAGTGTAGCATCTACTATTTTGAATATTACACGTAGTTATGCATGTAATAAAACTAGTCACAGGTAAAATAGCTAAATAAAGTAAAGGCATTTGTCATTGGATAACAATCCATCCTAATAATACTCTTTAGGCCTATAATAGATGCTTCCTTTTCCACCCCAAGGATGATCAATAGGCGAACGATAACTGAGCTTAGCTAAATCGTCAACAGACGATACATAAATAACTTTACTTGCTGAATTTTGTCGTAGTAATATTCTTCCATTGGATGTCCAGAGAAATTTGTAATTTAGTTCTACTTTCGCTTTTTTGGCTTGGTTGTAAAGATTTTTCCTGAAGGGGGTCAGATTTTCGCGAATTCTTATAAGCCCATTATCTTCAAAACAATCTTTGCTAGAATCAGGTGAAGGTTTAATTAATTTTCTCTTCTGGTAAAGCTCCTTTCTTTTATCTCGGTTCGAGAAGCGAACAATTATTGGAGCACGTTTAATCGGTTTGTTGGGTGCATTCCTTTTTGTTTCATTTGTATGTAGGCCTCCTGGGAGACAATGGGAGACAGAAATGTGACTGCCTTCCAGTCGCACGTTGACGAGGCTAGCCACCTTTTTGACTAATTGATCAGTATTCTCATTCGGCTAAGAGGGAATGCCATGTATCTCCAGATTCTCTCTTCGCCCACACTGTTCCAGTTCATCAAGCTGAGAAGCAGTCGAATTTTGTTTATATTTGATTCGCTGCATTTCTTCCTTTAAACTACACAAACGTTTCACAATCTGTTGAACAATATTGTGCGAATCTGTTATTTTTTCATGAAAGTCATCATACTCATCAGCCACATACGCTATACTGCCTAACATATGATCCGTTTTCTCTATCAAGCGATTCAATTCAGTCTTTATTTCCGCTTTGGCCTCATTTAATTCTTGCGAGATAAGTGCTTGGCATTTTCCCAAAATTTTTTCTTTCAATAACGCCTCAACACTGTCTTCAACAATTTTTTGGATATTGAACTGAAGATTATTGGTAATTTTTCCTCCAACAGTTTCATTTCATTGCTGGGTATCTGTGATTTTTTAATCAAGTTAGCTTTACTCGGTTTAGGTATTTTGCTTTGTTACGTAACAATTCGGCTTGACAGTAATGGCTTCCAGTAAAGTTTGAAATAAAAAGAACTTGAACCTAGGTATTTATTTATTTATTTATTTATTCGACAATGCATTTTAAGCACAAAATAAATAGCAAGGTAAACAAAAAAGTAGCTTTAATCGTTAAATTTTACTATATAAGCTTGCAAATTCTGATGCTACTGAGCAAGTAACTTTAATGCTTGTACTGGAATTAGTCCTTTTATCAAGTTTTTATAGACGTAGACGTATAGGCCTACTAAAGCATCTACGTAAACTTGAAGCATTTCTCTTTACTATAAAACAAACCGATTGAAAATATCTTAAACAGTAAGACTGTGGCGAATTTTTGAAATTGTAGCGATAATTCATGGACACCCTGTACAATGACATGTGCGATACTCCATGTCGATCGTGCGATTTGACGCTGATTGCCTTGTTTTATTTTAAAAACAAACTTTTTTTGTTTTTGTCAACTGCAAAAACAAACAAAAAAAACAAGCGAAAAAAAAAACGTTTTTTTTACATCTCTATGTATGAGGAGTATCATTATCAGAAACTCGCCCTGGAGAGCAAAAAAGTTTGTTACACCTTTGTTTATCTGGCAACGTTGCTACGTTCAAACAATACCAAGGACGTAAAAGAGCTTATGGCCTATATACAAAAAAGGTCGCAAATGTCGCAAATACACAAAAAATGTCACACAGTCGAATCATTCGTGGTAGGTGCGTGGACGTGTTTTCAGGTCCAGGGTAAAAAAATTAAATTTAGACTCATTTGCAAAGAACCGAAGGCAAAGATCTGAACCAGATTTTCAACATTGAGTTGATAAAAACACAGTTTAACAAGATTATTTAGCTGTGACGCCAGAATTAAGCTCAAATTAGAATTAGACTACGAATTTTAAAGGAATTCAAGCTTTTCAATTGTTAGCCTAAGCTGTTATTAGCCTAATAGTTCTACCATTAGCCTACCATAAATTATCGCTACAATTTCAAAAATTCGCCACAGTCTTACTGTTTAAGATATTTTCAATCGGTTTGTTTTATAGTAAAGAGAAATGCTTCAAGTTTACGTAGATGCTTTAGTAGGCCTATACGTCTACGTGTGCACCCATCTGTCGCACGTAGGATATCCAATCGATATTCAATTTCTAGCCATTTTCTTGCTAACATATCCACAGTAACTGTATCAAGTGTTTCAATTAGTCGTTGTTGCAAATCACTTACGTCTCTGACTTTCGTTCGGTAAACGATATTCTTTACATAGCCCCACAAGAAAAAATCTATTGGTGTGATATCAGGGGAACGTGGCGGCCATGGAATGGGACTATCACGTCCAATCCATGTTTCTGGAAATGTGTCATTCAGCAATTGACGAACTGCAAGACCCCAATGAGGGGGTGCACTGTCTTGCTGGAAAATAACTTGAGGTTAATACTGTTCAAACTGTGGTGACACATATTCTGTCAAAAGGTCGAGGTAAATTTGAGCTGCAATTGATTTCTCAGCGATGAAAAACGGACCAATAATTTTATCATGCATGATTCCACACCACACATTTAGTATAGGGTAGT
Organism: Trididemnum miniatum; assembly: GCA_964006365.1. Lineage (NCBI taxonomy): Eukaryota > Metazoa > Chordata > Ascidiacea > Aplousobranchia > Didemnidae > Trididemnum > Trididemnum miniatum. The sequence continues at coordinate 12,687,750 of OZ023240.1, read as the reverse complement.
CTCGTTCAAGCTCGTAGGTTTCAAGCGGATTCTGCGAGCCCCATATTCTTGAGTTGTGTCTGTTTATTAATCCAGAAACGTGAAACGTTGACTCGTCACTGAAACAAACATGTTATAAAAATCCTGGTTCTGAATCTAATCTGTGTAGTATCGTCACTGCAAATTCTTTTCGTCGTGGCTTATATTCTGGCTTAAGGGCTTGCAGTAACTGCACTTTACGGCTGAATCCCACCACTATCTGGTAGTAATTAGGTTATTACATTTCCATTGATTTGCTTTTTGTGAGGTAAAAGTTTCGTCACAAGTAGTGACCATTTTAGTCAATCAATATTTCGACTATAACCAAAGTCTCGTCAGCCTTGCTACGCACAGCCAATCCAGGCTAAACTCATTCCAGACTGTAAAGACTCTGTTTTTTCATTGCTTTACCTGTACATCTCGACTTCATCTCTTTTCTAGGTTGTGCCCTATTTTTGGCAGGCGACTGGCCCCAAACAACGATACCCAATGAAAGAACCTATAACCACTAACCCACAACCAAGTTACCGTTAGCCTAACTAGCCCACATCACTTGAAGCCCCCATGGTAACCCACTCATTTGCAGCTGCAGACGCGTTTCGACCTTATTATGGTCTCATCAGTGCAGCATAGCAACCTCCCACCTGTCTTGTCCCCCGCTTTTTCACGGGCGAACGGGTTGGGCAGAGAGGTTTTTTGTAGGTTTTGGTAACTGGTATAGTTACAAACCTTAAACAAAATATTCCTTCTCAGATTACCGGGAAAATAATGTTTAAACCAACCGGACTTTTCTATTCTTATCGATTGTTTACAGTGAATCTGTGACATCATAATTCAGCCTGTATTATTTTCTTGAAGGTTTTATTTCAAATGTTCTACCTTGAGCAGAACGAGGAGAGGCTTAGATTTGGAGTGAGTAGTTCTTTTAAAGGTTAGAATTTTTTTTTTTTTTTTTAGGAAGGTGGGAGGTTGCTATGCTGCACTGATGAGACCATAATAAGGTCGAAACGCGTCTGCAGCTGCAAATGAGTGGGTTACCATGGGGGCTTCAAGTGATGTGGGCTAGTTAGGCTAACGGTAACTTGGTTGTGGGTTAGTGGTTATAGGTTCTTTCATTGGGTATCGTTGTTTGGGGCCAGTCGCCTGCCAAAAATAGGGCACAACCTAGAAAAGAGATGAAGTCGAGATGTACAGGTAAAGCAATGAAAAAACAGAGTCTTTACAGTCTGGAATGAGTTTAGCCTGGATTGGCTGTGCGTAGCAAGGCTGACGAGACTTTGGTTATAGTCGAAACATTAATTTGTCCCTTGCAAATTTCAATCAATATTATTTGATTCATCATTTTTCGCAGCAGCTGCCAGCATATTGGCTTTATCTCAGCTATCAGCTCGCAGCCTAACATAAGTTTGGGAAATCTTTAATATCCATATTGTAGCAACAGATAAGTTCAAAACATATAACGTTTTTAATTAGAAAATAACATGCAGAAAATATGCTAAGCGTTTTCAAACAACTCCACCGTCCTTGATGATTTCTTTGTTTTTATCCTCCTATCACGAGAATGCGACGGAGATGCTATGAATAGGACCAATCCAGAGTTCCAGACTCGCGTAAGAGTTGCTTTGTTTCCGAACGAATTTTGCTTCTAGCTTCTTGTTAAATTTTTCCAAGCAGAGATAATGGCCACGAAGCATCATATTCAGTGATGCAACAACGAGGCTTGGATGGGAGTTAAACCATCAACCTTGCGATCATGGCCGTCGTAAAAACGACGCTCGGAACCACTCGGGCACGCTGTCAACAACCACTCGACCACGCGCTGCCGTCCTTCATCAGAACACGATCGAAAATGGAAAGCTAACGCCCCCAGGGCAAACTGATTCAAGTGAAACGCAAAACAGCAAGGGTACGTACCAAGGGTGGAAACCTGGCTACTTGGCGTTAGGGTGTCAATTTCAGTTTTGGTGTGTTGAAACCCAGATGTCAGGTATCAGTATTGGTTTGGTTTCACGGCTGTTGAAAAATCGGTTCCAGTTTCGGTTTCAGTTTTGCTTACGCGCAGCTTCGGTTTCTGGGTTTCAGTTTCGGTTGTTTCATCCAAGATAGTTATTTTACTGTGAATACATATTATTTAAATCCTCTACTTCTTGGCGTTTTTGTTTTATTACGATGATACGTAGCAGCTCAGATGACCGAGTGAGAAGAACAATTGCTTTAGAAGTAGTTAACTTGGGTATAATTCCGAGTTCGGTAAAACCAAAGATTCAAAAATTAGTATTCTCAGCTTTTCTATTTGACGCTCAGCATTAAAGGAACTGCACTGGTAATGCTAAGTAGGTGTCAGTTTCAGTTTAGGTTTCCAAAATCTCCCTTAAAACCAGGTTTTCAGGTGTAGGTTTGCGTTTCCACCCTTGGCACGGACACAACTCGTACCCTCGCTGTTTTGCTTTTCGCTTGTATTAGTTTGCCATGCGTTAACTTTTTATTTCTGATCATGCTGTGATGAAGGACTGACGATTTGTCCGAAAACATTCAGCTTATTTTCTGTACCGGCATGTTATTTCGAAAATATTGCTCAGTCTATATCAGTTGAACAAGTTCATGTTCATAGTCTCAAAACTTTTGAAACGAGATAACGCGCTAAGAAGAACAAAGGTGGGGTGTTTGGGGGACGGAGCCTCCAGAAGTTGACACGGTTTTGACGTTTTAGTTAATGCTGCAATGATTCATCACCCCCAATAATTTCCACAAATCTACGTCACTGCGCATGACCTACCGGCCACCGCGGAACCCTTAAAACTGCTTCAACAGGCACTTAAATTTTGAAGATTAACAACCATCGGAGATTGGATTACTGTCAGAAGCCAGGAAATAGCAAAGCACAATCAGTAGTCCCGTTTGCAACAAAATTTGCAAAAAAAAAGTTATTTTGAGGTCATGTTTTTTTTGAAAAAAAAAAAAAAACGTTTTAAAAAAAAAAAACATTTACATCTCTACTCATACATAGCCTCATAACTAATGCAGGAGATCAACAGATTATACATGTTGCCATACATGAGAATGATGGTTTTAGTGAGCGTCCCGCTGTCGCCTAGTTGGTAGGCTATAACCGAAGTGTTCGCTTGCAGTAAGCTATCAAGACTCTCGCGCGACTACAACTCGGATCTTACACTAGCACCAGATGTGACAAAGCTTGATAAGGTTTTAATTTCGTTGCTTTGCAAGACGTAAACCAAGACAAAAAATAATTTTCAAGAGAAAAATTTCCGTTTAAAAATCGTCGTAAAAAAAAATGTACCGTTATCAATACCGAAAGGTACTTTTTTAGCAAAGTATTGGTAAGGATATCGTCGTTACTTTCAAAGTAGCGAGTGCCCAGCTCTACTTTAGCTACAAGTGTTCACAAAACACTAGGCAAAAAGCGCTTTGAATTTTATTAAAGCAGCACACAAGATGAAAATACACCATTAAATAATTGGCAATTCTTCACATCCAGGCACTCCACATGGCTACCCTCATAGCGTAATACCACCACCGAAAAAAAAACCTACGTTTTTCGCTACGCGTACATTGACATGCCTACTGTGTAGAACTCTTTGCATTTTCAAAGCAAAAACGGACGGATTGTTTTCGAAGCAATAGCTCAATTAGTACACGCTGTGTCCACTGGTTCACCGAGATTATTTCTAAACCGCAACTCATCAATCATTCGAAACTTGCGCTCATAACACCTCAAATGGCCCAGAGATAAAGAGCATCCGCCTCTGGAACTGCAGGCTCGGGTTTGATTCCGAATTTGGTCAAACCAATGACTTTAAAATTGGTATTCACAGTTTCCTGCTTCACGCTCAGCCATAGCTTTAACCCTTAAGAGTAAGCCTATAATTTTTTGTGTGACTTAAACACTAATTCCAGGCCTTTGAGGCCCGGTCCATGTTAGGACACCCAGATCCTTTTTAGTTTTCTTTTGCTTCGTGGCTTTTTTCAATGCAGCTTTTACAGCTGATTCCGAAAATGAACTTTAAAAATCCATCCGTTTTACTTTTGGAAAGTTATGGAGGGGAGAATGGAGATGACCATCGTTTCTATCTAAATTATTAAAAAATGAACGCTTGTGTTTCCTTTTCGGGAGTCACGATTATTAGAATCATCTTATATCATTTTCGTGAAAGAACACTAATATTTACGCTATTAAAAAAAAATTGGCCTACTCGAATTGACCCAGAAACTCGAGAGGTACTAGACTCTTTGTTTCTTGTTACGGTTGAGTGATTTTCGATAGAATTAGGTTATTTACAGCTTAAAACTCGACACTAAACTATACTATTCGACAGACTTACAGAAAAGCAGAACCTAGGACACCAAGTAAATGTGATTAGAAGACCTTATTGTTTAAATTCAGAGAAAAGCTGGTCAAAATTTGCAATGAGATTGCACCAGAAACGAGCAAGGAGCACATGACTAGAATTAAGAGTTTTGAGCGCTTCTCTTGAATTTAAACATTACGGTCTTCTAATCACATCTACTTCGTGTCTAAGGTTCTGCTCTCCCGTAAGTTTACCCAATAGTATTGACTAAACCTGTCATCTAAAATAACACCACCGGGCTTCTCAGACCCCTGATTATACTTTAAGAATGGAGTAAATTAAAAAAAAAAATAATGATCACGAGCCTAATACTGCGGTTCAGAACCAACATAATAAAGCATTTCAGGCTTAGATGGAGGCATGACATCCCAACATCTAAAATAAAATATTTACGCTGAATTTAGTTCCAAGCGAGCCTCACAGGCCCCTAATTATACTTTAAGGGTTAAAGGGGCAGTGTGGAATAGGGTGGAGTGAAAAAATTTTTTTTTTGAAATCGAAAAATGTGTAGTTCTCAAATCCTGGCAAATGGTCTAAAACTTCTTGAAAAGTTGGTTTTGGGGGGTTGCTCCCATTTTCCAGCCGGCTACCCCCAAAATGTTATCGAAACTGTTGACGCAGGGGGTAATTCTTATATCTTGGTAACCACTGGTCGGAGAGTAATCGTATATGGCTCAAAATCTGAGGAAATACCATGTTCCTATCTGTGCTAAGAAAGTTTTCTCCATTTTCACCACAAAAAAAGTTACAGCCAAAAAACAAAAATTATGACCGTTTTTGATAAATTTTTCGGAAAATTCATTTATGAGTTATCGTGTAAGAAGCACAGTCGCTAAATTTTGATCTGTGAAAGTCATTCCTCTCGTATAACTAACACTGTTTGTGATTTAATGCATTAATGAAGGGACGGATAGTGACATCCACTGTTGCGGAAATAGGATGAGTAGTAACAATTGCTTCAAATCAGCAAGGACATAATAACCACAAGAGGAAGTCACTGAAATAGGCGTACAGCTAATTTAGTGATTGTATTAAATTGGTTTTAATTCGATGCGAAATATTTTTAAATGAAACACGAAAAAAGTGTAACGTATAAAAGCTGGGTGGTGTCAAGACTGACTTCACGGCAAAATAATACAAGCTGTTTGGTGCGGTGGTGCAACTATGTGGTAAAGTAAATAGCTTAGAACAAAATCAACTGCAGTGAGATCAATTTTGGCCATCCGGCTTGCAAAAGAGGTCACACGGTTTGCTAAAACACTATTTTAAACTGCTTTTTGCTGTCAAATGTTTTCGTAAGTTAGCGGGATTTGATTTTTTTTGTCGAATGACTCATCTTGTCGATCAAATCTTTCAATTTGGGTAGATGCTTCCGCAACCAGTTTGATGAGCTGCTCCACAGATTGGCCATGTGCTAACCATATAGGAAGTGTAATACCAGAGTTTTCTCCAGACATCTATTTCTGTATCTAAAGGTTTGCAATTGCAGGAGGCTTTTGCTGGTAAGAATCAAAATTGGCTAATTCGTAGTAAGCAATTGCTTCCAAGTTCAGCGATGGTAAATCGAACAAGCGAATCAAACTGCTGCTCGGTGCATGGGGGCACTCATCGTTATTTCCACATTCTTCAGCCACTTGTTTCCGGCGTGCTAGCATTTTCGCCACTCCTACAGTTTTATTACAATCCCCCAACATCGTAATCAAAGCACATATACTTGGTGTGCAAAATAACTATTCACTCTAAGCGCCGTAATTTCTTCAAAACGTTCGTTTGAAGAATTCTTAATCATCTGAACTAAGTTGAAAAACTTACAGGATCTGGATCCATGGGTTATCTGATTATGTGATGATGTTAGGAGATGATAATGAAAGTGTAAGAAACGTAGGAGTGGCAAAAGTGCTATCACATCGAAAACTAGTAGCTGAAGAAAGTACAAAATTATGACTAGTGTCCTCATGCACTGAACAGCAATTTGATTCGCTTGTTCGATTTACCATCGCTGAACATTGAAGCAAATGCTTAATTCGAATAAGCCAATTTTGATTCCTCCAGCAACAATCTCCACCAATTGTTTGAAGCTGCAAGTTTGGCTGCCAAGAGCAGCCATTTATTTCATCTTGTATTGTTTTGTTGTGTAGTCAGTCTTGACACCACCCAGCCTTATACGTTACACTTTTTTCGTGTTTCATTTAAAAATAATTTCGCATTGAATTAAAACCAATTTAATACAATCACTAAATTAGCTGTACGCCTATTTCAGTGACTTCCTCTTGTGGTTATTATGTCCTTGCTGATTTGAAGCAATTGTTACTACTCATCCTATTTCCGCAACAGTGGATGTCACTATCCGTCCCTTCATTAATGCATTAAATCACAAACAGTGTTAGTTATACGGGAGGAATGACTTTCACAGATCAAAATTTAGCGACTGTGCTTCTTACACGATAACTCATAAATGAATTTTCCGAAAAATTTATCAAAAACGGTCATAATTTTTGTTTTTTGGCTGTAACTTTTTTTGTGGTGAAAATGGAGAAAACTTTCTTAGCACAGATAGGAACATGGTATTTCCTCAGATTTTGAGCCATATACGATTACTCTCCGACCAGTGGTTACCAAGATATAAGAATTACCCCCTGCGTCATAAGTTGCGATAACATTTTGGGGGGTAGCCGGCTGGAAAATGGGAGCAACCCCCCAAAACCAACTTTTCAAGAAGTTTTAGACCATTTGCCAGGATTTGAGATCTACACATTTTTCGATTTCAAAAAATTTTTTTTTCACTCCATCCTAGTGTGGAGTACAAGCCCGCAAGTTTACTAGTTGTGGTATTGGTAAAGGCACTTAGCGGGATTCTCCCATTTTGGTGTGGTAGGCAGGTGGCCAGCAACTGCTAAGGGAGCTTGGTATAGTGCTATAATTGCTTTCTCGTGATAGAAGGATAAACAATATGCGACTAAATACGATCACAATTATTGGATCGATTAAAACGGTTGGGAATACTACAATGAACGCGAAAAATGAAAACAAATTTCAAAAAACAAAACCAAGGAATGAAAATTTGACACTGTTTGTAAAATCACGCCTTAGCTATGGGTAAGATGTTTTGATACACAACTCCTAGATTCAGAGTTGATATGTGAAGTCAAAAACAAGCTATTTTCAAAAAAATCTCATAGCTTAAAATGCACCTTATTTCAACCAATATTTCGCGCACTGCATAGCTCAATGCTAACATGGAATATAAACACTAAACAGTCCCACAACGTGCAGTTGGTAGTAACAAATAGCGTAACTGAATTAGCCTACTGCAGTAAACCATTCACTACTTTTATCTGGACTGCTAATATGATTGTGCAGCTTTTCAGTGAGCGTTTGTGCAATGTGCACCTTGCAAGAGATCTCCAGTTTTATCAGTATGCCATGCAAAGTAGCGCTCAATTGCAAGAAAAAATTGGTTACCGAATTGCAAGCAAAAATTGGTCACCGCACATGTCGAAGGCACAAGACTGACCAAAAATGTATCGCAAACAATACAATTGCATAATAATCATACAAAAATTCTTTCAATTAGCAGGATAAAAAATTGTAAAAGCGACTAATGTATCATTGTCAGAAGTTATGAAAAAATTAAATTGGTGCAAAAGTACGAAATCAAATACCCAACCTCCAATAACTAATTTAAATGAAAAAAAAAAAAAAAAAATCAATTGATAAAGCATATTGCTCAATCAATTATATCGTATTAATCCCTATTGTCAAAATATTTTTCAGCAAGTTGTTGAATCTGCCATGTCATTAAAAATAAGCAAAACAAAAGATTCAAAATCAGAACAAAAAATAAAAACAAGTAGGTTTTACGAAGTCAATCATTGCATTTCATGATATAAGGGCAACAATCTGCTCAGCTAATAGTCAAAGTTAAAACAGAAAAAAAGAGTGACAGTAAAAGTAACACTATAAGAGACTAAAAACAGTGACATCATGTGGACAGTGACGTTTTCAAGCTATTGTGACGTCATTACTCCTCCGGTCTAACCCCTGTCGTCTCTTGTGCTAAATCTTCAATATCCAACAATTTGAATCTGTTGAGAAGGTGATCTAATTCAACATCCTCATCCAGATCTGAATGAAGAGGAAAGAATGATAAGAAATAACACAGGCTATATCTTTAACGTGCTCCCTGTAATAAGGCTGAAATTATGTGTGACGACTTTAGCTAAGACTGAGTCGATCGTTTTTGACATTTAAAATGTGTGCTGGTCATGGACCTAGGCTCACTTGGCAGTTTTAATCGGCATGGATCAAATTGTATTCCAATGTTTGATTATAATAACCGTGAAGACAATACTCATTGCTCAGTAGTCTTGGCGGCCAGGTAAGCATAAAGGTTTATAAAATATACTTCTTATTTTTACTATTAACTTTTGATAAAACTTAATTCATAGCCACAAGAAAAATCTATTATTCATCACCGAGTAGCGTCAATGTGGAATCAACCAATCAATAGCTATGACCTGCTTTTTTTGTTTTTTTTTTTCGCAGAGAAATTTCGGCCATTTGTCCGAAATGACTAGACAAATTTGGGACATTTTAAAATTAATGCGGCAGCTTTAAAAAACAATTGGTTTTTTAGGGCATTTAGCGTTTTTTGTGCTTTTCTTGCTGACGTTATTGCGTTTAGCTTTCCACCTTTTTTTGCTTGTTTTCATTAAGGACCAATGATCTGATATAAATAAATAAGATAAACTTTTCAATTCGAAAAGACTGTCGAATTAGCGGGTCAGCGTGATATTACGTGCGTGAAATTTTAAACGTGTGCAAATAAAAGCAAAACTTTCAAATCTTAATTGAGTGCATTCTTTAACTTTAACAACGCGTTTGTGTTAGTTTTCGACCGTCGAATATTAATCATGACAATCAACATCAGGGATGACAATCGCATTGAAGAGATTCTGCGATATTTGTAACGACCGTCTAATTGCGATGCGATGTGAAGCATGTTGTGGATGCGATTTTTATTGCGATTATCAAATTTTTTTTTTTTTTTTTTCGATGCGATTTTTGTGTGTGCTTTTGCGATTGTTTGTGCGATTTCTTTTTTGAGCAATTTAACTCGAACATTGCACAAAATTATTTACAGATGATCAGTATCATCAAGCAAGTTTTATATAACGGCGTAAAGCCCAAAAAGTGCTTTTATAAACACAACTACAGTAATCTCCCGTTTAAGTATGCAACGTGATCTGGAGATGGCTTTGCGTACTTATGCGGGAGGTGCGCACTTAACAGTTTTTGTCTCCTATTGCACATACGTGCGCACAAGACTTGAATGTTACGTCATTAAACGTCTTCTTTGTTCTCTCGATCATTGTTAGTCTTTTCAAACAATTTCAGTTTCATAATAACCTGTTTTCCAGGCTGTGATCTTTCTGTTTTGCTAGTAGCCTACTGCATACGATTACACTGCAGTACTGTACAACAAAGTACTATACAGCTAAAAACCACATTAGAGTGCTTTTAACAAAAACTGAGGCGGGTGACATTGCAAGTCAAGCAAAAGAGAATGGAAAACATGCACCTGCTAACTTTGCACGACATGATGAAGCAATGAATAAATAGGCTACTACTGTACTCATTATTTCGTCGCTGTGCAGTTTCTTACTGCATGTACGGTGTACGAACATTTTCGTTGGAAATAAAAAAACTTGAACCCAAGTTTTTTGAAGAATTTTTGCGTACTTATCTGGGATGCGTACTTAAATGGGTGCGTACTTAACCGGGAGGTTACTGTAATTGCGGCACATAAAGTTAGAGTGGACTCTGGACCAACTAGATTTGATACGATTTTCAGTTAACCCTATTATCAAATGGAACACTAATAGCACTATATATGACTGAAGTTTTGAAGCTCTACAAGCAACAAACATGTTGGGCCAAGTCAACTTGGACCAACTATTTTTTGTGGACTGACATAACAATGGACTAAATACAAATGGTTCAAATTTGCTTTAGCCAAATTTAATATTCACGCTAATAGCTCTGAAATTCCTGTAACAAAACTTAATCATACTACGTTGTGAAATCATAAAACGATTGCTTATTTGTAATCATGCCGTTTCAATCGCTTTCCAAGAGTTTTTAACATACCTTTCTTCCAGATCCACAGGTTAAAATAAGCAGACTGGGCTCGGTCAGTAAACTGCGCAGGTGAGCCTTCATAAGGCGAAATAGTGTCTCTATCTTCAGTCACTATGTACATCATGCTAGCTAGATGCAGACTAAGCTGTTTCGCAACTGCTTACCGTAATGCCTGAACAGTGTTGCTGCAACGTCACAAGGGAAGTTTCATGAAATTGTTGAAGATGTTTGAAATGACCGTTCTATTTTGTAAGGTGTACGTGTAGTTTAGTAATTGCAAACCATTTTCGGAGAGAGTGGGTAACTGGGTATCGTATATGTACGGTTAATCCAATTGCTTTATTCTTCAATGTATTATTTAGTTAGGTATTCGTACATCATAATTTGTAGCATATTTCTGTAACAGCTAGTAATATTGTAATACATGGTTGACTTGTCATGGAAAAATCTGAATTTTCACTGCACAACATTGATGGGATCACTGATGACGATGATTCAAAAGATGCTATGTCTATTGACCATTTTTTCTCCGCTGACGTCCATGCGAATGTCAGTAATGAATTTAATAGCATTGCATACCGTGTTAAAGTGAAAAAAATCTGGCGAAACCGAGCATTAGTGCATTATATGAGATGGAATAGAAGGTATGACGAGAGGGTTGACATTAGTTCTTTGCTGAGACCTCCAACGGGAGAAAGCGTGAGCAAAGCTCAAGTGAGTGAAAAAAACGCTATTGATTTATCAACTTTAAAAATGCAACCACTTGATGCTATCAGTACCATTAATCAGGAAGAAACTAGTAATCTAGAAAGAGATACTAACAACGATATTGATCCAGGAAGAAAAGTTGGCGATGATATAGATCCGTAGAGGGACGCTAGCACTGATGTAGATCTGAAAAGAGATGCAAGCAATGATATGAATCCGAAAAGAGATGCTAGCAATGATATTGATCTAGAAAGAGATGCAAGCAATAATATGAATCTGGAAAGAGATGCTAGCTATAATATTGATCCAGAAAGAGATGCTAGTAGTGATATTGATGCAGAAAGAAATGCTAGCAATGATACTGATGCAGAAAGAAATTCTAGCAATGATAAGAATCTAGAAAAAGATGCTACCAATGACTTCGATCCAGAAATTCTGTATTATGTATATGAAAGTTCGAGCATCATAGGTAAGTGCCTCTTTTTGTTGAATATTCTTATAGCGAAAGAAAATTTCTTTATGCTCCGTTAGTAACTCTTTACAACATTTGAACAGGAAAAGCTAAGATAATCTCTGGAAACACCTATCATGGTTTTGCTTTGGCTGATACAGAGGTAAAAATATTAGTCATAAGTGTTGATCTTAGTGCAACTGAGACTACAAAGTGTGAAGAGTTCATACAGGGAGCAAATTCAAAATGGGAGAAGAGTGATTTGAAGAAGCGTTCAGGTAATTACAGACATGAATAAAAACGAAGCGTACTAGTTATTATTGGTAGGCAAAAGGTTGTCGTTGATCTGTTGAGTTAGCTTTTACTCTATTTGCAGCTTTAAAAAGAAAAAATATATACCAAAGCAGAAAGGTCAGCTGCCCCAAGATCTGCAAAAAAGATGAAGAGCAATTCTGGAGCTGAATATACTATCAAAACTAAAAAAGGCTTGTTAACTGTTCCTGCAAAATGCTACACAGGTGAGTAGCGTAGTGTGTTTATTTTGTGAGCAACGTACAAGCCGCATAACGCAGGCATCAGTAATGTGCGCACTATATGCTGTGAATACAATGACTAATTTTTATTTTCTAATGACGAAGTGACCTTATGGAGATATACCTAGTTTTAGAGTATGATTGCACCTGTACTTTCACGGATTGTAAACTGGTAACTCACGAAGAAAGAAAAGAACTTTTCACAGATTTTTGGAAACTCGATGACTTCGATGCTCAAAATTTCAATATAGTTCAAAACATCACCCTTTTACCGAAAAAAACTCAAGTATTACAGCAGAGCAAGGATAAACAAACGCGCCCGAAAACCAACACCATGCAATATTTTCTGAACAAAAAAAGAGTACGCAAGGAGGATTGGATCGAGTATTACAAAAGAAAGGAGATGGGCAAATCATGGCTAAAGATGCAAGAGGAAAACATGGAAAGCAATACAAAGCTGGTGACGAAGTGGCTGATGATTTGCAAAATTTTATCGTCAGAATTCCTAAATACAAATCGCATTACAAAGATCAAGCGGAAGAACGGTATGTGGCCCCTGGCATTAATAAAGTATGTCTACGAAATGTGGAAGGAAAATTCAGAAATAAAATTCCAGAATCCCAAAACAGTTTCCTACTCACGAATGGTTTTTAAGATTCTGGAAAAAAAAGTTAAAACTGAAAGTTCACCCCCCTTCAAGGGATTGCTGCAGTGCGTGTGACAAACTAAAACAAAGCGGAAAAGAGGATGAACTGAAAGTTCATCACAAAATTGCAAAAACTGCTAGAAATTTGTTTAAAACAGATGCTCAAAAACCTTACTCTGCCAGTATCGATATGGAGAAGACTTAGCTATTGCCTCACATTGAGACAAACAAAGTCTTTTATCTGAGACAACTTTGGCTGTATAACTAGGGATTCAATCACACATCGACCAATACGGGGTACATGTATGCTTGGGCAGAAAACGTAGCTAAAAGGGGAAGCATAGAGGTAGGAAGTTGTTTGTTGCGATTTGCTCGCAACGTTGCTGATGATTGGCCTAAGCTAGTTTTGTGGTCCGATAGTTGTGGCCAAAACCGCAACCTCAACATGGTTGCTCTCATGATTGCGTGAGTGAATTCCAATAACAGTATCAAGAAGATAACCCATCGTTTTTCGTGGAGCGGACATTCGTATTTACCAAACGACTCAGACTTTAGTCATATAGAAAAAAAAAAAAAAAAAAAAAGCACCACAGGATTTTTTTCTACAGAAGAATACATTGAAATCATGAAAAATGCCTGACGCAAAAATAAATTTCATGTTACCTATATGAAGAGAAACGATTTTCTTGACATCAAGATTATGAAGAAGTCAATTGCCAAAAAGCGAAAAGACGACTGCGGGGAGGGCTTCAAGTTCACAAACATCCATGAGATGGTTTTAGAGGAAGGATTTGTTGGGTTCCATTTCCGATACAACTTTGATGATGAAGCAGTTCGCTGGGTGGATTTATCGAAGAGAAATGTTCTTATGAAAACTATCGACGACCTTAATGTGGCCAATCCTGAAGGGGTCAAAATCAACTGGCTAAAGTTTAATGATTTCCTGCAGCTGTTGAAGTATGTGTCCCCGATTCACCATGCTTTTTACAAAAACGTGAAGCACGACAAATCGAATGATGATGACTTTTTTTCTGGAGATGTTTAAAGGGAAGGTCTTTCTTTGGCAGCAAGCTCTATTAGATGTTTAGACTTGCGTATTTTAGCCAAACTGGCATTATAAAAACAAAGACGTTGCTATAACCATTTGCCTGAAGAATGTGGTCATCCATGTGAATATACAGTCATATGCACAAAAATGAAACCATTTGAGAATAGGCAAATATTCAAGTTTTCATAAAGGATTTTTAATAGAGCTTGATGAAGGTGAGTTAAGGTCGGGGTAGTTAATGACGGAACTTGAGTTGGTGATATTCGGGTTCATATTTAAGGTAAAGGGGGAGGAAGGTGGGAAGCGGTATTGTTAAATAGTGGGGGATATGGGTGTTGGTTGGAGTGTAGAAGTGGGGGTAGCGGCTGCAGTAAAAATAGTGAAAAGAATAAGTTGATTGTTGGGGTGGTGCTGGGTTGGTTGGAATGGGGAGATAGTGGTACTATTTTTGAGCTGTTGTGTTGTGGATGGAGTTTATGGTGGTGATAAGAATGTGGTGGTGGGGGTAATTATTTCTATAGTGTAATGGGGATAGTGGCAGTAGTTGGGAATGGTACGCGAAGTTAGCAGTGATGGGGAGTGGAAAAAAGGGGTGGTTATTGGGTTGGCGATGATGAGGATGGTATAATGGACTTAATGAGAAAAGGTGATTATGGTGTTGAAGGGTTTTGGTGGGATCATTGGACGGTAGAGGTAGTAGATATGATGTCGTAGTGAAAAGGAAGTTTTAGGGATCGTGGGATGAAGATGCTAGTGGTGTGAGGGATAAGGTGGAGATGGGGGTACTTGGTTGGGGGTTAGGATCCCACCACCCTCACTACTATTTCTACCAACCCCATTAGCTTCGCCAACCCTTTCTCCAAAAATGTTAAAAAAGCTTCCATATTTGCAAAAAATTTATGTGGTTTTGTTTTTATACTTTTTTTCCTTCATCGCGTTGTCCATATTTCGGCAGCATCTCGATAGAGTTAGCGGCGGCATAGTGTTCACATTTTTTCATACACGTTTTTCTCTTTTTCTGGCGTTTTTGTACTGCATAAGATAAGCAATATTTTCACCGGAACCAGTTTTGCCTTTTAATACTCTGTTGTTGTTTTTTTTTTTTGAGTCAGCGAATGTCATTTTGTTTTGACATTAAATTGGGCCTTGTTTGTTAACTAATAGCCTGTCCACATGTCCAATTTATGTGGGCTTTTGGCCCACGTTTATGTGGACTTGTTGCTGTGGGCTTTCTGCATCACAATTAAATTTTTGAAGTCATAAGTTAAAAAAGTGATTATGACATTAAGCCCACAGCAACGAACCCATATAAATGTGGGCCAAAGGCCCACATAAATTGGACACGTGGACAGCCTATAAGTATGCATTAAGTCGTAGTTGATGATGGTTCACAGGAAGACTGCATGGGTGGTGCCGCTATGCATTTCTCATATGCCAAATTTCTGAGGTACATGTTGCACTGCCTAAAAAGGGAAAATTAGACGATTACAATGCTACTATATTTTTCTGTAGCGAAAAAACAAGAATATTTGCCAACTTATCAAATTTTTTTTGCCTGAAACTTACTGCCATGATGCTGTAATTTATGTTCTACAACAAATTCTTTTTTTAAAACCCGAAGTTTTCGATGTGGTCCATTGTTTCATTGGTTGTGTTTGAAAACTAATGCGGACCAAATCGATTTGGTTCACGCATACAAGCATGTAAGCAAAACTTGTACTGGACCATCTGTAATAAAATAAATATAGAAAAAAAGAAAAACTCTGAAGCTGCTTTGATCGATTTTGTAGACTTTAGTAGATAGTAGTAGATTAAACATACCACAAACACAAAGTTTGCGACGAAGATTTTTAAACAAGCAAAATACCTAAAAAACTTTAAACCAATTTTTCTCGAAACTGAGATTTTTGACTTGGTCCACTCTAACTTTAGGTGTCCCAATTAATAGCACGAAGAACCAGAATGGCATGAATGGTATCATCTCCTAAAACACTTTTACTTTCATTTTCTCCGTCTACAAAAATCGCAGATTTTTTCATCATATACCCCATGCAATTTTTGATGGGATTCTTTTCATGAGTTTCAATGCGATTCTTGGATGCGATATTTTTGAGAAAAAAACGTTCGATGCCATTGCGATTGCCATCCCTGATCAACATAAACGATTGGCGTTCAAGCATCTGCTAACACGCGAAATTATGTGTGTTACATTTTGAACGCTAGCACAACAAAAACTCTGAAGACTTGATTCAAATATGGTAAAAATGCAAAAATGATTTGCTCTTCTTCGGGTGAGCCAAAACGCGACGGACGTTATAGCAAGCGATGGTAATTGATTGTTACAAGACTAGACTGACGCTTATCGGGTGGAAATTTTATATCTGTACAAACGAAAAAAAGAGGGAAAACTTTTGCTCTTGGCCAGATAAAAATTTTCGGACATCTTGTCCGAAATCGCTGAAAATATTTTGGACATCGAGAAAAAAAATCACACAATGTCCGAAAAAAAAAACAAAAAAACACAAGCTATGACCAATGTTTCACAACATACAGTAGACAATAGACATGCATGTCAGTAGGCAGAAGCCTTGATGATTAACTTAAGCCAATCTATTCGCAAACATTTGTCAATTTAGTAGCAAATTTAGTAATTTACCTTCGCGGTGTAGTATTTTGTCATCAACCGGTTCACCGATATAACCTCCCTCGTCCACACAATAGTTTATAAACAAGTTCCAGTGATGGTCCAAGCACAATATATCAGGATCACCGATGACGATGAGCAGTGACTTGGCGCGAGTAATTGCGACATTGAATCTCTTTATCAAAAACGCGTAATATGTTAGTAATTTTTTACACGCACCTCAACAAAATCTTTATTAACAAAACAAATTGTACTTGATAAAACTTTTGCCACCACAATTACAATTTAACAGAGGTGATTGGATGCAATGGGGCAGGTCAACAAATATCAGATTAAAGGAAAATTGATAACAATGCTTTCAGGTAGAGATAGGCATTTCAGAATACCGAATCCCAAACCATCCGGAATAGTTTTGCGCTATAAACCGGGCAATTGGATTCGATTTCATTGTTTCACATTATACCAAAGAGTTGCTTTGAGGTTATTTTTTCAAATAAATTCCTTTCACAGCTACTGCTGCTTTGCAGCTGGATGTTCCGCAAAATAGGTCGATTTAAAAACAGAATAGGATTCGGTATATCAAATTCGGTGGTAACTGTTGAGAATAATTCCGGAATTGTAAACTATTCTAAAATGCTCACATCCACTTTTTTCATCCTGCACCTCATCGAATTGATAAAACTAATCTTGATTTCCCCAGTTATTTTTTCCAACCAGCACCCTACGTTTAATTGTATGGAACACTGCTCCATTCTCAGTGAATTCTCGCACCCTCAGCAACTGCTACACGCAACCCCAATTGCGAGGCAATAATTTATAATGATAAAACAGAGGACACTAGACCACTGCAGTCAATAATGCTTTTTGCTTGCAATACAATTGATTGCATGTGAACAGAGGTTGGCATTTATCTGAATAGACTGAAACGCAGCGCAAAAACTTGTGATAGTTTTGAAACGCAACGCAACTGGCGCAATCTGATTTTTTTTTGATCGTTGAAACGCTGCGCAACTTTCGCCACGAAAACTTCAATAAAGCGCAATGCACAGTTGCATATCGTTAATAAGCAATTTTTCTCGTAGAATTACGAGTACTTTTACCTGCTCGGTGTAACCTGCAATGCGAGACTGATTTCAATTTAGTAAGAATAAAGCACGGTTCGCTCGGTCCATCATGGTTCGCTTGGTCGATGGACAAAAGATAAAAAATGGTGCAAAGACATTAAGTGTCAGATCTGGTTTCAATAAAAACACTTCATTGCAGCTAATTGTTTGCAAATACGATGAATTTCAAATCAAACCAACGAAATTTAGTTAAAAATTAGGAGTGGTCATCTTTTTAAACATTTACAGCACTAGTTTTTCTAGAATAAATCAATACAAGTATTCTTCTAAAAAACTTGGGGGTCGAAGCTCGGACATTCTGTACTCAAAAAAGCTGTTTTGGTATTAAGGAGCGTTTACACCGAATACGAAACGGTTTTTCGCAGAAAAGTGGCGGTTAGCGCGAAGGTAAGCTGCGAAACAGAGGGAGGTTATGACGTAAAACTACGTAACTTTAGTTTACAGGGTATTGTAGGAAACAATTGTTAAGTGCTATGCAGAACACCAAATAAATAAAATGAAAAACGTTTGGATTCGAGCTCCGTGGAAATATTTCCGTCAACTGTTTACGTCAAAAATTGCAGGAAATTTTGTAGGACAAATCCGATAAAATCTGAATTTACTGTCAACTGACCTTTATTCTGTAAATAAACCGATATTTTATTAGGCCTAAAACAGGGGGTTTTTAACAGGAGGTAAATTTTGCCTACCGAGGGGGTAATTTTTTCGAAGTATAAACTGAAACCAACTTCAATTTTTAGTATTAAAAAGGTGAAAGTGTCGCACTGGGGGTAAATTTTACTTTTTTCAATTGGCAAGGGGTAAAGAATACAAACAAGGTTTAAGAACCCCTGGCCTAAAACAACCATTGCTCTTACGAACTTAAGCAACTTGCGCTCACAAAGCGTAACCAACTTTTTGCAGTTCGCTGCGCAATAAAGCGCAAGCAATATTTACTTTGTTTGAAGCGCAGCACAAGTTGCGCACGACCGAAAATAATACGCTAAATTGCGGAACTTGCGTAAGTTGCGCTTTAAACGGCGGAACGCCCACTTCTGGATATTAAAGATAACTTTATAACAGGCCGTATGATTTACTGAATGAACGCCGGTAAGAATGATTGTACGTTTAGTTTCGCGGCTTGACCGTTTATCAGGAAGACTTAGTTCGAGCCCACGACCTTACAATTAAAAGTCAATCTTTCTAAAGTTTACAAGGTTTTCACGTCGAATCTTTAAATCTTAGAGTAAAATCACAAGGTCATGGGCTCAAACCTGAGTCTACCTGATGAGCAGTCAAACTGCGAAACTAGTCGTAAAATTGATTTTACAGAGCTCATTAAGTCTTAAAGTCTACTATTATCTTCTATTGTTTATAGAATAACATCGGCTCTACTTATTTTATAACGAATACATTAGAATTAGATAGTTATTAGTTAGATGCCGCTGTATATATAGCAAATGGAAGCGATGCGTATTTTTACCTTTTTGTTGTTTAAAAAACCGAGTTTGAATTTGTTGTCTTCTTTGAGATGCTCATTAGTTGACCGCACGGTGCTGATAATAATCACACGCCGCTCCTGTCCCTGGAATTCCTCCACGCTTCCTACTTTCAACGCATCCAAGTTGCGAACGGGAAACTCTTTCTTCAATGCTTGCCGAATTTTAGAAATCTGTAGAAAAAAACAAACTTAAGTTACGAAAATTTTGATTTTAAAATGCAATCATTGAAACGAATAATTTATTAAACTAAAATGACGGAGTGACAGAAACGCGATGCATTCAGCAACCAAATTACGTGTTTAGAAGTTTCCCAATCTTTTTTACGCATTAACAAAGCGAAATTACCTGATCATCGTGAAGCCTAATTAGCCAGAACGAAGCTTGGATAAGAGTTAAGCTACGTCCCATCCAATTCATGATGGTCATATGGTGCGATAAAATCGTACTATAAAGCGACATGGCCTACAGCGGTATCGCGCGGTTGTCACAGATGCTAGCAAAAATGTCCTTTTTTCGCATCGTCAACGCGATAAAGAATACGATGAGGTAAGGAATGTATTGCTATGTTACACGAAAGAGGCAATAAATAATTAAAGTTGTAGCAGTCAAGGAGTTAAAAAAAACGAGTAGGTATGGTTGCAACATTCAGGTCGGGAGCAGTAGTCTGTTTTAAAAAAAAGGCAACGAAAATGACGGTCAGACACGAGAGACTACAGACAAACAGGGGCCTTTTTAGAGGGGGGCATTGTGCCATGCCCTGCCCACACCTTTTGACTTCGCATTATAGTAAAAAAAGATGAAATGTTGCTAAATGACTGAATATAGCAGATTTTTGATGGATTTTGCAGTTTATGGCGCCTTTTAATATTTCTCACTACGCTACTGCAGATGAATCACAGCTTTCAACGAGTTGCGACCACAAACGAAGCCGATCGGATCTGACGCAAAATAGGGTGGTTGCTGACCTGAAGAGCGCAAGCTGACTTCAGTCTACCCTCTGTGCTAGTTTGATTTTCTGTTTAATGCTTTCAAAATAACCTTAATTATACACGAAGAAGGGTAGCATTCGACTTTTTATGACCACAATGTTATTGGACAACAGGCCCATTTAAACTAGAAGTATTGAGATCAGAAGCTCAGTTTGGTTGTGCTGACTTAAAATACGGTCAGCTTTGCGCGAATTTGTACATGTAATTTGTTTTTTGCGGCGCTAAAATCGCTGAAACGGATTGCCATGTTGTATCAGCACGCTTAATTTATCGTGGTTTGAAGCAGAATAGCCTGGTCTTTGAAACAACGTCGGTCTCGTCTATGCTGAGTCACAAGCTAAAATTACAAAACGCAAACGCTTTTTTGCGTAAAACGCAGTAAAATGTAATGAAAAAAAGAGTGTAAAGTAGGCTGTTTCGTATTAAACAACGTCGGTCTCGTCTATGCTGAGTCACAAGCTAAAATTACAAAACGCAAACGCTTTTTTGCGTAAAACGCAGTAAAATGTAATGAAAAAAAGGGTGTAAAGTAGGCTGTTTCGTATTTTCACCATTTTTGAATATCTATACGAGTAGGTGGGATTTGAGGTAAAAACGTCACAATGAAAATGATAGATCTTTGTGATGTCATAAACATGTGATGCATGGTTATTGACGTTTTCGAGGCCCCATTTTCATTAATTATAAATTTGTTTAACACCACGTACTATGGTACGCAAAAGCCAAAAATAATTCGACAATACAGCAGGGGTCAGGTGCTTCTTACTAGCGCATTAACAGCAACTTATTTATAGATATTACAGGATATAGCTGATGATTTCAATTAACTGTGACTGATTCAAGCGAAAATAACACTCAAATGACGCAAATCAACTAACCATTTGGAACTAAATTCATAGAAATATATACAGAAACATACACTAAAGTAAGAATGATAGTTAAGTGCAAAATGAACCCTATTAAAAAAGCTTTTCACGAAACTACAATAGCAATCAGTTCTTTATCATTACCAAAAGCTTTAATTTAACAAAGAAGGCAACAGGAGAATAAAGTTCAGTAGCAAGCGCCCAGCAGTTCTGCACGGCATATACCATGGTGACGTAGCTGGTTAGCCGCAATCAAATAAAAAAAAAGGAAACTTTTCTCGTTTCACATTTATCCCAAATACGCGATGGGAACTTGCAAGTACTCACCTGCTTTCTGTACGGCGAGATGATTCCCATGTGGTATGGTGTGACACCGTTGCCTCTAGCTGCCAACAGTTTTCGAACATATTCCACGACCTTGACCGAAAAAGTGAATCATCAAATAAAAACTTTTTTGTGGCTAACAACTATCTTGACAATTCGGCTACCCATCACAGAAACAACAGAAGAACTGCTAAAAAGACTTTAAGTGAGAAAAATATGACTGACATTCTACGACTAGTTTGATAGCCCGCTTTGGTCGATCGCATTTGACTCATGTATCGAAAGGGTGCTAATTTGAAGGCTGTTTCGTGTCCACTCTCCACGATAAAGCTTATTTCGTCTTCTGCCTCGAATTGTTTACGCTCAGGTATCTTTTCAATGAGTAAAAAATAAACCCTGACCGTGTTTATGCAAACACACACTAGAACAGCAACGTAATATATATTATACAAACATCAAAACTGAAAAATTTGCTGCCTTTCTCGCTCAGCTCCAGATAAAACATCGCAAACAAAAACGAAACCATGATTCTCCAAATTCAAGAAAACAATTTATGATCTAGAAAACTCTCAACTGGCAAAACACACCATACATAATCAAATAGAAAAAATTGGAAAAAAATTGAAACCATTGCTACAAAACAAAATGAATTTACTGTAACAAAAGCTGCTGGAGTACTACCGCCAACAAAAGCAAGATTAAACAGAACATTCAGTAACGCTTCACGAGTCCGGGAAATGTATCGAAATCGAACAGCGCACTTTCAATGCTCATTATTACGCTTACGCAGAAACTTACCACCACTGCTTCTTCTGCATTGAAATATGAAGGACTGTTTGCCTCTCTCTGATCTTTTCCTTTCACGCGGTGGAAGATCACAGGGAAGTTACGAGTGGGCAGATCCACCCATGAACACAACAAATTTTTCTCCACTTCATCAGCGCATTCTTCCAAAGCGTTCTCGTAAAAACATTGATTAGGAATTTCCAAGATTGCTGAAAAATAATAAGCAATATCGTGTTGCAGGGATGGTGTTTCGCCTAGAAGCTAAGCATGGATTTATTGGACTTGATACCGCTACCATATAAGCAAAGTCAGTTAAAATAGCAGTGGTGTGTGGTGAAAATCTTTTTGAATAAAGGAGTATATACGATAGCGTAGGCACAGGCACCTGGTATTTAACCCTGGAATTCATAAGGTTTGCGAAAGCTGATAACATACATCTTTTTCAGGGGAACTTGTTCACCTATTATTTTAATAGAATAGCTGTATCAAGATCTATTCTTTTACACGAGTGTTATCCGGCAGTCACTGGTAATACGAGGAAGACAAAAAACTAGAAACAGGTTTGCCCGTTTATCGAATCTTCAACAACACAAGCCACTGAAAACCAGTGAAAGTGTGTAGCTGTTAAGAACACGTACATCTATTGTAAGCATCTCACCTCGGTGTGAACGATAATTCTTGACCAGCTTCGTGATGAAACGAATATCATATTCTTGTTTATCGTCTGGCTGATATATGGAAAATTGAAAGAGACGTTCGAGGTAAGAAAGCTCTGGAAAAGTTAAACAAGTTGACAAACTGCAGTAAAAGTTCTTTCACAGTCCTTATCCTTTGCTTAGACAAACTAACAAAACTACTGCAATCGTTTATGATGCGTCGCTTATTATGCGATAGCAGATAAAAAAAGACATGAAAAAATCAATGTTGTTCATTCGAGTTCCGTACCAACTGCGCTTATTTTTACGCAAGTCAATTTTTCCCGCTAAAATCATACAAACAATGCACAATTTTCACAGCAAGTAATGATCACATAAAATGAAACTGAATCGCACACAAAATACTGTACATCAGCAAAAACAAGATCATGGGGTTGATCTTCACAAGGAACGTTTGCACCACAAGTTCTAGAAGTTTTTTCATTTACAGGAACAACGAACATCGTTCGAATGAAAGTAAATAACTTTGGAAATGGATAATCACTGCGTTGATTACATCTGCCCTCATGTAAAAGATAGCCCACATAATGAACAAGAGCTACAGGAATTTTTAGCCAAAACGTTTTTCAGCTCGCAGTTAAATCAATGTAAAAGAAACACACCAGATTCACCAAAAAGCTTCATACTAAGGCAGGGGTGGGCAACTTCTTTAGTAGGCGGGCCATATGTGGGAAGACGAAGTCCTTCCCGGGCCAGATTATTAAATGGATCGAGTTCAATATCTTCAACAACTACTATTGTCAGGGTTGCTCTGATTGGAAAGCAAAAAAAAGGTTTACACATCCTCAGATGTCCTGTTTTTCTACGAAAAAAAGCAAAAAAAGGTCTACACGACTTCAGGTGTCCTGTTTTGTCCCGTAAATATTGGTGAAGCAGTGTCGTAGCGAAAAATTTTAAAAGGAGGGCCATAATTTCCACATTTTTGAAATCTTTTTATTCGGCATAACTACTTTAAAGCTGACTGAGAAATAAGAAAGGCTCAAGGGGGTCCGGGGGCATGCTCCCCCGGAAAGATTTGGAACATTTGCATGCGTAATGGCTGTGTTAGCGCTTTTTAAATAATTCTCACGCAAATTTTGTTTTAATTTTTTGACCCTAATTCTGAGCGCTTCGCCAAATATGATACATTTTGTTCGCACACTTTCGATTATGCCTGCTTAAGACGTGAGACTTATCGCTGTCGAAGAGGTTCGAAATTATGGAAAACTGTATACATCAAAGCATTTTTGAAAATGACTGATGGGAGGATGCATACCCCTCATCCTACCCCCTGGATCCGCCCCTGGCCATAAGCTACAGAAGCCATCAAAAGAGTCTGGCATTTTCAGTCTCTTGGCACCATTAATTTTGTTATTTTTTACTAAAAGGCAGAGTCAAAGCATGGGGAGGGGGGGGCATGGCACAATGCCCCTCCCTAAATACGCTCCTGCAGTGAAGAGCAAAAAAGGTCTACCTGTCCTCAGATGTCCTAAAAAAAATGTAAGGTCTTCGGCTAGATTCGCGATCGGAGCTATGTTTCTTAAGTGCCGGTGGGCCGCATAAAATGGTCTTGCGGGCCGTATGTTGCCCATGCCTGTACAAAGGTATTCAATCATCGTAATAGAAGTTACAATGATAAAACAGAAAAACATCATTTACAGGCTTCAAAGCGCAAAGTTGTATTTAAACAAAATCTGGTCAATTAACTAATAACATTAACATGTCCAGCTGTAAACCTCTTTAGTCATTATTGCATGAAGAACCAATTAAAAACATCCATGAAGAGGCTTAAACATGCTGTTGACATAAAACGTTTTATTTCTAAGTCTGCAACATGGTCTAGCCCAGGGCTGGGCAAACTACGGCCCGCGATACCATTTTTTGCGGCCCGTGGACACTTACAGAAATACAAAGTCTTACCGTGGATCAAGACCTTATTTTGCTCCTCACTAATTTTCAGTGAAAAACAGGTCATCTGAGGACGAGTAAACCTTTTTCTTTATCTGCTCTTCTAATCAGTGCGGCCCTCTGCTTCAATTTTTTTTCAAATGTGGCCCTTTGTGTGAAAAGTTTGCCTACCCCTGGTCTAGCCGCATTGCGCATAGATGACAGATCTTTAGCGACGCGTTCGTTTATAACAAAATTGACGGGCGAAGCTGATCGCACTTGATGCCCATTGCGGGTGGATGCTGACCGAAAGAGCGCGAGCTTACTAGGAA
This sequence comes from Trididemnum miniatum, assembly GCA_964006365.1. Classification (NCBI taxonomy): domain Eukaryota; kingdom Metazoa; phylum Chordata; class Ascidiacea; order Aplousobranchia; family Didemnidae; genus Trididemnum; species Trididemnum miniatum. Next base: position 12,662,710 of record OZ023240.1, on the reverse strand, counting down.
GTAGATTGTCACACGATTTCTAATAATAAAATGCAGAGTATTGCTCACCTTCGAAAATTCATGTTTATCAATAGGGACATTTACATGAACAGACATTACAAATACTCGCTTTTACTACCAACATTGGACTTAATTCATAGCTGCAGCAGCAGATGCTAATTGTAGCAATTTAGAACATTGATTAGTGTCAATGCTAACATACTGCATTGCCAAACAAAATTGATTGCCTATTGCCTAAGTGTCAACTCCAACTTACTCACCAAGTCCATATAAGCCAGCCAAACTTGAATACAAGACCGGCCCCAGTTGTTGCGGATCTCCTGCCATGACCAGTCGACCTCTGGGACTCTGCAATAGATCAAAATGTATCTGGCACCGATACAAACTTTATCTAGCAGCTTAGCTCAGTCGTAGTAGAACTGAGCAATTTGGAAATTGAGCTGTATTGCCATTGCAACCATTCTAGTATCATGACGGGGTATTGTGTTTTCGTCGCTAAGTTGGTTTCAGTTGAGTTATCTGCAAATATACTGAAGTGCACAAACACACAGGTTTTCAAAACTAGAGCACTTTAGTAAAAACTGCAAAAAAAAATTGAGAAGCCCAAAACTTTACACCTTGTTATTTTGTACAATATATGACATGGTTCATTTACATCAAATGAGCAAAGCCAAAGAAAAAAATAGCACATAAGCCTGCAGATAGTAGTAAAAAGCAAAACAGCATTTCAGGGTTGAGCGCTATTGGGCAAAATTAATTGTATAGATAAACTAAGTAATGCGCTCACCAGGATTCCTGCGACTGCAGTCATGAACTCTGTTTCGGCAGCGTAGCCAGCCTCATCGATAAATACGTAATCAAAGTGGTTTACGGCAAACTTGGCACTGCACAACCTAAGCAACAACGCATTTCCTTAAAACAAGATAATCCACAACTGAATCTGATCAGCTCACCAACACCTGATTAAGATGTTAAGAGTGGATGAAATTGTATACCTAAAATCTAGCGCGAAGTAAAAACAGGTACAATATGTTAAACCGTACGATCAAATACAGAATTACGTTATTTTTTCGACCAAAATCTATTTCTTCAATACTTGGCCAGTAACGAACCATTGCACCAAAGACAATTGTATTGGAGAATATTACCTAAAAACGCAAGTTGGACTTCGGATGGAAATCAAACGATTATATAACCTTTCAGTGAAAATAATCGCCATCAAGAGCCCCATATATGACATGCAACAGAAAGTAATATTTGATGCTGTACGAAAATGAAAAATTGGTAGCGCCGAAGTACGAATGTTTTATTACCATGTCTCATCATTGCCTACCTCTAGAACGGCAGATTTGGGGTTCAATTCCGAGTCGGGTCAAACCAATGACTTAATATAGCTATTTAGAGCTTTTCTGGTTAACGCTCAGCATTGAAGGACAGTGTTGAAACCAAAAAGGCTTGTTCACTTGTTGTACCGCTGGGAAAAGAAACTAACGGGAATCCTCAATTTATAAGCGGTAAAACAGATGACCTGCAACTCGAAAGCGATCGCTTTCGAGCTCGCTACACACCATCCGTAACTATATCGCAAATTGGAGGATAAATTTGCAGTGGGGCCATGCAGTCTTCCCGCCGAGGTGGCCCAGTCTAATGAAAGAATTGCGAATAAAGTGTGCAGCTCATACAACGCGGAAGATCATTGCTTCGCCAGATAAAAAGACAAATACAAAGACAAAACAAATAAAATTAATGATTAACGTCAAAATCAAACAACCGTAGTGTGACCAGCTGCCCTGCCTCATAATCTCACATGACAGGACACAACAAATATTGATACCAACCGGCGTTTGATACATGTATTGTATGTAAAGTTTTACGTCAAACTCAAACCACGTATTCCCATTTTCTTTATGAAATCATGGGTCATGAGCTTGATTTTTAAAAAACGCGTATGGTACTGCGAAACTTGCAAGATTTTCAAAAAACAAAGCGAATTCGCAGCATTTCTTGTCAATATCGCCTGCCTTTGCTGTTTACTTGCATTCAAATAATGGCATACTGGACATGATCAGCTTTCTATCAACTTACTTCCCAGCAGTGATCAAAGTAGTAAGAACGATGTTGAACTTGGAAATTTCAGACTTCGGAGGAAAATAAAAATCGTGATCGGCAACATTGTAGTTGACAATTGGCTAAAAATATAACGGTTAACTCAAGTGCTACCCGTGAAATATAAAAACAATCGATGCGACTGCATTGGTCATTTTCGCTGTAAGGTCGACAGCAATCTTTTTACATGGCATCACTAATATAGTCCATCGCAATGTCGAGAGACCAAAAATGCCTCAAGAAGTAAACTAGGGGATTTGATTACGAGTCGGGTCGAACCAATGATTTAAAAACACAGCTTCCCAACTTAACCTTTATCGTTAAAGAGACAGTGCGGAGAAACAAGCCAGCAAGTTCGCTTGTTGTACCTTCAGGAAAGGCATTTACTGGGTTTCCCGTTAAACAGTGATAGACAGATTGAAATAAAGCCTCCGTCGCTTACTCGTGAGGATAAGAATGGAACTGGTAATACAAAAATGTGTGAAAAAATTTTTTGATTGGTATTTTACCTTAACTTGCAACGGCGTGTAACTGTAATCTCTGGACGAAGCACACATGCGAAACATCTTTTCAGGCTGCACGTGTTCCAACAATCGTTCTGCAAGCAAGTCAGTGGCACTGTTGGAAGGCGAACAAACCAACACATGAGCTTTCGGGTTGATGTGAACAACCTGAGTGAAAAGTACAGAACTTATTCGCAATGAGGCACATTAAGTGAAAACGCCTTTTTTTTTTGGCGCTATAATCGCAAGGCTTGGCGCAACTCGATGAAGTTCTCTATAAAACTCTCTTCGATTAAATGTAATAAACAGAGGTTGAAGCTACATCACATAGCAAGAGCATAGCAACCTTATATGAGCATACGTAAAAAAATAGGGAGAAATCAATCAAAAGATCAGATAAATCAGACCGAGAACTCGGAGAGTTTTCGTTCTCTACAACAGCCAACTAACATAAAAGAGAAAATTAATGGCAAAAAGCTACAAAACCACCATCGTACCTGCTTAATTGCTTCGACCATTGTAACAGTTTTCCCTGTGCCCGGTGGTCCGTAAATAATATAAGGAAGCCTGGTATTACCGAGGGCTATTGAGGCAACTGCTTTCAGTTGCTCGGGATTGCTGTTGATACTTTTATTTTTCATGCTAAATATCAGTACAGTATGCAAATATAAACCATTAGCAAAGCACTGCTTAACTGAACTAAATACTGCAACTGTTATGGCATGCATAGCAACGCCCTTATTTCTTAAGCTTTAAATAGTGACCAAGTCATTCAAGTTGAGCAGAACCTGAGCTTTTCCTAATCAAGCTCAAAATCTGTCTCCAAATGATATCAATGATATCTCCAAATGATATCTCCAAATGATATCAAAAAGTTCATCATTGTCATAACGTTTTAAAGTAAGCAAATTATTATTGGGAAAACCAATCATTCGTCAACTGATATAAACAACATTGACATGCTACAATAAGGATAAAACTCTTACAAATCATCATCTCTATTTTAAAGCTCCATTTTTTTGTATAAATTCATGAGGCATCTTTGGTGTTGTTTAAAATTTAGTGTTTCCAAAAAATTATACAAATAAAATTTACAACCTCTTCAGTTTTCTTGATACTGATATTGTGTATTAACGAAATTCAAAATACCACGCCACCACAAAAATTTTAAGCACTTTATCTGCCAGTATGTCATTACAAATCTATCTTTTTCGAGCAAACGTTACAATATTAAATTAATCATTACTTAATTACATACCTTAAACGTATATCTTTCACGCTATAGTGACCTATTTCTTGAGGAAATAAAAGATGCTCGTAAGTATTCAAGAGCAAATCACCCACTGCTCTGTGCTGGAGTTTCATTTGATAGCGAGAAAAAGTGAAAACAACATCAAAAATCATTTCCTCATGAAAATGAAATCTAAAAAAATAATGTCGAACTCACTAGCGCTGTGCCACCGACTCTACTTCTTCTTCTTCTTCATCTTCCTATTACGAGAAAGCGGCGGAGGCGCTATGCGTAGGACGAATCCAGACTCGCTTAGGAATTGTCTTTGTTTTCAAGTTTTCCAGTTGAATGTACGAAAGAAGTTCGTCATTGTCATTTGCTTCTGACTTCTTTAATTTGCTGCTTGCCAGATTCCACCAAGCAGAGATAATCATCGTAAAGCATCTTATCCCAGGACGCGACAACGAGACTAGGTTGGGAGTAGAACCATTAACCTTGCGATCATGGTCGTCGTAAAATCGACGCTACGAACCACTGCGCCACGCTGCCGACTAATGAGCCGATCTACTACACGATACAATATGAGCCGATCTACTATACGATACAATATGAGCCGATCTACTACACGATACAATATGAGCCGATCTACTATACGATACAGTATGAGCCGATCTAGTATACGATACAATATGAGCCGATCTACTGTACGATACAATATGAGCCGATCTTGTTTTAGAAACCTAAATCAGATGAAAAGCGTTTCAAATTCTTCACTTGAAAAAAATTTCAAAAAATTTTAGAGCGTAATCGAAAAACGACTTAAAAATGTGCAAGCGTAGCCAAGAGCTAAAAGACAAAGCAAAATTTAAAAACGAGGAAGGTAATCCAGTGACGTCATGAAAAGCTTAACGACTTCACTTGAACACATATTTAATATTCATAACACGGTACCAATTTGAGATTAAGCAACGAAGGCTTGTACCGAAGTCTACACAGTCTAGCTATTAGGCTAAGAGAGAGATTCAAGCTTATAAGTCAATATACAGAATTTCAATAAAAGAATTGAACTGGAATCTAATCCACCAAGATTTTAAACCAACTCACACGTAATCGGAAAAATTTAGTTGCGAGTGAGATTCGAACCCACGCCCGCATCGACCAGTGACGTATCACCAGTCCAATGGTTGCGGCAAGTCTTTACCGGAGACACGGCCATAACCACTCGGCATCGTAATCTGATGCCGGAGCAGCCGAATTTCTCATATAGAAGTTAAGAGTAACTTTAGACTAATTCATCATCCCACTATAAGCAGTCAGCCAATTCAGCTATTATGACCGTGACAACTGGTAATTATTCCATATCAACGAGATTAAGCAATGAAGGCTTGTACCGAAGTCTACACAGTCTAGCTATTAGGCTAGGAGAGTGATTCAAGCTTATAAATCAATATAAATTTTTCTGATATATAAATACATCAATATACATGCATGAACAAAGATTTGTTGAACTCAAGAGACAATTTGCTTTTTAAATCTCGCCATAACAACAAATTCAAATTGAAACAGCGCAATCTATGATTTTTAACTTGTTGGCCTAATTATTATTTTCGTTTTTTTTTTGTGAATTGTTTTATTAATTTTTAACTTTTCTTATCCCCTAGCACAGATATGTCCAACCTTTTAATTTAATGGGCCGCATTGCAAACTAAAATATTTAACCGGGCCGCAAAACCACCAGAATATCTGATACAATGGAAAAATTACATTGATCGCAGTTTGCAGCATTTTTAGCTTGAAGAACGCCTCGCTCGTTTTGCAGGAAAGAAAATATTGTTATTGTAATCACAGGCGCACCTAGGTTTTTGATAAAAGAGTGGAGGCACAACTGGGGGCCTAGCCCACTACCTCCTAAAGAGTTTTTACGATTTTTACAATAAAAACACTCACTTTAGCACACTTTTTTATCGAAAGTGGACATACCGGTACCTGCAAGTGAGTGCAGTTACTACAGACGATACCGAATACAAAAATAAACCAGTAGCCGATGCTCGATGTTTGAGAGCAGAAGTTTGACTAAAATAAATGAAAAAAGGCTGCAACCATTATGGATTTGAGTTATTGTAAACTAAAAGTTCGATTTAGCTTACTACAAATTTCTTGAACGCCAGAGTCAAGGGGGAGGGGGCATGACGCGGTGGCCTCTCTGCGTGAGTCTAAGATTGTAATCCAAAAATTGACGCTTGACGCTGAAACAGCTCAAATTTTAGGGTTAGCGTCGACTTTCTGAAAACTAACAGCGCATCGGCTGCTAATTTAATTTTAACAGCGCAAAGTTGAATCAAGTTTTACGAGCAAACTGTGCGTTTTATGACAAATCAAAACATTTTCAACATGATAGCATGTCTTATAATTAATATTGCCACAAATTTGTTCTCTATAAAAGATACTACGCAACACACCAAACAGTTGCGACAGCTATCAAAAGATTTTTGATATAGTTCAGGCCCAAACAGTGTTTCAAATCGAAAAAAGTGCAGGGTTTCAAGTTATAGCAAATTTCATCATCGTCACGGAAAGCAATTCCAAATTTGAGTTTGCTTGTGACAAAGTTATTAACCAAATATATTTTCAAAAATGAATGAGTCACAACGACTACAAATTGTTCATGTTATTTATTTTATTAAATATAACGCATTTTGATCAAACTGCGTGAAGACTCTTGTTCCACTATTTGATAAATTTACTGAAAATTTTTTTTCTGTGAATCGATTGTGGGCCGCATCCAAACATTAAGTGGGCCGCAATGCGGCACGCGGGCCACAGGTTGGACATCCCTGCCCTAGCACCTTTCATTTTCTTAAATGTTTTATGTTTACCACGTTGGTTACGTCATAAATCCTCCCTTTAACTTTTTTAGTAAAAAAAATAATTTTTTCCTTTTAGTTGGCATAGTCAGTCAGATACAAAATTCGCATAATCTCCTTACCTAGTAAAAATTATCCCATCTCACCTCTCTTTATTCGAAATAAACAATACCGCTTTTTAAGCGTATAGCCGCAATGTTTTCTATTTTGTTTTGTAGCTCGCACCTGAAGGTTGCCATATGTGGCATGAAATACTTAGTGCGTTTGTAGTTGGCCGAGAATAAATTTTAAATCAATACATAATATAAATTATTCAGATTTTCTTGATTACGTTTGATTCAGCCTAAGATCTTGCTGGGCTACATTCAAGTTCAATTCATTATTTGAAATTCTTTACACGGCACCAATCTGTAAGATTGCCCACCTGTGGTTTAATCCGAGTAGCACCCTCTCTAATTGTACGTCATGGACGATTCCCTCGACCTCCATTTCACATGGTTTGTCATCTGGTCCTATCTCGTACAGCAGGACACGGTCCCCACGTATCACGGACGGTCGCTTCTCTCCCAACCCAGGGACCTGCAACAATAAGTTCTAACATCAAATCTTCTTCCTACTAGCGCTATTGAAACGTGTAACGAGCGGCGGAGTCCATCATTATGGCTTAGAGCCTGTGCAACAAAGCTTCGAATTCCGAAAAAAAAAAAAACCGTCGCAGCGGTGGCGACACTGTGTCCGATTTGGACTGGCCCAGTAATCGGAGCCATACCTTCCGCACCGACGTCGTTACCATGAGCCAACCGACCAGTCAATCAAAATATAACAACAATTTCTAAAATCAGATGCTTTCACAATGAATATCGGGTCAGCAGATTCGAAAACGCAACAAAATTAAGCAGAAGTGAGGAGTCAGCCAGAAATATGGAAAACGATGCTTTTAATCTAGTATAAACAAATTTATTGGGAAAAGCGCTAAGCCGCTTTCTCGTTACAGGAGGATAAAAATGAAAGATAAGGTAAAACGGAAGGACCAGCTTCTAATAAAATATGCAGCTAAATTACCAGTGCAGGTTCTGCGGATCCTTGTTAACAAAATTGGCGACAACAAATGCAACAAGTTTCACCTTGAGCCAGAACCGATTGCCACCTCCTCTGGTTTGTTCCAGCGTAACTTTCCGCATATCATACATGCGAATGTCTTTTTGACCCTGGAGTTCCTCTAAGTAAAGAAGCAAAGAAAACTTTTTCGAATAATTTTGAATACCAAGATCTCTTTGCAGTAAATTCCTAGAAAAAATGCAACTATGGTTGGCGCAAGATCACAAATAAGTAGTTGAGTGCAAAATACGTTGTAAAGTGATTTTAGGTGCATCACAATAATTGCGTTTGATTAATTATTAAACACATGCAATTTCAACTTCAGCGTTCGATATAAGCAATAGTTGTAGCTTGTTTTTTTTCATCAATTGCGATTGTCGAAAATTTTTGAACTAAAATGGGGGTGAGGGATGTCTAACCATACGCTCTTCCATAGATGTTCAAAATTGATGATGATGATTCCATTAATCTGGTTTTGTTCCAGAAGAACAGAGATGGCCGATTCAACTTCCATAAAATATACCCATCTCTTTCTATTTCATGTTGTTCGGTGAGGGCATAATTCAAGCTAAAGGGTCTAACAAAGACACGACCAAAAACAAAGACTTCAAGACCGTACAATCAAGATTTTCTCCACGGCTGAACACTGCAGCACAATAATTACAATACTACATCGTACCGCCACTCCTTTTCTTTCGCAGTCGCTTGACCCGATTTGTCAATCAATGTTCTCTTGGTAACCGCTTTGCTCAACGCTTTCGGAACAGGATATGCGGCGAGCCTTCTATCTCTTTCAAGACGATCCCTTTAAAATGAAAATCATATTTAGTGATAACCACCTTCATTGTGGTGCAGAAATACAAAGAAACAATTTTTGCCAACTCTTTTCTTGTGGTAATACTCTAGTCGAAAAAGCATGACTTGAAGGCCGATTTTTTTGGTAAAATTTCAGTGAGAAAAAGTTCTTCTTACCCTGTTATGACCAGTGGTTCTCCACGTAGCTCAGAAGACTTGAAGTACCGCCTGATTTTTTCTCGTCCAATGAATTTACTGGAAGGTTGAAGCTCATCAACGAGTTCATTAGATTTATAGCAAGTTAGAAAGCGAACCATGGGAAAGCTTTCTTTCGATGAATTTTTGATTTGAAAATTGAAGAATAAATCCGTATCATAACGAGCTATTTTTTCTTGGATTTTGCAACACACTTCAATTCCATACGATTGGTCTACAAAAAAATAAGTTTACGCCATTTCAAATTTATAGTATAACTGCGTCTCTTACACAATTGCAACAAAACCTCAAACTGAACGGCAATCATTCACGTTCTAATCTCTTCTCTAAAACTGATTTATTTCAGTATGTTTCATTAGGTCTTGCAGTATTCATTAACAAATTGGGGAAGAGCATCAAAGCGCCTACTTTATGAAATTTAAACTCTTCAAAACCGTTTTCTGCGAGCTAATTTGTTCCGCCCGAGTCGCTTTTCTGTAAATGGATGACGAATAATTAGATGACATGATTGATATGGAGTATGCCAAATTTTTATTTACTTACAGTAACAATATGCTGCCAAATTATTTTAACAGTTACTTTACTAGTTTAGATTCTATTCATCATCATTATGCACGTCAAAAAAGTAAAAAAGATTTTTTTCACACTTATTCTCGTACTGAATGGAAGAAAAAAATGACAGAACAAAAAGCTTCAGAAATATGGAGTAAATTACCTATAGAACAAAAACAAGTTTCATTTTTCAGTGCAAAAAGACTTTTAAAATGAATACCCTAAAAAAATACGATTCTTGAACAACTATCTACTGTAATTTCAGCTACAGTATGTTTTGGGTGAATCAAATTCGCTTCAACCCATGTGTTTGAGTGTTGCTCTACTGCCACACAATTTCAGTAAATTTGTGTTTAACAGTGTTGCTCTGCTTCCATGTAATTTCAGTAAATCGTGTTTTTTTTTTCTGTAACATATTGAGAAAGTTTCGATACCCCTCCTCCATTTTTTACCCTTGTATTTTGTCTTTTTTCGCAAAGAGTTATATGCTTAATTGCTTATGACCAAACTTCTTCAGAATTAGTTCAATGTTTATCATTAGGCTACTGCTATCTGCTGGTCTGATACTGGTATATTTTATCTATTTTACATCAATAATTTTGTTTCAATGTAACCGTATTAACACTCAAATCTTTACTACAATAGTATTTTTTGCTCTTTATTTTCCTACGGAACACGTCTTGTATCTACCGCTAATCACGCCCAATCTAATGTTCAAAGTGTAGCTGACTTTGGCGACTTCTGTGTCTTTCGCTATCACTGACCTGAACGTCGTCTTTTTGCTGCGTTTTTGGTGAATGAATTGACTTGACTTGAATTAGAAAGGCCCCACCACCGAGTTGATAAGTATTACAAATAATTTTGAATTTGCACAAATGGGACTAACATCTGACAAATATTTTCGTCTTTGAAAAAGGTTGATCCACAGCATGAACTCATCTACATTAATATACTCAAAACCACCAGGACTCTGCGTGAAATATATCAGTGCTCTGCTCCATAAACACAAATTCTAGCATGCTGCATTGCTCAAAGAATAATAATGTACACGAACAAAAAGTAAGTAGTTGCTAGTTTGGAAAATACAAGGAATATAAGTGGCCAACTTGTGTTAACAAAAAGCGAATGAAAACAATTCTCAATGCGACCTAGTGGTCAACAAACCACACTTGATCAGTCAATACCAGAAGTCGAAAATGTATTTTTCCGGCATGTTTCCAGGTCATAAACCTGATTTTTCGGAACATTTCTAAAAGATGAAGCTTCGGCAGAGACTTTGTTTTCATCAACCATCATGCAGCAACAGTCAGGATGTTTAGAATAGCAAACATTTTACTGAGAAACTAAACGTTTTCGGCCGTTCAAATGACCCTCTTCAGGAAATTATTAAAAGCAGCACATTTTGATTCAGCAAAAACTCAATTAAAATTTAGTTTTCAATTTCTGAGTAATTTTCGTATTTTACCCACGTATTTTTACCCACATGGCTACGTATTTTACCTACAAATTTAAAACTAAATCATAGTTGAGTTTTTGCCGATTGAAAACATGCTGCTTTTTATAATTCTCTGAAGAGGGCCATATGAACGGCCGAAAACGTTTAGTACCTTAATGAAATGATTGCTATTTTTAACATCCTGACTGTTGCTGCATTATGGTTGACTTTCAAATGAAATTCGAACTGTATATACTTACCATAATACTAGTTTGTTTATGTAAACTCAGTGACACAGATAACGAAAACTTGTCCTTTGAAGTTCAGCACATACCGAATATTTGCATTAATTTGCTGTTTTATTTACCAGTCATTGAAAAGTTGGAGCCGTTTTATCTTTCACCAGATTTATATGAACCGACGTGTATTACGTCAAACTCAGTCTAAGTGGTTGCCGGTCACCGCAGCTCGTTGTTTTTCATAGTACCTTTTGCTCTTCATCGCATTTACCGGAATGTCGCAAGGCGCCAACTTTTTTTCTCAATATTTGTTGTTTTAATTTACTACATCGATCACACGAAACCATGCTTTTCCAAAGTAACAAAAATAGCGTGTGTTGTGTTTTAAAAGAGTAATTTCAATATGCAGCAAAAACCGTTCAAACTTTCATAGCTTTACTGGAGTAGTTACTCGCTGTGCCATCTTGCTTGCTCAACATAAAATGGAACGATTGATCAGAAGATATGAGAGAATGAACTGGTCAATCGCAATGAAGAGTTAACAAGATAAAAATATTGGTTGCTACAAGATCAGATACAATGTGCGAAGTTGCGAACCTAATCAACTGATTTTCGACATCTTGCGGAGTTCTTACTCTATTCAAGTTCAACTAATTAATTCATCAATCTGCTTACTCTGTTTGATTTCACACATAGGATGATCTTGATACAAATGAGTGCACTTGGCTTTATCGGAAAAAGTAAAGGCATCCATATCTCGTAGAGGCAAACATTTTTTGAGATAAACAGGAGAGTTGCTTACATTCTTAATTGTGATTGTAAACGAAGCTGTTTTCTCCTAAAAAACAAACAAAATTATTGATTATATACTGCTACACCAATAATCCAACATTAATAAAACGGTCCATTTTTGCAGGACTGGGTGTATGACAAGTCAGACTCGCGCGTTGCATTCAAGGAATGCGCCATTGTGCCAAGGAATACGCCGCTCAGGGTGTATGGTGAATTTCTTTAGAAACGACAATCATCAGTAAAAACGTATCCAGTTTAACACGAAATATGCCTTCATAACCATGCAACATTTGTGCGCCAAAACAACAGTTCCATTCCTTGCAGTGTTGTTTGAAGTTATTTGATAGTCATAATACGAGCGCCCAAAATGCCTAATTCACTGCTTAAATTACAGCATAAGATTGTTTGTGCGTACAACCTTCTGTGATAAAATACAATTTTCCCCAAATTCGGAATATGCATCTTAAATCGTTATAAAAACTAAACAAAAAACACCACATTTTGCTGAAGAAGTTTTGTTCATAATAATATGGTTGCAAAATTCTGACTTAGGATAGGTTGTTGTGTTATTATGAAATGCTTCAAAACTATAACTTCTCCGTTTTTTAGCCAGTACCAATATGACGACGCTTCAAAAACCTATGAAATTTTAACTTTTTGCATTGAAATGAAAACAATACAACTCCAACCCGAAGTTTGAAAGTGAAATGCCCATCATCAGTGACACAGGCAGGGGAGGAACAAGTAATTTTAACCGACCCATCACCATGAAGCAATTTTTCTCTGTAACAGCAAAAATGATAAATTAAAATTCTTAAAAAGCAAATGCTGTTTTACACAGTTCAGATCTCACCAAACTCCTATTGACACTATATTGTATGCTCATTGCTGGGCCAAAAATGCTTTATTCTTTGACCTAAAAGCGTAAACATAGTGACTACCATATCAAGCCCATTCACGAAAACCATTTAGTTGACTATTTTTTTGGGTAGTGCCTAAATTTTCGCAGTTTTTGGCTTGCTTTTAAATCTTACAAAGCACAACACTGCATAGTTAAGCTGGTTTCTTTAACCAAATATCTTCGCTATGCTTAGTATGACATTCATCAGCAGTAACTGAAGGTAAACTATTCAATAATAAGATAAAAAAGCCAGCTCCAAGGTTAATTCAAAGCTAATGTGCACCAATAACCACTTGCACAATAAGAGCAAATCTGTTACTCTAGATGTTGCACATTACCTTTGCTAGGACACCAAAACACCCATACTGCATATCAAGTAATAAATTTCAGCTTTGCAATTGTACTGAACTTAAGTAAAAGTCAGAGACAGGGCTTCTTAGCATAACCAACTTGGCATAAAAAGTAAAGACAGTGTTCGGAGTTTGAGTTAGGGTTCAGGAAAGACTAAAAAGATGCAGCGTGAGGGGATATAGTGTTTGAGTTAGGACTAGTTTAAGTGTCTCAATGACGAACCCAACAAATAGTTGCGCTCTCAACGTACGTCACACCAATTTATGTTATAGAAACCTATTCCATGCAAACAAAACGATAAAAATGCACTGCTAAATGTATATACTCACTTATTTTCTTTATTTTTAAGTAAATTAAACAATTGTGAACGTTCTTTGAACCTACAAAAAATTTTAGGCAATCACTCAACTTTTCATATGACAGCGATTTTGTAATGTTATTAACAATATGTTTATTGACTCTACGGTGACATTGGTCAATTAGATGGTTTCTTGAACGCATGGTACTGTTGTGATGATGAATTACTCACTCTCTGGAAAGCAATCACAGAAAAATATAAAGCCTATATACCGGTAATTAATAAAACCACAGTAAGCAACCAAAGACCAACTATTTACACCCTGTCAAGAGTGTATGGATCCACTTCATCATGGGCAATGGTAGTGCAGTGAGGTAATTACTATCAAAAATAAAGTATATTGATAATTTATCGGTGAAACAAAATATAGTGGAACCTCGGTTGGTGATCACCTAGATAATAAGACCACCTCGTAAGCAAAACCACTTAAGTGCGATCTTGAACGATTTACTGTGGTAACGCATTACCTTTCGACAAATCCACTAAAACGACTGCCGTAATGCAGTCATGTGAGTGGTCAGGTAAGTGGGGTACCACTAAACCGGTATGTACATAAAAAATATATAGAGAGAGGCTTAAAACACAAAAATGCCAATACCTTTTTGTGAAATACACGAGCCCATGATTATCCACTCTGATCAAAGGAAACTCTGCATTTTCCATCCGATAAACGATTTCAAAAAAGAAGACATTTTGGAACTGTCTTCCAGCTGGTTGGCTTGTAAATAAGCTTAAATAAGACCGGAGCTCTGTTATGTGACAAGTTACTGCTAAATTGCGTTTCTTGAGAAAATTGTAAAAAGATTGACCAACATTTGTCATCTCAAATGACAATGGTTTTAAATTAAATTTTACTAATACAAAACCTTTTGTGCCACTTAACAGCTGAACAAAAAAAAGAGATGCAATGCAATTTGCAAAAAACAAATGTCAACTACCAATCAGTAGCAGCGTCAATACCTCAGTGTACTGCACGATGTTCCTGTACATTCTGCAGCGGAGAGGCACAACTCAATTGCAGAATGAAGATACATGCCAAATCTTTTAAAATCACCTCGTTATGTGCCTCATCACTTTCAAAATACAGTAGAACGTCGTTGATTATTCGAACTAATTAAAACCAGGTGTGGTTCGAATAAGTGATTTGCTTGGATAATCGAACAACATCCCGAGCCAGTCAAACTAGACGCAGCGGCGACCAACAATTCAGCACTTCTTCAGAACTGTGCTGTCTTGTTGCTAGGCCACAAAGATGAACCCCGTCACCCGTTACACGCTGCGGCGTATTACCGCACATGTAACGGAGATTTGATTTTTTTTTGATTTGTGAAGCACGTTGCGATGTTTTTTTTTTACTTTGTGCAAGCAAACCCTAACCCCCATTTCATCGCTATTTCATTGATATCCACCCAATCATTAAATCCACTTCGCTTCTCCATAGGCAGTTTTTTGAGTGAGCATCTCGATGGCAATCCTAATTCTCGCTATATATACCATGACAATACACTCAAGGTTTTTGTTTATTTTGACGTTTTGTTCGCCCGCTCTTCATTCCTCCGACTAAAACTTTCCAGATAAGTCACAAGCGACTTGGTCGCAACGCCTTACAAACTTCCAATATTGCAACTTTTGCAATTTCTTTGCTTTCTTTTTACCCAATGCAATTGCCGCAACCACATGCGTTCAGAGAGTTTGCAAAAAATGCACATGTGAAATTTTCAAGTGCACAGATAGAATTGTTAAGTAGTCTCAAAGCAGTCATCCGCAGCAATAAAAAGTTGTAGATTGTCAAAGGCCATTGTAGACTCGACTGTTGAAGTCCAAAGTCGTAATATACTGCGGGGTAGTTCTTACAATATCTGTATACGGCGATAATCGTAGTTTAATCTGATTTCGTACTATACCACGGGTGGCCCCGACTGAATGAAACACTCACCACTTCTGTCTTCCAGCATGCCATTGAAAACCACTGGTATACATCTGTACAAAGGCCTACTGTAGACTACCCAGTATAACTTTGGCTTTGCATCTCTTACTTTTCGAATGATTTTCTATGGTATACAGTTGTCTTTACGCTCAATTGCTCATTATATTTTTCTACTCTGTGCTGTTAATTTGCAAATCATTTATTCCATTTTCATGTGTAATTTTTTCCTCACATGTAGTGTGCTTTGGCTCACTAGGTCATGATCTAGCCAAATTGTGTCAGTGTTGCATCTTAAATGAAACGAAGCTTCTATTTCACCAAGAAACAGTTACAGTAGGGGACACTAACCCATTTGGTGTCATTTTTCCATATCAGGAAACCGTCCCCTGATCGAAAATAATGCTTCCTGATCGAGAGACGGTTTCCCATGTAGGTAGCCTACCACTAAACTCACCATTTTTGAATGCGCAGAAAACGACGCATTTGCGCACGTTCTAGCTGCCATAATTGGAATCCTTGGTGAAAAATAACCAAATTTACCAAATCAAAAAAATTTCACCATTGCGTTCGTCCGCTAGATGATGCCAAAGAGCTTTTACGAGGATTTAGAATGAAAGAAGTTTTTGCTAGTTTTGAATAACCAGCAGTGCTGCAGTAAGGCCAAGGGTGTTAAGGTGATTGATTTCTATATTTTTATCCTCCTGTCACGAGAAAGCAAAGGAGGCACTATACCGTACATAGGACGAATCCAGATTCGTCTTTAATGCGAGTTTTCAGTTTCAGTTTTGCTTCTTCTTTGATTTGCTGCATGTTAGGCCCCTTTCACACAGGCGACATTTGTCGCACGACAGTATGTTTGCATTGGCTTAAATGAAGCTTTTCACACAGTGTCGCTGTCGCGCTGATGTCGCCCGGCGACAAATTTTAGTCGCCCTTGCACGAAGACAAGTCGGCGACTCATGGGCAACTCTTTAGTCGCTTGACACTATCATAACACGCAAGTAAATGGAGCTTTTCACACATGTCGCGCATTTTGCACGACACAACTGCTTTCAGGCAGCAGAATTCTAGAGCCTGAACGTATTGGCCAAGAAATTTATTTACTTCATGCCCAAGAAAGCCCTGCATTATGAGTCACTTGCAAAGCCAATCAATTATTATGAGTCATCTGCGTAGACAATTGGATTTGTTGGACTTTTCGTTTGCACCTACTGAAACTGTAGGCCTAGCGTGCATATCTACAACGCAAGAAAAAACATCAGCGGTCAACCAAGGATCAAACTGGTTGTCAAGTCAAGTGTCTATAGTGGTCTTGTCAGTGGACAGAACCAGTACTGTTTCAGCCTGATCGTCATGATTGAATGGAGATATTATCATCGACCACCTCCTTCTAGAATTTGCAAGGTGGTCAAGTTACCGCTCAATATCAATGAATGAAGTGTTTATTGTGTAAATATTAGTTTGTTGGGATTGTTCCATGTTAGTTTGTAATGACGAAGTTAAGTGTGTTTCTAACAACCTATGTTTATAATATTATAATTTTCTCAAAAGAGGGCAGTAGACTCGAAGATCTTGCATCACTTCGCTGCCTCCCTGCAGCCAGTTGACGTGTGTAGCTCATTTTTATCATGCCTAAACGTACCGATGTTCATTGGTGTTAATTTATTCTTCATTTCCATGCTTTTGATACGGTGTAATGCTTACAAATTGGTGGCAAATCAATGAATTTCATTCATTTATTCATCACTAATAACACTAATTTTTTAAAGATGGTTCACTTCATTGTCCAATTTATCCAACAATGGCCTAATATGAGTCACCAGCAGGGTAGTCAATCAAGTCCTATAATGGGCTGGTGATTAAATACTTGAAGTGTGAACCTATGGAATAGTCATATAGGCCTACCTGCACTGGGTCTTTCGTGCAAAAGTCTCGAAAAGAATTTTTCTGAACTCGAATAAAACTGTTCGAGTTTATTAGAAAGATATTTAAATTATTGAAAAGAAATAAAAGATCACTACGAAATATAGTTTAATTTTCCAAGATGGCATCCACTTATGGATCCTGTTTTTGTTGAGAAGAATCTCGAACCGGGATCTGCTATTGCACGAGCACCAGCGGTGAAAAGGTTGTCTCGATTTTGGGTATTTATCTGCCTGAAATCGAACAAGTTTATTTTTGTCGAACTCAAACTCGTAAATAATTAAATTAGAGAACTTGGACTGGCTAAAATAGGTTGAATCTGAACTCAAATAAAATTCGATCGAATTCGCAGCCCTAATTAGCAGTATCAAATTTAAACGCAGGAGTGGGTGATGAACTATCATCTTTTTCAATATCACTTCCAAAAATTATGAGATGGATATTCAAGTTTTTTTTTTTTTTTTTGGTTGACGCCACTCACACTCACATGGCTTTTCTAGACCCGTTTATCCTTGAGGGGTTGCGGACACAGCAGCCTCCAAGCATCTTGATCCTCTGCCACAAAGGATAGATGCTATGCTGGGATGGCAAGGCAAAACCAACTAAGATCTTCAGCCTGATCTTGCCATCGTCCCCCCTCACAACTATTTTGTCCCCCCTCACAACATTCTTTGCCCCTAGATGGATTGTGTCTAGTTGCGGCATTAATGTACCGGTCAGCGGTGTCACAAAGTACGGTAGTACATATCAATGATGTCTGCGAATTTCAAGATGTTTGCGATCTTGGACATCGCCGTTACGCACTTCTCAGTAGCACACATACGTTTCAAATAGCCTACTCGAAAATGGAACAGTGCAGACTTCTTGAACATTGCGTACATCGTGGACATGTTGAACATGACATCGTTGACATCTTGGACATCGCGGACATGTAGTATTTAGTAACACCCCTGTCAGTGATGTGGTCCTCGTCGAGGATGTCCTAGGCCTTGACTTGCATGTCTTTGATTGGCCCCGACAAAAGTTTAAGTTCAGATTCAGATTCATTTATTTCATTGCATTCATACGGTATTTAAACAATTATAGTAAATAAAAACAAGAGCAAATTTATAGTTCAACAACGAAACATAACACAATATAGAAAAAATAAAATAAAATAAAGTTTACAATGAATGCAATAGGGAAGCTGCGTAATGACCGTCTAAGGGTCTTCGAGTCAAGCAACCACCCTTGCTTTAAAAAAAAAATATATATATATATATATATGTATATAATAAAATTATATTTTTTTTCTCAGTTGCTGTGCATTATTCTGCTGATTCGTATAGGATCTGCTGTAATATTAAGAAAAAAAAAAAAAAAATAGAAAAATAAATAAATAAAGATAAAAGAAAGAGGAGATGTTTAGTTGCATTGTAGGTATAATTTGAGGTGTTTTAAGAACTGACTGTAACTTTTAGTTTTGATCCAGGTAGGTACTTTGGTTCCATATTTTCACACCAGTATATTTTAGGGAGCGCTGTAGACGAGTTGTTTTGTATTGTGGAATGTAGTATGTAAGTCCAGAGGTGTTGCTTCTTGTATGAACTGAATGAATTGCAGCAATTCGGTTAAAAACTGCGAGAAAGAAACTGGTAGTTTATTGTTATGGAATTTATGCATGAATATCGCTGTTTCATAGATGTGAAGATCGTGAAGTTGCAAAATTTTAAGCTTTTCATATATCGGAGCACATTTATCAGTACGTTTTGAATTAGCAATCATCTTTATAGCTTTGTTTTGAAGTCTGGATATTTTATTAGTGTATGTTGAATAAGTATTATGCCAAATTAATAACCCATACAATAAATTTGAGTGAAATAACGCGTAATAAAGTTTTAGAAGTACAGACGAAGGAAAAAAATGTTTGAGTTTTGATATTATGCCAACTGCCCGAGAAAGTTTAGATTCTAAATATTCAATGTGTGATCCAAAGCTTAACTTGTTATCAATTATTAGTCCAAGATACTTGGCTTCTTTAACTACTTCTATTGGCGTTGAGTTGATGGCAACGGTAATGTTATTAGACGCGCGATTAAGTTTTGGTGGGACAAGAAGTACGTTCGATTTTGTCGGATTAATAGTTAATTGATTTGCATTGACCCATTCTGAAATTTTTTTAAGTTCCGAATTAATGATGAGTTCAAGGTTTGAAAGTGAGTCTGCGTTGATGTTGAGACAAGTATCGTCAGCAAATAACCTAGGTAGTGAAGATGTAGTATTAACAATATCATTTATATATATCAAAAATAGCAATGGCCCTAGTGTAGAGCCTTGAGGTACCCCATATTCAATAGATTCAGTTGTTGATGTGATGTTGTTGTCTGTGACATATTGCTTTCTATCTTCGAGATAAGAACTTAACAGGTTATGTGCCTGTCCTCGAATGCCGTAATGATATAATTTGCCTAAAAGAATTGAGTGGGAAACGGTATCGAACGCTTTTTTTAAGTCTAAGAACACCAAGCCAGTAAATTCGTTTTTATTGATATTATCGTAAGTCAGAGTTACAACGTCCGCAATAGCGTGCGTAGTCGAGTGATGTTTTCGAAATCCGTATTGCGTGGAAGAGATTACAGAGTGTTTGTCAATAAAATTCATTAATCTGTTATATATCAATTTTTCGAGAATTTTTGAAAACCACGTTAGAATGGAGATAGGGCGATAATTTGTAGGTAAAGATTTGTCTCCGGATTTGTACAAAGGAATAATCTGGCAGTTTTTAGGCAGTTAGGAAAGTAGCCAAGCTCGAAAGAATGATTTACAAGTATGGAAAGTGGGATAAGCTAGTATTTCTGCTACGCTTCGTATGAACAGTACACAGGAATATTATCATATCCAGGTGATTTGTAAGAGTTTAAAGACATTATTGCGTTATACACTTCCGATACTTGTGTAGGATGTAAAAATATGGACGACGATATAGAGTCTTTTAAGTACGTTGTATAATTTATTTCGTTAAGATTTTGTACTTTCTGCGCTAGCTTTTTACGACGCTACAGAAGTGTTTGTTCAGACAGTTTGCTACTTCTGTTGGGTCATCGATTTTACTCTCGTCAACTTTAATTTCAGATGGAAAATCAACAGATTTTGTTTTCTTATATAAAAGGGAGTTAATAGTTTTCCAGATTTTGCGTGGGTTATGTATATTTTCTTCAAGCTCTCTGTTCAGATAAATTTTTTCGAAATATATTTTAATTTGTTAAGTTTATTAGCATATTGTCTGTAAAAATTTTTTTCACTATCACTTCCTTTCAAAAAATGTGTCTTATGTAATTTTTGCTTTTACGAATCGAGGTCATCAATCCTCTAGTAATCCATGGCTTTTTATTTAATTTGCTTTGTGTGCGAGTAGCAATTTTTAAAGGTGCATGCTTATCAACAACGGATTTTACAATGTGAACAAATTTTTGAAATGCTTGCTCATAATTAGTGTTTAAATTAAACGAGCTAGGTAAGTTTTGCAAGTAAGTTTGCATCATTAAATTTAGCTCTTGGGAATAGGAATCGATTTAAAATTACTCAAGTCTCTGATATACCTTTTTTTTTGTGATTTTGTTTTCATGGTTTATATCAATCTTGCAAAAACCGGAAAATGATCGCTAATATCGCATTGAAAAATACAGGTACAATTTGGTGTTGGTGGTCGTTTGTTATGATGTGGTCCAATGTCGTTTGAGAGTTGATGTTTATACGAGTTGGTTCGGTAATGATTGAAACTGCTCCGTTACTTTCCAGCATATTCATGTAATTGCGTTTGTTCGACGACTGAGCATTTGAACTAATATCAATATTAATATCACCAAGATATAGTAAGCCGTTTTTGAGGAGTTGAAATCAGCAAGTTTGTCGTTAAGACTCTCTATAAATTCATTCGTTGAGTGATGCGGGTGCTATACAATACACCTAGAG
>OZ023240.1:11907851-11940000 GCA_964006365.1 Trididemnum miniatum | reverse complement strand
CCACAATTAATCCTAAGAATTCTGTGATTTTTGCTTCTATTTTTATGATTTTGCTTCTCTTATTGTTTATTTTTTTGTAACTATTCAGCCTTGTGTTTTTTTTTTACTTATTAAAACAAACAGTTCCTAAGCGTGATTTTGGAGGTTCTTTTTTCAAACAACTTCAGCTTTTTGAATGGCCACCCAACTCTTTTCTCAAATTCTGCTTTGGGTGGCGCCAGAAAAATGAAGATGAAAACCTTTTTTATTTGCAATTCGTACTTCACTTTTCTTAAAATGTGCGATCGTTTCTTCTGATGATGGGAATCGCATGTCCACCTTGAAAGGTTTAAAAGTTGTAACCCAATCGCTTCCGCGGAGATTGAGAACCATTGTTTTCGAGAGGCCCCCCGTCGAGATTAAAAATTACAATCTGGCTCTCGCAAGGTGTTAAACTCAAGGCTCGAAAATTAACAAAGAAAACAGAAGAACTAAAAGTTGGAACATTTTGTTGCAATCTTCTCGAACGACGGAAACGCGTGGAAATAAGACAGTTGCAACTACACGGTAATGAGTGATAAATGCGTAGCAAATGTTTAATAAAAACGTAAGAAATGTCTTTTTTTCAAAAAAATAACATGATTTTGAAAAAGGTACAAGCACTTGATCAATCTAATATACGAATGAAATGGATCATTGTTTTTGTATGTAAATAACTGCTGACTCGTAATTATTTATTTTATTCCATCAAACATGAATCCATTTCAAAGTATTTACAAATTATAATTGCGTTAAGCGTGCTACTAATTCTTTCCTATTTCGGCTCCATCTTTTTCGATAAAGGTTACCGCCGTTAATTAACACATCTTAATTTATTTTATAAGATCGTTGCAAACGTAAATTAAATATTTAAAATTTAAAAAACCAACGCAAAATAGATGCGAACGTATTTTGCGCCCAAATGACTTTGCGCCCAAATGGCACTGCGCCAAAATGCCCCCGTGCCCAAATGCCCCCGCGCCCAAATGTCGTAGACCGGACAAAAACAATAGCAAATAACGTTTGACTACATCAGAGGTATCGGTTCATTTTACATTTAAAATTAAACCAATGATTTTTGAGATTTTTCAAAAGCGATTGACTTGGGATACAAAAACGTCTACTCACATCTATTCCAAGAATGAAGATCCCAGCTTCGTTGGCAACAAGATTGCGATGTGACAACATAGCACCTTTAGGTAATCCAGTTGTTCCACTGGTGTAGCATATCGTATGCAAATCCTCAGGCTTAGGGGGCTAAAGAATCATAGGTTTACCACAAAAATCATAAATACTTATCATCAAACAGTTGTACTAAAGTTTAGAAAGATGAGTACCGTCAACAAAAAAACCGCAATAAAATTGTCATGAAATCATTATCCACAAGAACAGTGCTGCTTAAACTTTTTGAGAGAGTGTACCGGCAGCGTACTTTTTCTCATTCGACGTACCAGTCATGCATTTCAAATGGAAAAAAAACAACAAAGAAAGTGTTATTTAACGAACAACAACCATACAATAACAAAGTAAAAAATGCTTTCAATTTATTCCCTCTAACAAAATGTCACAAAGCCGTGAAAATCTAAGAAAGTATGTGAAATTACGCTAAAAAATACTCTGTCCACTGTATGAAAACATACTCTTATCAATGTAAAATAATACTCAGCATGCTTATTTTACAACTGACCGTCCACCGGCAGTCAACTAACTACTTGTGTACACTACAGGCACCGGTGCGAGTACCACAGTTTGCGCAGCAACGCGTTAGAATACTTCACAATATCCTCATCATAAAATTATGTCAATTATTCGTAGTCCAAAAAGAAAGACATCAAAGCTTGCTGCATTAATCGTAATTCGGTGGTGATAATTATTTTTTTTAGTATTGATGTCATAAGTTTCATAATGCAGCTAATACAGAATTAAAATAATGACCAATCGCTTCAATATCCATAACATGTGCATTTAAAAATTCACAACCATAACAAACTGTAATGTTACTTACTAACCAGGATTGCTGCAACACTTACCACTGGGGTTACAATATTTTTACTACCCAACGCTTCCATATCACTAAACTTCATAATTTCAACATTAGCTTGTTGAGCGAGTGCTTCCAATTCAGCTTGAGGACTTTGCATGATAACAATTAGCTTCAATTCAAAATCTCCTTTAATGACACCTTGAAGAAGTCGCTTTGCTTTATCTCTCGTATCAACAACAATAATTCGCAATTCACCTGTAAATGTAAATGAGACATGACTTTTCGGCGTGACCGACTATGCGTGGGACAGGTTGGTGAGGTCTACTCGACGTTGGCACATGACTTTACGTCATGGGCACGGGTTAAATTTAGAGTACTCGCCGAGTTGACACTCGTCGAATAGTCGCGTACTAAAACGTGAAAACTTGTTTTATATACACACGATAAAACAATCATACTCATCACTTTTCAACATACATGTCATTGCATAATCATCCAACTGTACTGCACTAGGCCTACTTGCTACACGCTTGTTGCTATTATGAGCATGACCTTCTTTCACTCAAAAAAGTTCAGTCACAACCCATGTACCGCATTCACAACAGTCTTGCAAGCAGGCGATTTTAACAAATATCCAGCGACTAGTCACTTACATTGCTTCATAATGTGCAAAATCGAGGCAGGACCAAGGGTGTCGTAGAGGGGAATTACCACCATCGAGTAGCAATTACAGGCATGCTCAGCAATTTTCCATTCAACACGATTTTGTGCGAAAATACCAATGAATTGATCTGGATTAGTTTTGGCTCCCTTAGCGATTAATCCTGAACCGAATTCTTTTGAACGCTTCAAGACCTATAGCAAATATCTTCCATGTTAGTAATGACGTGAAACTAAGTACCGGTATGTCAAAATTGTGTTTTTGGCGTGAACGTTTCGACGCAAGTAGACTAATTGTGGACAAAAATTTTTTGACGCCGGTTTTTGTGCGTCCAACAGACCGATTAGGTTGAATGACTGCAAGCGCATTAGCTTTTTTTTGCATTGATATCGTGTATCCGAATCGAATTACCAAAATTTTGTGGATCGCTAATACAAGCATCAATATGCCATCTAACACCATTAGAAGTCATTGGCTACAGGGCCGTTGAGGGAAAATCCGGGCCCCGGGGCAAAGATATAATTCGCCCCACCATACCAAAATTTAATTCTTTAAAAAAAAGGTCTTGATCCAAAATTTTTTCGTGTGTCTCTAAAAAAAATAATAATAATATTAACATAGCGTGGACGTAATTTCTCCGACATTTCTTGGTGTGTGCCTCTAAAGAAAAAAGTTTTATAAGAACGGGACCAGAAGCGTTGTTCAGCCAAAAAATTTGGAGAAGCCCGAGTAACAACCATAGCCGTTGAAAGCCAGGGCCCGGTACCAAATTTAAATCTGAGCCCCCACGAAATGACAAAAAAATGGTCCGCCAAAACGATGAAGATGATTTACCAGAAGAGCACTTTGTTGTATCGAAATCGATTAACAACCAAAAATGATCAATAAAACTCTGGACCAGGTATTGCTTCCTGTTTAGCTATCCTAGTTGAAATATAGGCCTACCATTCACTGTTCAGCTACTGGTAACTCTCAGCACAGCAATATATTATACCCCCGCCTGTTTCTTAATTTTAGACGGTATGCGCAATCAGTGACCCCTCCCTGATTTAGCAAGAGAAGCATAGCTGCCGAAGGCTAAGGGGGTCTGGGGGCGCGCAGTTCGTCGCAGATGTTGCAGCGATAAGACGTGTTTTTAGAGTGATGACTCAAAGAATAGAAAAGCGTACACGTGTGATAACTTTTATTGATTACATTTGAAACTGCAGTGGATAGGACTTCTACACTACTGAACTGATAGTAATTGCAAAAAAATGAAAAGAAAGCCTATGGACTGAATTGGAAAAAAACTGAGACTGCATAAGTTTCGGATGTAGCCTAATAATTAGTCTCGTTATAGCTGCTATAGAAAATAAATTATGCATCAGAGCAAGTTGTGTATAGCAGCTAAAAATATGAAAAAAATTTTCGAGGTACACGAGCTAATCTAAATTGTCCAAGGGGTACGGATGAACAGAAAGTTTGGGAAACCCTGCTCTAACTAGACAAAACTTACTGTGCTATATGTAATCCATTTGTATGGCTTTCCAGGTTCAGGCCTGCATCCCAAGCACGGGCCATCATCTAAAACAAATTGCTCGATTTGATACCTTGTTATCATAGCGAGATACATCAATATCTTATTAACCGCTGACTGATACAAATCCATACACTAGGAGACACGTTTATGAATAGCATGCAGTTGAACGTTAAGTAGAAATAATAAGTAAAGCTATTCGACCTGCATTAACGTTCAAACAATAGGCCCAGGTTTCTTCGAGTGATCACACAAAATACCCGGGAGCCATTTGACGTCCAACGTTAAAAATATAACTATTATTTAATTTAAACTAGTAAAATGTTTAAAACATGATAAAAACCAACAAGTACGCTATAAATCTGCATTTTAATAAACCACACTTAATACAGCGATTCACCAAGTGATATTAAAATTAAATCAAATTAAATGCCCCCAATGGACTGTTCCCCAACAAGTTTTTTCAGAGAAAAAGCTCAAATCTATTTGGTACAAGACTTTTTACAGTTTTAGCTTTCCCCGACGAAGAGCCTTGAGGTGAAACTGCCAGTTGAGGGAGTTTTAATCTTAATATTTCTTCGTAATTTGCTGCTTTATGTTCGTGCTTTAGCGCATGGTTTCATGCAGCGGCAAATTCCAACTTTTCACGAAACACACAGACTTCAGCTGACTGCATTCGCGTTGTACTGTTAGATTTTTCAGAATATAGAATTGCCCTTTATTTTAAGAATTTGTTTTGCAAATGCACTTGATAAAAATTTCGTGGCATTTGTTAATGATACACTGTACAATGTACATAGTTGTTAATACAGCCGACACCACTCACTGGAAACGCGCAGGCCGCGATTGAAAACATCATACAGAGTTTGAGTGTCGCTTTCCAAGTAACTGACAAGTTCACCCTTAACCATTGGGTTAACTCGAACAAATTCATCACCCTGAAAAATTTGTGCTCGATTTTTAAAATATTTGCAGCAGACATACAGCATCAATAATGCGATGACATCGCTAAATTCACTTCAATCAGACACAACACATTTTCATGGTTGCAGCGTAGCCTATATGGACTTGAAGAAACAGCCAAGCTGCATCATGTAACAGAAACTGTAAATCTAGAGGCAAGTTGATAACCTTGACAGACTGTTTGCCTCAAATAGTGAAACCCGCTGCAATGTTCACTCCGGCAAGCGAAGAATAAAACAAAGGCTAAATCAAGCGGTTGAAAATATTTATGTAAATCAAAAAAGAAACAGACTCGACACTCTTCGCAAATTTTTAAATTCAACTTGAATAATTTGATTTCTTCATCTTTATCCTCCTATCACGAGACGCGGCGGAGGCGCTATGCGTAGGACGAATCCAGACTCGCTTAGGAGTTGCCTTTGTTTCCGAGCTTTCCGCTTAAATTTTGCTTCTGATTTCTTTAATTTGCTGCTTGCCAGATTCCACCAAACAGAGATAGGCATCGCGAAGCATCTAATCCAAAGACGCAGCAACGACACTAGGTTGGGAGTGGAAGCATTAACCATGCGATCATGATCGTAGGAGAAACGACGCTCCGAACCACTGCGCCACGCTGCCGATAATTTGACTAACGAAAAAACTGCAATTGAATTTCATTGCGTGACGTCATTGTGGTCTTACTCCCGTCCCATTGAATGTACAAATGTGATTTTTTGAAAGATTGTTCCAAGCATAACCTAAATCAGTGCAAAAAATAATACAGTATAATTCGTTATGATGGTGTCCTCATAGATCAGTGGTTCTTAACTTGAGCGCTACCTCCCTCTAGTGGGCACTGTTAAGTTTTAGAGGGGCGGAAATACTCAAAGGGCGTTACATTCAGAAGGTGTAAAGGTATTCTGCGTCATGATCATTATACTAACGTGCTCTGTTTATTTATATAGGCCTGCTAGCCCAGGGGGGAAAACTAGAAAAGAAAAGTAGAGACTTCTGAGGATATGATGGCTTTTTTTTTTGGCTCTCCACTGATTTTTAGTAGAAAATAGGACACTTTCGGACATCATGACCTTTTTTTTTTAGAGAAAAAGAGGAAATGTGAGCGGCAGACTATAAGGAAACCGCTGAAAACCTCCGATAAGGGGCGTTGGGGGAAAAAAGGTTAAGAACCACTGTCATAGATCAATGCCTTGCTCAATATTTGTTGATTTGCTTTAAAATAGCAACCACTTTTTACTGAACTATTTTTACATGCAAAATACTGTAATAGGAAACAAGACAATCAAGCTTTAATCGCAGTACTTTTGAGCAACGATTGAATTCAAACATTGTATCAAGAGTGTAGAGTTTGTTTGTGTTTTGGCATTTTTATTCGAAGAAAAATTTTTCACTTCAACCTCCCTTCAAAGGATTCACGAATAAAACTGACTGGTCAGCCAATTTAACGCATCACTGATTGCATTTCTCAAACAGTGATAGGAAAGAAACAGAGGATATGCTATGAGGCGCCGCTTGAAAAAAATAATTTAGGTTTTTCTACGTATTTTTTCAAACAGTTTAAGCTACATTTTGTCCAGTATATTATATAGGAAATTTCCTATGTATAGATATAAGGACAAATATGTGGTTTAGAATCGCCAAAAACACTGACACAAAATATGCAGGAAATTTCCTATACGTTATATAAGACAAATTATCGCTCAAATTAGTCAAAAAAGCAGCGCGAAACATATAGGAAATTTCCTATATCATGTATATAAGACAAATTATTGCTCAAATTAGCCACGAAAAGCAGCGCACAGCGTGTAGGAAATTTCTCATATAATATATAAGACAAATTATGTTTTGAGCTGCGTTTTTTTAATGATTTGAGCAATAATGTGTCTTAATATAAGGAAATTTCCTGTATGTTTTGCGCTGCTTTTTTTTTGGCTAATTTGTGCAATAATTTGTCTTAAGTAACATATGGGAAATTTCCTATATATTTTGGGTCAGTGTTTTTGGCTATTTTAAACCAAATAGGCTATTTGTCCTATATATACAGTACATAGGAAATTTCCTATGTAATATATTGGACAAAGTGTAGCTTAAATTGGTTGAAAAAACATGTGACAAAAACTAAATTGTTTTTCCCAAACGTCGCCTCATAATATGCAGCATATTGCTAACGTTACTACTTACTTGATATGGAACAGATTGTTTGTTGAGAAACTGTGAAGGTCTTAGTTTGTAGTACGCCATAACTACCTCTTAACGAAATAATTTACTTTAAAGCTCAACGTACTCTGAAGACAAAAACACGCTTGTAAAAACCAATGCCTAGCGGCACCGCGCGCAGGTGACAGATCCTCCGTGACGGGTTCGATTCGCGGCTGGAGCCGATCGCATTTGACATATTTCACGGGTGGCTGTTGACTCAAAGAGCGCAAGCTCACTTCGCAGTCTCCCTCAATTACTGTTGAATTTTCCGTTCAATATAATTTGAAAATAACCTCAGTTATTTATTTTTTTTATTTTATTTAGTCATCGCACTAATAAACAAGCTAACATCACTTTTTAGTTTCAAAACGTATGTTCTTGGTTTGTGCAAAGCGAAATAGAACAAATCACTTAATTTTTGGTATTACTGTCAGCTAACACCTTTACTGTCTATAGATAGTAAGACCCATAACGAAGTTCAGAAAAAGGAAAAGCTCACAGACACATTGACCCAATCACCAATTAGATATTTTAAGCGGGATGACGACTCTTGATGCAAAAACCTAATAACTAAACCTAGACTTCCTTTGCTACATTGGCTGCTACAGATTCTAAACAGAACTTTTGCAGGGAAACAATACGCGAACATCACTTTTGTCAACTTCCCCACTGACAAAACAAGCCAACTCTGAAAAAGCAAAATATTATCTTCTGACTGGTGAAATATTTCAGCGCTTCGCATGGTTAGGCAATTCAAACAACGCTCGGTTAAAAAGTTAACCCTTTCTACAGTGATTGAATCCTTTTCAACAACATACGGTAACTAAATCCTAAATACTACATCACCACCCGTCATTCATACGTCATAAAAATTGGCCATCTACAGCTCAACCATTGGAGACAATTAGCGGCTTCTTAGTAGGCCTAGTTATGCGAATGAAAACTCAATCTCACAACAAATACGCAACACTCTTCCATAAATACAACCAAAAAGCAAATCTAATTGCGAAATTTCAATTCTTGACTCACTGGGCATATGGGATAGGGGCTAACCAACATTTTTCACTTTTAGCTTTTAATAACACCAAGTCCAAAAAACGTTTGAATTTTGAGCCATACTTATCTCAGTGGGATCAATCACACGTGCTTTTACAATATACGTAAGTAATGAATACTAATGTTATGCTGTGACTCTAAACTTCTACTCGGAAAACTTTTGCAATACTAATTTTTCAATTTTTGGTACTAAACATCTAGCTTCAACCTTATATGGTACTTCAATTTTTTGGTACTTCAACCTTAATTTCCAGTTTTATTCATAGGCGCGAGTAGTAGGGTCCCCTGGACTTTTTTTAGCCCTTCCTGAACCATTTGAGCTCCCCCTCACAATTGAACAAATTATGCACTGAGTGCGACGGGATTAATGCTCGCTACGTACATACTTAACGAAGCAAAATTTTAAAGCGCTTTTAACCAACGAAGAATCACTATTCTTTCAAAAATCACTCAGTTATTATTCACAAGGTCATTGTAAAATCTGGTAAAATTTTCAATGTTTGAAGTTCATTTTTAACAGTGTTTTATATCAGCGTTCGCAAACCTTTACAGCAGTCATGGACGATGGACCAGTAAAAGTATAATGGCAGCCAATTGTTGTAGCTGCCAAACCCTTTAGGCCAAACTACTCTGAATGCTCATGAAAGTCGCTACTGATCATGGGAATTACGAAAATCGTAAACGAAAATGCGGTGAAGAGCAAAAAAACGGTCCTCAATCCTTCAGATGTCCTGAATTGCACCAAAATTTATGTGAAGAGCTAAAAAAAAAGGTCTTCACTGCCCGGACGCGTTACGTCAACTGGAAATGTTTGTGGCCAACCTGATGTGTGCACATGCCAAATCGACCCGCTATCGACAGCCAAGCATCCAAAGATCGACTGGTAGATCGCGACCGACTGGTTGGGCACCCCTGATCAAGCTTTATGAGCTTGAGCAAGTTCTCTTTTCCGGTTGAGTTTTTTAATGGTTTTGAATTTTTTCTATTTACCTAATGAAGCGGCTAAATCACTACTAAACTGGTACCGATGATTGTTACTAAAATTAAGCTAGTACGCCTGTCTAAATACCTATATCTACACATTTCATTATGTTAAAAAATGGTTCAGTGCTTTATTTTGATCGTGTGTTTTTTGTTATTTTTAAACCTTAGTGGGGCATTATTTGTTACATGTAATTCTAATCAGTAAAGCAAAAATGAGATCGGACAAATTTTGTTTGCCTACTTTTCGGTTTTGTCATTGAGGTATTTGCATTTTACAAATGCATGCACTCACAAAATGCTAAGTAGTAATTCGTGCATAGTTAGAAAAGCCTAATGGTAGTAAGCAATCTTGTTTTCCATGATAAAAAATTATCCTGAAAAAATTCCGGTCACTTGAGCGCGCATGCAATTGATGTCTATCAAGACAGGTCTGCTGTGTGTTTCAGCTTGTAAAAAGTGCATTCGAGAAAAGCCTTCCAGACCAGGGCCGAAACTAGGCAATGCGGGTCCCCCCGAAATCATCTTTCGGGGCCCCCTAATAATTTTTTCTTGGATGGTGATACAAAAGAGCGAGCCCCGAAGGGGCGATGCCAAGCTAGGAGGGTCTGGGGGCATGCCTCCCGGAAAATTTTGCAGAATTTAACCTTATTTTAAAGGCTTTTTGTGCGTTTTGAGCCTTTAAAATTCCTCAGTTTTAACAAGGTTTAGTAGTCTGTTTAACTACGTCCCTTCCCAACCCACTAAAATAATGCTGCAAGCAAACCCTACTATGACACTTTGCTACCTATGCGAAGAAAAAACGTTTTGAAGGCTTATTTTTGCGCCTTTAACTTGAGGAAGAGGGGCCCTTGGTATGCTACTAAACGTTTGTTTGCTAATTTTGCGACTGCTATTTTTTGAAAAATTTGCAGGGGCCCTCTATGGCCAAAAGTATAAATATGGTATGGGGTCCCATATCGCGCGAGTAAAGACAAAAAATATATTGAATCTTAGAATAGGCCTATTTAAGGCACCTTTATCATACGTTGAGTAAATAGTACTACGTACTGACTATTTACGGGGCCCCCTTTTTGTGCGCCCCCCCCCCCGGTTTGGGGGTTCGGGGGGCGCTAGTTTCGGCACTGCCCCAGATGTTGACACGATCTTACTATTTTGAGCCCCCCCTGTTCAAACAACGTTCTCGCGCCACTGGTTTTACTTGAACAAAAAAACAAGGACGCAATGATTGTAAAAGCAATGGTATTTTTGATTTCATTTAGCGGTTCTTTTTAACATTAAATAATGATGGCTTTCAGTTTATTTATTTCTTCTAAACAGCGTCGTTAACAACACTTTGAAAATTGAAATTATCATCTGCTTCGCTATTCATGAACACGAGGCCTTATACTTCAATACTAGGTTCAGACATACCAACAATTTTCAAAAGCAAACACAAATACCACGTTAAGCCTTGGGAAACGCCGGTCAAAACAAAACGACTCAATTTATTTACAGAGCAGCCCACTGAAAATTTACAAGCAACAAAGGAGATTGCCGAGTGAGCTTGCCCTCTCCGGGTTAGCTTAGCAGCAGCCACCAGAATGAAACAATAGCATGAGCTTATAAGGTCGCGAGTTTTGGTATAGGCTCAAAAAAAGTTGACGGTTCTCTGCGCAAAAACTTGAGGCATGTATTTTGCAAACAATTCGAGCACTTCTGGCAAAAATGATTGCAGAATTAACCACAATCTAGCATTTAATGCAAAAAGTTATGGTACAATAATTCACCCAACCGAAACGAACCAGCTTCATTTTTAATCAAGATTTAAGGCCGCAAAATAGTAGCACAAAAAAAGAAAAAGGCCGAAAAATTGCTGTCTTGGAACAAATAACCAACTCATCAGCAGTGTTGTCAAATTGGAACTATTTGTTCTAGATCTAGAACTAAAATCAAGCGCTTAGAACCCAAATTTCCGATTTGAAACCTGGTACTATATTTAGAACCAAAGTGATGTTTTTGGAACATTCCAGAATTTTGGACTGGGCACATGCGAAACCTACAGTTTCTGGCATGCGCAAGATAAAATCCACTTCTTTTTCCAACTTTTGGAAAAGAAAACCTTTTTTTTGGTTCATTACACTATTTTGGCTTTAAGCATAAAATGTTTTCGAGAAATCTTATTCGAGAAATCGGCATTTAAAGCATAAAATGTTTTTCAAAACGAAAAAAAGCGCTCTCTAGCTCTTCTGATGAAACTATAAAAAGCGCGCTGCCGCGACATAGGAATTTTGATCAGCAGCGCCTTCAAAAAGGAAAGGATGTTCCAAACTTATCCTGTGTTAAATAAAAAAAAGCACTTTTATTTTGGTTTGTAAGCTAACCCAAAGTTACAGAAGTTTGTCAGGCAAGTCGTGGGCTGATCTTCACGATGTTGGTTTTGTTTAGTTTACAAACTGTTTCGAATTTTTTGAAATCTTTGATACGGTAAAGTTTAGATTAAATCGGATAACCTAGTGCAGGGGTCTTCAACCTTTTTCGTAAAATCGCCCCTTTTTGAAAAATGTGAGACGAAATCGCCCCCTGAGCGTATTGATGTAGGTATAGGCCTACTTTTTCCACTAAAATCAAGTGAAGAGCAGAAAAAGATCTTCGCGTCCACAGAGCTTCATTTTACCTCTAAAATCAGGTGAAGAGCAAAAACAGGTCTCCACCAGTGGCGCACCCAAGAATTGGCAAAAGGGGGGGGGGCACAACCGGGAGTGGGGGGTACAAACCCCAGCCGCCGGAGGAAAAGGGGGTCTGGGAGCATAGCTCCCAACCGCCAACGAACTTTTACGGTTTTCACATAACAAAAACTTTCATTTTAACACACTTTTTTACCGTAAAAGGGCATGCAGTGAGTGCAGTCACTTGGGACAGCGCAAAAATATTTTCGAGGCTTATGTCTAAAAGCAGATGCTTGCCTAAAATAAGTGAAAGGAGGCTGTATTATTAACTTGAGAAGTTGTAGACCGAAAGTTAGATTTTAGCACCTTTTTACAGGGCCAAAGGGGGGCATGGCACCGTGGCCAATCCCTGCATGCGCTTATGGTCTTCACGTCCGCAGACCTCCATTTTTCCGAAGAGCATCCGCGGAGCTCCTTTCGGAAGATCATTGCATACCGGTATGTTAGGCCTTAGATATAGGCAATTCTGAAATCGCCCCCCTAACAAGCAAAATCGCCCCCCAATTTCAACAATTATTACAATCGCCCCTCTGAAAGCCAAAATCGCCCCCGTTGAAGAACCATGGCCTAGTGGAACTGTACGGACTATGATACCGGTAACTCAGACGTCAGAACTGTAGTGACCTGGTGACTAGTGATGGTGGTATTGTGACACCCAGGTAGTCAACTTACAGAAACAGGCCAACTCGACAGGTTGCCCAGATTAAAGCTGAATGTTTTGTTGCCTGATACCCAGGTAATGAGATTACTGAAAACAGACCTACCCGTATACTCTGATACTTGTCAGCACTAGACTACTATGATATATTGAAGTAGTGTCAAGTTTGTATTTGCAACTCTTAACTCGCGAAGCTGCAACTCTAATTTTGGAACTATTTAGAACTTTTTTGAGATCCAATCTGGAACCTCTTGCTGAAAGCAATCCGGCATCCCTGCTCATCAGCAAACAGCAGCAAGGCAAGAACCGTTTAGGTAATGCCATAGTCCGTATGGTAATGCTGCGCGCGTGTGCAATAATCGTGAATGCGCAAAATCTGGAAATCCATGCTACAGGAAAACTGTACAGCGGAATGCTGTATCGGAAATTCAAGTTCTACCAAAGGATTGGTAGCAAAATAGTATTGCGGTAAGCGCTAGCTAGAGCAATAAACAGCACTTGCAATAATAAGCAAATAACGTTTTTAATTATCTTTTTTAACAAATTTCAAAAAAAGACAGAATCCTATAACCAGCAACTAAATTGCAAAAATGTCGGTCAAACGATAAGCTCAACAGCAATTCAATGAAAAATGTCTACAGTATTACCTACATACTTCGCTCACAATATTTATTCTGAGGGAGTCTGAAGAAGGCATGTTGGTGCAAGCTTGACACGAGTGTGGGCCGTAACAAAATGATTTCTTCCTTTCCACATGACGATCTACACGGTGCGCCTTCACGTATTTCAGATTCTTGCAAATGACCTCCGAGCAAAATGATGCTGCGTAGGTACTAAAAAACTTCGCACCATTTTCAAAAGCTTGTCCAGAGCAATCTTTTGCATAGTTCTTGCGCAAATTCAAGATACACTCAAAAAATTCAGCTGAACTTAACTTATCTGTACTCAGTAGACTATACTTATTTTTTGCAGAAAAAACCAAGTCTTTTTAAAGATTGATAGCGAAGAGGAACTAACTGTACACCAATCGCTATGCTTACTACAACGCTGAACTAATTTCTTTAACTAAAATTCTTTTGATAAAACATCTTAGAACAAAAACCCTTCCAACGTTACTTGTAATACTATAAGAACGGCCATTTCACAATAAGGTGAGCTGAGGTTACAATGAAGTATTGTTGACGAAATAGTCCAGTTATTTTGTTAAGATGCGCGCGCAACGTTGATGCTTTCTACAGATTCACAGTTACACCCGTCCAGCGTTTTTTCCTACTGAAGGCTTCATTATAAATTATTCTGCATTCTAAATGTTTTCTAAATTTGATCTGTTTGTTATCTAAAAACAAAAAACATATTCAAATCACCGCAAAAAATTGCATGAAAATTAACTTTAATGATTATAACGAAATTGTGAATAAAATCAGCACAAGAACACGAAGGAATGCTACTATCCCAGAATACAGTTTTTGAAAAAAATCTTAGGGCAGATTGCAGCAACTATCCGGAACGATTCTTTTTTTTTTGTTGATATCTTAATCAAAAAAGAGCAAAATTTAGGTTGTGGTATGGTGGGAAAGTAAGGCTATTCCATAGGCCAAGATCTTTGTGATAGAAATTGATCTTTTTTTTCTTTTTTGGAGTTAGCCATAATTTAAAAGAAAAATGTTTGGTGCTAAACGTAGACGTGTAGAGACCCAAAAACATAAAAACGAGTTTTTTCACCATACTACGGGCCGAATATAACACTTTTTCGGAAAGCAATATTATAGCCCTAAATGTTTGCAAATTGATTTACTCAAATGCATATGGATTGATTCTGGAAATGACGGCAAAAGCTTTAAAAACCAGAATTGAAAGTGAGATTGGGCTGACGAGTGACGACCGACAAATAAAATGAAACTTTTATTCTATGGTACAGTAAGTTGGACTCAGGAGCGCATTTAAAGGGGGCATTGTGCCATCGCCCCCCCTTTTCCCTCTACCTTTTAGTAAAAAAGAACAAAACTAATGGTGTCAAGTGAGTGAAACATTCCAGACTCTTTTGATGATTTCTGTTGCTTATGGCCAGGGGCGGATCCATGGAGGTAGAATGAGGGATAAGCATCTTCCCCCCAGCCATTTTTCAAAATGTTTTTGATGTATGCAATTTTTCCATAATTTTTAACCTCTTCGATAACAACAAACCTTCCGCCTTACGCACACACAATTGAAAATGTGCGAACAAAATGCATCATGTTTGGCGGGACTCTCAAAATTAGGGTCAAAATATTTAAACAAAATTTGCCTGAAAATTATTTAAAAAGCACTAAAATAGCTATTATGTACAGCACGTAAATTTTCAACCGTATTTTGGGGTCATATCCCGGACCCTTCTAGAGCCTTTCTTGTTCCTCAATCAGCTTCAAATTTGTTCTGCCGAAAACAAATTGCTTGAAAAAAATGTGAAAATGATGCCCTCCCTTTAACATTTCTCGCTACGTCACTGGTTGCATTCTTAATTATCGTGCCCTCAATATTCTGCCTTTGTGGTTGCAGTTTCTCATTTTTAAAGAGCATGCATTATTACAGTTTCATTGCGTAGCCCGATAATATCTAAGCTTTGCAACTATTAACAATTCTACTCCGTTATGAAATAGAAAAAATACAAAAAGCTCACCGTAACCAAGCTTCAGGCAAAAATTGTCAGGGCAAAGCTGTCATTAATCCAGTGAGAGACTAGCCTGAACGCCATCTTATGTGACTCCGTTTCAAAGTTCTATTCCGTCTCTCTGCTCCATTGCTTGTGTTGATACAACTCGGAAGCAGTGGCGTAGCCAGGGGGGAAGGGGAGCACTGGGCCACTGGGGTACCCCTCCTTTTTGCCGAAACTTAATCTGCAGTGTAATTAAAACACTCTTATAAAATACCGTAAACTTTGCTTTAAAAGCTCCCTCATCTTTGCCACTTTTTCATTTACGACTAATTTTTGTGCGATTTGAATTTCGAACCGGCCGTTAGCTCAGTTGCTTAGCGCACACGCTTATCACGCTATCGACGCGGTAGGTCTGGGGTTCAAATCCCGGGCCGGTCAAATCGGCACAGTGTCGCCATCGGCTCGCCACCGCTGCGACGTTCCTTCGGAGCTGTGTAGCCCAGGCGCTGAGCCGCGGAGATGGGCATCGCCACTCGTTACACGCTTAGGCGCAATAACGTGAGCATGGTGAAGATTTGATTTGATTTTGAATTTCGACATAACTTCTCCACAAAAAGCGCTTGCTAAGTATTATTGCATCATACCAACGCAATGGGTTTAAATATTTAAGTGTAAGTATAGAGATAAAGCAAGATTGTATCGCAAAAAGGCAATCGAATATGGCGAGCAAAAGGAAAGAATGTTCAATTGAAATTTATTTTAAGAAGAATAGGGACATTTTCGTTTTGTGCGTGGTGTTCTATGTGTTTCTTGTTCGTGCATACCACACGGTGACAAAGTCGTGGGATTTTCTTTATTATATAATGCCGTGCAAAAGGCAGTTCGATTAGTATTAGGGTAGCGATTAGCGAACTTAAGGATTGCCTGCCTAGATCTACAGTAAATAACCAATCCCATATTCATCCATAAACAAAATAAATACAAATAAAAGACAAAAATCGAAATACGGGAAGCAGAGCAGTTGGCTTAGGGGGGTCAAGCATTTGTCAGGGGGGGGGGGTTAAAATTACGCACAAAAGCCGCTGTCTTCAAAAAGAGTAAGCTTGTTGATTGGGGGCGCTAAGCATGTCGATTGGGGGGAAGGCCCCTCCGGCCCCCTTTGGCGCCGCCGGCCCTGACGGGTAGACAGTGCGAGCCTAACGCCTTGGCATGAGCAGATCATGCTTTTGAAGTTCTTGGCTTATTATAATTTGGCCCCCTCCTAAATACTCCGCTGGCTACGCCCCTGCTCGGAAGCTCGCTGCGATAGAATTGCAACCACCGCCATATGTACCAACGTAGCCGTAGGAGACGGGGGTGCAGGGAGGGCGACCGCCTCCCCATTTGTAAAATTTGGAAATGCCGCGTTAAAAATTCGGACTCTGTAAAGTATTTTTCAGGCATGATTTGAATGCTCAAAAAATTATTTTTTTTTAGTTATTGTGTCCCTAAAAATTCTTTTCTTCCAGTTCAGCAGGTTTAATGATTTGCGAGCAAATAACAACTTGTTAATATAATGCCAATTTAGCAGTTTCTAGACTTGATGAAATTGTTGCCTAGCATATTTCTTTATTATGTTTAGCTTAGTCTATTTGTCTTGTGTGATGTACCGTCAAGATTTTTGTGTAGTGATTTGAAAGCAAATGTGTATGAAGTTGTTATAATGTTTTAGTCGGGTCTCATCTAGAGTAAGCCGTCTGCGTTTTCCATAGCCGTAGGTGACGGGGGTGCAGGGGGGGCGACCGCCTCCCCATTTGTAAAATTTGGAAATGCCGCGTTAAAAATTTGGGCACTGTGAAGTATTTTTTGGTCATGATTTGAATGCTCGAAAAATAGTTTTGATCTTTTGAATTGTTGAGTCCCTGAAAGTATTTTTCTATTTTAGTAGTTTATTGAGTCCCTGAAAGTAAATAGCAACTTCATAAAATGCCAATTTAGCAGTTTCTAGACTTTATCTGATCTACTATTGTTATTATCAACAGAGTGTTTGGACTAGAGGCATTTGCTATTCTTATGAATAGCTGTTTAGCTGTTCTTGCAGCCTGCTAATTTCTATGTTTACGCTTTTTTATTGCACACTTGTTGTATATACTCTTGTATTTAATAGAATGAACTTACGAGATTGCTTTTCTTGTGAGAAAAAATAGAAAATAATACTACATAGCCTATGGCTGCTCTAATGACAGACGGAAGAAAGGGATGCAATAAAACGGATTTTGGGATGTGATAATAATAGCCTGTAAGCATTAGCAGCTCACGTCAGGATAAATTGTTAGCTTGTTTTGAATGCTTGTTACTGATTGGTGAGGCTCAATACGATTTTTTTGCAATATTTATTTCTGATTTATTGTTTTTGCAGTTACCTTCTTTTTTCACTGTTTGAGGTGCCTTGAATGTAAGTAATTTGAATCTAAAATCTTTAGCTCTAATTCTTTGTTTATACGTCACAGATAACACAGTTTATGTGATATATATATGTGGTATAAAATTATTTTAATCATTTTACTGTATGTGGAAATGAGTAAAAAGGGTCATGGTTTAAAAATAATTGCTAGGCCTACTATTGTTCTTATACTATCGTTTCATTTCTGTACAACAGTGGTTATTTTATGGTCTGTTACAAAATACATGATTTAAACACCTTTTGTCTTACTCGGCATGGGCATATGCTTTTCGAAGATTGTAATATTCAACATATATATATATATAGTGCAGTTTTGGAGTTAATTCTATCCCAATAACTATTCTTCAACGGTATTTCTTGTTTGCATGCAAAAAATAACTTGTAACCAGAAGTTTTTGCTTCAAAAGTATACACCGGTACATATGTACGTTAAATATGTTGGCACCAAATTGTCGCAACAAGTTATGCATCTGGTTTAGTAGTTGTCGCAAAATTTTTCGGGCAAAGGTGGTTTCGCCCTCCCAAACTGTTTTGGGCTCTTACGCCCATGCGTACCAATGAAATTTTATCATTGACTCCTAGCCTACTACAATAATTTTGCGCGTTAATTTGCTTTTGTCCCTCTTTTTTTTTGGTTCGCGACACACCATAGCATCACCACGCCTTCAAATCGTGATTGTACGCAATGAGGCAAGATACTTATACGATATTACTGCGCAGTTTGCAAGCTGCTGTTCCTTCGCTCCACACGCAACCATTAATCAAAAAAGTTTTTAAAAGAAAACGATAACATAGACCTACAGCTTTTAGTAACAATCATGCCAACTGCTTATCTCCTTTTGAGAGAGTCAAGTACACGAGCGGATCCAGAAAGTTTTGGTGGGGGGGATGTAACTTTGAATTGGGTTGATTGTTAAATCAATACAAAGACGCTAAGACGTTTAGACCCGGAAACGGGCGTAAATATGCCCTTTGAAAATGTTTCATGTCAGGGGCGCATTGAAAATTTTTTCAGAGAGGGAGCACCAAACTTTGTCACTTTTTTCAACCGCATTTTTTGCGGTAGAGTTAACTACAAGCAACTTAAGAAACAAAAGGACTCTAGGGGAGCCGGAGGCATCTTCCCCAAAAATTTTTGAAAATTCGCATACTGTAATTGCCATTTTAGTGCTTTTTGAACAATTTCCAGGCAAAGTTTGTTCATATTTTTGGCCTCTATCTTTGAGTGCTTCACCAAACATGTTGTATTTTGTTGGCACAGTTTCGATTATGCGTGCTTAAGGCGACTAAGGCATATTGCTATGAAGAGGTTCGAAATTATGGAAAAATTTTATTCATCCAAAGCATTGTTGAAAAAGGCTGGTGGGGATGCATCCCCATATCCCATCTTGGATCTGACCCTGGTCAAGTATGGTCTCAATCATGGGCGTCCGCAGAAATTTTTGCAGGGGGGGGGGCAAAAATTGTTTAATAAGATCAGTGTTAAGCAACGTTTTTGCTGCACCAGCCTGACTTTTTTAACTTTGTTTAAAATAATGCAGTAAAATAATCCACTTGAAAACTGGTGCCATCTACGATTACCTCATTTGCATGAAAACAGTAAGTTGCTCATTAAAGGAAAAAAAAAACAATCATGCCTTTTGCCAACCGATGCAGCATTATTGAATGCTACAGCTGTCTGCTACTTGGTACAAAGAGCTTGATAGCGTGTGCCAGCATGGTGCCAGTTTAAAAGTCTCTCTATTAGGCAGGAACAGAAAATGTGAACAAAATTCTGACTGTTTTCATATTTGCACAATTTCATCTGCTTCAAATTTTTGCTTTACCGATCCGTGGTACAATCAGCCAAACCCAGCAGCAAAGCATTGAACAAGCAAGACCAAAGTCAATTATACATTTTGTACAAAGCCAGCGAATACAATTTTAATTTGGCATAGACCTAATTTAAAGGACTAGTGGTGGTGACTCTGATAAGTTTGCGTTGTTATAACGCAACATTGTGCAATACATGCTAATTTTTCTTTTGAAGAAAAAAATGGATTGCCATCCTCTTGAAAAATGCTAACAAATTTTCACGGATTACAAATAAGGATCTAAGTACAATTGGGAAAAAATTTGCTTTCACTTCACCCGTCTGGTCGTTGCGTAAGTTTATGGCTTTTCGTTAATGTTTTGCTGTAAGCTCTATACGGTGAAGCGGTTTCGTAGAGCGCGGTCAAGGTGGACCCACAGCGTGGGAATCATTTGTTTTTTGGGCCGGTGATTACACAAGCAAAAACTGTAAATAGTATTTCAAACACTAAATTAAATAGTCAACCTTAGAATCAAACCTGAAAAAACATACGGCATAATTTTTCGCACTTTAGCAACTAATGAGCTGGTAATGAAGCTTGGTTCGGCAGCGTGGCGAAGTGATTTGGAGCAAAGGCTGATGGTTTAACTCCCCCCATACCTTGTTGTGACGATAGTTATGTCTGCTTGGTCGAATCTAAAACGCTGCAAATTAAAAGTCAAAAGTAGCTGCACTAGAACGGAAAACTCGGAAACAAAGGCAACTCGTAAGAGAGTCTGGGTTCGTACTATGCATAATGTTTCCGTCGCTTTCTCGTGACAGGAGGATAAAAATGAAGAAATCAATCAAGATAGGGATAAATAATTTTTGTTTATTTATAATATACAAAAATTTGAACTTAAATATTTTAATTTGCTAGTTTAATCTGTCCTCACATCATCAGAATTGGTTCAACTATTACAAGAACAATAACTATTATCTAAAATCAATCTTAACGTAACTGTATGTTGTAGGTAGTCAAATTAATAACGCCAATCCAAAATCCAGGGGCGGCAAGCGCCCCCTCTTACCCCCCTGCGGACGCCCATGGTCTCAATAATTGCGTAAATTCTTGTTATTCGATCATCCATTTTGCTTAATGTCACCTTTCATATAGGGGTGTGTTATAATTACTTGCATCGTCTACAGGTTTTGCTACAATCCCGCATTAGAGTAAGCAAGCATGCTCTATTATCGCCTATACCATTTTCCGTTTTGTTTTGTTTTTTTTCAACCCTCTCATGCTTGCTACCGATGAAATCTGCAGATCAAAACCAAAGATTCTGCAAGTGATTATTCCAGTTACAATAATTTATCGTTAAAAAGCAATAAATGTGGCACAAACTTTCGCTTGTTTACCCTATAACATGCAAAATTTATTAATGACGATTAATTACTCATTATTTTTAAGTAAAGTTACCATGGAATGCCGGCTCAAATTCAGTTTTGTGAGTGAATTTATATGGCATTAACCGGTAAGCGCGGTTTTGCTACATGTTTATTTAACATAAGTCGCTCAGCAAGCAAAACCGCACTTACCGCTTACTGCCATATAAAAATTCACTCACAAAACTGAATTTGAGCTGGCATCTTTGCCAAGACATGCGGTGCACAACCAACAACGTTTGCGCGTTGGAACCTGTCGATTCTTCTTACATATTTTTAAATTGCCAGCTTCATTTGAACATTTCTTTGCAACAGCGTGTATCACGTCTGAGCAAGAACTTTTCTTGAGGATTCTTCGAAAGCTTTCAATCCGTCAACACAAAATTTAAGATGGTAGGCTACTGATCCTTCTTTGCAAATTTTTGTTAAGCGATGGCCAGATCGAAGTGGTTTTGAATATCTTCCCCGCAAAGATAAAAATCTCGATTCGAAAGATCTGGTTTTTCTTCATTCTTAAAGGTAAAGTGAAGCCTAGCAAAATTTATTTTCAAATATTAACATTAATTTTTCTAAACCCAAAGCAGAAAAAACTTTTTTTGCAAAACTTTAGCTTTTGAAATGATAAAAAAATCCGTTTTAACTCCGCCAAATTATGTCGTCAAAGCGGTCAAAGTAGTCAAAACAACAAGAAAAATTTCTACTTTGAAATCATGATTTGACGGAGTTGAAAAAGATTTTTTTGATTATTTCAATAACTAGAAAGTCTTGCCAAAAACAATTTTTCTGCGTTGAGTTAAAAAAGTTAATGCTATTTTTTTTTGTTT
This sequence comes from Trididemnum miniatum, assembly GCA_964006365.1. Classification (NCBI taxonomy): domain Eukaryota; kingdom Metazoa; phylum Chordata; class Ascidiacea; order Aplousobranchia; family Didemnidae; genus Trididemnum; species Trididemnum miniatum. The sequence continues at coordinate 11,918,143 of OZ023240.1, read as the reverse complement.
TAATAAATTTTGCTGCGCTTCACCCGGCCTGTAATTCGTTGCAGACGTACCGCTTTAGTTCTTGTTCACCGGCGCAAGGTGTATCGGTTAGAGCGTCCGCTAGGTAACCGTGAGACTGGGGTTTTATTCCCGGTCGGGTCATACTAAAGACTTTAAAGTAGTATTCGCAGCTTCCCACCAGGCGCTCGGCACAATCGGAAGTGCGAAGGGTTAAGCGTATGAGTATTGTTCGTCTTGTCTGACCTCTATAACAGCGTTCAATTATTCATGATTGATATTTGTAATGGACCGCCAAATGAGAATATAGCCTACATAATGTGTGTTTAGCACCCGCTGTTCCGTACCTTTAGTTCTCGTTCGATTTTGCGAATATTGCAAACTCATTGACCATTTAATTGGTCCGGGCTACAATTCAATAAGGGATCGATCGCTTGCATACATCCAGCTTTCTTTTGAGTAACCTCGTTGAGGTACTGAATTTACAAATTTGTGTTTTCATGTTATTTAGGCCTACTAATTATCGCAAAGTTTATAGTACACTTCAGGTATGTGGATGTTATGCATCCGACACTTTGGAAACACATTACTGGATAAAGATAATTAAAAAGCTTATTTTTTAACTCTGCTATACGTCATATACAATTGTGACTGCGTTTCCAAAGAAATGTCCACAGTGATCAGTTTCCAATAAAAATATCACCAGCCATGCTGGCTCATTCAACATACACTTTTAGCTTGTTGAAGAAAATGTTTTATGGATTGCGTCTTCGACTTAAAACATTAATGAAGGATCTTCGGAAGCAACCTGAGTATGTTACAAGCACAGTTAGATAAAATGATGTACATAATATCTTTATATCGTTGATAGAGGTGGAAAATACGTAATACTTGCTTAAACATTGCCAAGAGTTTTCTGCACTCTTCAAAGTTGAGGTCTCTTCAAATCTTGAGTGCAATTTTGACTGGAGCCGTAAATACCCTTTTTAATCTTGAGTTCAGGAAGAAGGCTACCAGGGATAAAACATTAACAACAAAAATTTATTACCTACCTCCCACTTAGTTGAATTGTGTAAGTAGGTGCAATTGCGTAAGCTGTTCATGCTGCCTTCCGCGTTTACATTATGATTTTTTGTTAAAAGTATTCTATAATACTAGACAAAAAACTTATGGTACAGGCCTCCGCATCTTGTATTGCGGAAATTGGACTACTTTGTTGATTACAAAACTCACCTTGCAACCAAGCGCTTCAAATTTTGGACAAGCAGTATTTTTGGTGTACAATGTCATTCTGCAGTTGTGTAATATAATATAATCAATAATTCACTTGAAACATGCAAAACATCGTTCAATGATATCATTGATGCAGCGCAAAAAAACTTATGGACTAGGGCTAGGCCAAGAAATTGCGGCACATGCCATATCAGATAGTGTTTTGACAGATGGTACCAAAGAGTTAATTTATTTTGGATCAGGGGTTACCAACTTGTGGAACGCGTACCACTGGTGGTACGCAGAAGCTTTTCAAGTGGTACGCGAGATATTTTCCAAAAATGCAAAACGAATTTGTGTTCATGGAATCTTCACAAAAACGTTTTTACTTTACAACTGAATGAAAAGCAATTTTGAAAAATATCTCGCGTACCACTTGAGAAGCTTCTGCGTACCACCAGTGGTACGCGTTCCACAAGTTGGTAACCCCTGATCTAAAGTAAATTAACTCTTTGGTACCATCTGTCAAAACACTATCTGATATGGCATGTGCCGCAATTTCTTGGCCTAGCCCTAGTCCATAAGTTTTTTTGCGCTGTATCAATGACATCATTGAACAATGTTTTGCATGTTTCAAGAGAATTATTGATTATATTATATTACACAACTGCAGAATTACATTGTACACAGTTCTAGCTAACATCCCTGGGTGCAGTGAAGTAGAAACGCATACAAATTGCGTTTCGCACCAGTTTTGCAAAACGTTCTATATTTCAAACAAAAAGCACAACAAGCGTAGACCGGGTGTAAAAAATTTTCGTAAACTTCTTCATTTATACATCTGTTGATTTATGATATAGGGTAAAGCCAAACCCTCCCAAAAATTTTGCAGTTAAAAGCGCCCATTTTGGGAAGGTTTTTGCTTTAAAATTGTGCGTTGCCAGTTGCTACCCCTGCTTTTTCAAACTTTGCACCCTTGGGTATCTCAGAAGCAACGACCCCGCAAAGCTTCATACGAAACTGCATGATATAGATCAGAATACACGTCATTGCTTCTTTATACGGAAGTGAGGCCTCCAGGGAATACCCTTATGGATGCGTTTTTTGCGTTGCAAAAAAAGCTGCTTCAGTTCTACCAAACAAAAGATCATAAAATTCAGAAGATTTTAGAAGACATTAGGCTAAACTTCATTCTTCACCTTTCCTATTTGTCAGATACTTTGGGAGTAATGGATCACTGTAATTGGTATCTTTGGGAGCCTGGGAGCAACATTGTTGATTTTTCAATCAAATTGACCATATCAGGGGTGGGTAAAGAGCAGCTCGCAAGCCACTAGCGGCTTTTTGACTCTCGAAACGTGGCTCTTCAGCTCTTTGTGAGGAACACCAAAGACCTTTTCTTGTTTTGCTATTGCACTTACACTCCCAATTTCCAGCAGCTCTTGTGTGGTCGAAGACTTTTTTTTGCTCCTTCATCCCCCATTTGCATCTCCACTGAGGTTGAAAACTTTTTTTTTGCTCTTTGACTTACCGGTGGCAACTTTTCGGTTGTTCCACTTTTCCGCAAGTGGCTCTTTCACAGTGTGCAAAGTTGGGGGGATGGGTTCCCCCAGCAAACAAAATTGTCGTCCCCACAGCAAAGAAAAAAACTTCTTCTTGGGAGATGCCAAAACGCCCCCCCCCCCCCCCCCCCACTAGTGATAAGCATCGCAAAAGTCAAAATGATTTTACCGGTATGGCAGCCTACGGACTGCGGCGATACTTTCCAGCATATCTTGTAGTCATTATCACTTCCTTCACAAACTAAAAAAGAACTATCTTTGCAGCGCGCCTATCACACTGTACAGATTCAGAACAACTTATTTTTCATCAACACTAAAACACATCAGCCGTTTTTATAAGCATTATAGTAAAAGCACGGTAAAAGCATTAAGAATATGTCAAAGCAGCGGTTACCAAACTTTTTTAAGATCATATTTGAGACTGAGAGTATGAATTAAGAAAATGCTACAGCTTCCGGGGCTCCACACCGGACTCCGCTTGGGTAGCTTGCTGCTTTCCCCTAAACCTCTAGCTTCATTTATGAAACAAAAACCTGCCCAAGACAAAGCTAATGAAGCATACGCGCACGCAGGGTAGCCACGGTGCCATGCCCCCCTCCCTCCCTTTTGCCCTGTAATAAGGTGTTTAAATCAAGCTTTCAGACTATAATTTCTCAAACTAATAATGGCTGCAGCGCCTCCTTTCACTTATTTTAGCCAAGCTTCGATGCTTTTAGACATAAGCTGCGAAAATATTTTTGCATTGTCTATAGTGATTGCACTCACTGCATGCCATTTTTTGATAAAAAATGTGCTAAAATGAGTGTTTTTTATGAGAGAACCGTAAAAATCCGTTGGCGGCTGGGGGCCAAGCCCCCACACCCCCCTAGCTTTCGGCGGTTGGGGGTTTCATCCCCAGACCCCCGAATGTGACCCTCCTTTTTGCCAAATCCTGGGTGCGCCACTGTAATAAAATTTTCAAAATCCTCTCGTTGAAAATTTTTGTTCATCATGCTGATGGTATGCAAACACTCTGCACGCCCTCCACCACTGTTTTAATTTGGTCATTGACGACGACGTCCCATGAACAATAAATGTTATTTTTGCAATATTTTTTGTTATTTGGGTTCAGAATTCAGACAAAATTATAGACAAAAACATCTCTCCCAGTAAAAATTTTCTACTTCGCACACTGCTCTTTCAATAACAATTTTTCCCACCCTTATAGATTACCTTCATCCAGAAGCTCGATGCACAATAATGACTTGCACATAGTGAGATTTCTTTGAAGTTCAAAGCTGTGTTGCCCAGATGCTAAGCCGCAGTGTTACTAGCTATGTGCGTCAGCGTAATACCGCGAGTATAATGAACATTGGTTACAATTACATATTTGTTTCTGTGTGTAAATTAAACCTTTCAGCACAGCTCTTATATGTTGTTATGGTCAAAAATTATTTATCAAAGGTAGGTGGTACGTAGCTGCAGAAAAGGTCCACAAGTGGTACGCAGAAAACAAAAGGTTGAGAATCTCTGCTTTAGATTTTAGAATCGCTGTTTAGTAAGCTTCACAGTAAATCGGTAAAAAAGAGCTGCCAATGAAAAAGATAGTGTGCATCTCCATTCCAAGATGGTCAAAAAGCTGCAATAACTTTCAAACGAAGGCGTTTTTGAAAGTAAATCCTAGCTACGTAGTCAGAAAAAATGATTTTTTTTCTATTTTTTAAGCCACAACGAATAGTTAGGGCTTATAGCCTCTTTAAAGATGTCGTTATAGATGCGGGAGGTGTGGAGTTCAATTGCGGTGTAGGTCATATCCGACACAGTTACCCTGTCCAGCGTCCACATGTCCAATTCATGTGGGCTTGTTGCTGTGGGTTCACAATTAAATTTTTGATGTCATAATTTAAAAAAGTGATTATGATATCAAGCCCACAGCAACAAGCTCACATCAGTGTGGGCTTAAAACCCACATAAATTGGACATGTGGACAGGGTAAGCGTAGCCAACGGTTCGCCACTGCTGCAACGTATCTTCGGGCTGTGTCGTCCAGGCGCTCAGCCACTGCGATGGGCTCCGCCTCTTGCTACCAGCTTCGACGTTTGTTCGTATGAGCATGATCGTTTTAAATGACCGGGCAAGATTCATGTAGCCAAGTGATTGTGTCATCATCCAAATGTACCAATGCAGTTATCCCATGAGGTGGAGAGAACAGGGGACAGTGAGCTATTACATGCTCTGCTGTTTGATTTTCAGCGCCACAGTCGCATGCCGCAGATGGAACCATTCCCCAGTTGTGCAGGGATAAGCCGAATCGCCCAACACCAGTGCGTAGATGGTTTAGCCGCACCCAGGAACGTCTCGGGAGATGCATACCTGAAGGAGGGGTGTCGGTGTTGCAAATGAAGTGGTGAAGTCGGGTGTTGCAATTGTTTCACTCCGAGCTCCTTGCGTGTTCCGCCTAGTCAGCCGCCCTGATGTCTAGTTGGTTGAGATAGGATAGTAGTTTTCTGGCGGCGGGCACAAAAGGGTGACATGACTTCAAACGCCGAAATTGCTTTAGTTCTGGGCTGGTGATCTTGTGATGGAGAAGATGGTTTGGCTTCAGAGCTCGGCGAGCTAAGGTCAGTGTGGGCTTGTCTTCGACGAAGCTCTGCAGGTGGGATGCCAGCGAGAACCGTTAGGTAATTCGTTGGTGTGAGAAGCAGACATCCAGTCACTACAGATTGTTTGCAGCTGTAACCACTGCATAATTATACACCATAGAAACTTCTGCAATGACTAAAATGCAATTCAAGCAAAACACAACGGAAAAGTTGGGCTACCGATGTTGTCGCATTGGCATGAAAGTTTGGTTTTGCTTGTTTGTTTGCTTTTCCTGGTGTCACGGCCGTGCGTACGCTGTCATTATATTTTATTTCTCGTCTTTTCTTTTTTTCGCATGTTTTTAACCGTTTTTCCGTTGTGTCGTGTCTTCCTTTTCTTGAATCTCTTTTTTCAGACGCTGTTTCTTCATCGTATTATTTGCATTTTCAGAAATAAAAAAGCATTGATTGATTCTCCAGATTAAATGAGAAAGTTGGACAGAAAGGAAGAAACACGATAACAGTTTTGGCAGGCTAAGTACGAAAAAAAGCTCGGTTGTTCGAAGAAGGAGGTTTTATTTCCATTCCAATCGTCAGGGGGTGTTGACCTCCAAACCCCTTCCCCCTGTGCGTACACCACTGGACAGGGGCGGATCCAGAAAGTTTTGGTGGGGGGGATATGATTGTAAATTAGGTTGAACGCAAACTAAATACAAAGACATTTAGACTCGGAAACGGGCGTAAATAAGCCCTTTTAGAATGTTTCATGTTAGGGGCGTATTCAGAATTTTTTTCAGGGAGAGAGCACCAAATTTCGTCACTTTTTCAAGCACAGTTTTTTCCCCGCAGAGTTAATTTTAAGCAACTTAAGTGACAAAAACGACTCTAGGGGTTTCCGGGAGCATGCTCCCCCGAAAATTTTTTGAAAATTTGCATACTGTAATGGTCATTTTAGCGCTTTTCGAACAATTTTCAGGCAAACTTTGTTCATATTTTTGGCCCCTAACTTTGAGTGCTTCATCAAATATGATGCATTTTGTAAGCACAGTTTCGATTATGCGTGCTTAAGGCGAGTAAGGCATATTGTAATGAATAGGGGTGCAAATTTATGTTAAGCATTGGGGGAGATCATTTAGCAAAATTGACACGTCTGCAGATGTCCAATTTTTTGCCCAAAATGAAGTGAATACCAAAACAAAGGTCATCACGTTCGCTGATGCCCAGTTTTGCGACATGAAAATTTTGGGGGGATGTTGCCGGATTATTGGGGGGGATACATTCCTCCATGGATTTGCACCCATGGTTATGAAGAGGTACAAAATTATAGAAAAACTTTATTAACCCAAAGCATTGTTGAAAATGGCTGGTGGGTGACATGACTTCAAATCCCCCACATCCCCTCCCTGGATGCATCCTTGCATCCCACACACCCCCCCCCTGGATGCATGCATCCTTACATCCTTGCATCCCACGGATGCATCCCCCCCCCTGGATCCGCCCCTGCCACTGGATTTAATAATACCTCCCACAATTACACAAACGGAAGAAGTGGTTCAAGTTGGCTGACAACTTGAAAGTGGGACAACTGGTTTTGGTGGGAGGTTATGGGAACTTTGTTAAGCGAGGACAATGATTGGTATAGCTTTATCCTCTTATCACGAGAAAGCGACGGAGGCGCTATGTGTAGGACGAATCCAGACTCGCTTAGGAGTTGCCTTTGTTTCCAAGTTTTCCGCTTGAATTTTCTTCTGACTTCTTAATTTGCTGCTTGCCAGACTCCACCAAGCAGAGATAATCATCGTGAAGCATTTTATCCAAGGACGCAACAACGAGACTAGGTTGGGAGTTGAACCGTTAACCTTGCGATCATGGTCGTCGTAAAAACGACGCTCCGAACCACTAGGCCACGCTACCGACACTACGCCACGCTGCCGACACTACGCCACGCTGCCGACACTACGCCACGCTGCCGACAATACCGCAACGGACGTGTTATTGAGGTTTTACCTCAGATAAGAAAGGGTTAATGTTAGTTTATTGTTCGACAAGCAATGGTGGCAGTAAGTTTCTCCAGCACTCAAGCTAGCGAATCTGAACTAACTAATTTTTAAATTTGTAGGCCTACATGAAACTGCAGTCAACAACGGTTTTAAGTCAACTGCAGTCATTCAACAACAAAAATTTATTGTAAACAAGTCAAAGTTCATAATAACATGAAACACAGCTTTCTACACCAGATTATAAGCAGATTTTGAGAGACCGCTGGACATTTGGACAATTTTGAGGGACCGTTTCTATTCCTTAAAACGTCTTAAAAACACTGATTCCACCCATTGTGGTTTTCTATGACCTCATAATTGGCCCCCAGTGTTATAATTTTATCAATCAGTAAAAAAAATTCATGAAATTAAAATTTTGAAACAAAAATTGCATAAAATTTTTAAAATGGTTTGAAAAGTACGTTGTTCTGTGACAATTAGAAAGAAACGTTTGTCTCGTTTTTCTGTTTTTTTTTACAATCCATACCGGTACAACTGATGAACATGATGAAGTAAAACTGCCCATGAACTGGTGAGTGGATAAGTCTAAGATGGTTGATGAAATAGTATGGTCTGCAGGTTCTAGGTTATGATAAAAAATTGGGCCTAGTCCAGTCGTTCAAACAGTAAGCCAGAAATGTGAATCAACTCGGATAAAAATATTAGCTTGCTATAAGCTGCTACGGTTTAGAACGAAATTCAATTTATTTTATACTATGCTGGATTTTTACCCATTTCGCTTCACTTTGGGTAACGAACTAAAGCAGGAGCAAAAGTTGATGGAGAAGGAGATGGAAACCTGTAGGATCCTTCTCACAAAAAAGCGAAATTTTTTTCAAAAAAGTTTTGAGCGACATAGGCGTGTGTCCAGAAGGCGCAAAGGTTTTTAGCGCAAGTTGCTCCTTCTATATGATATAGATAACACGTCTTCTGAGCACCATTAAGAGCGTTTCAAGAATAGAGAAAGCAAACTGGAAAGCTTTCGTAATTCATCTCACCAGTCACGGCATAATCAATGTAATTTTTTCATTTTTCAGGACCAAATCGCTTAGAGCCTAAAAACTGCGTGATCTTCTTGAATATTTGTTTAACCCTAGAAATAACAAATTTTTTTTCTTTGGATTTTTTCAACGGATTTTTTCAACAACGACCCTAGAAATAACGGATTCTTTCAACGGATTTTTTTCAAACAATATTAAGTCCGAGTGTCAAAAGGTCAATTGACACTCAGACTTAATATTGTTTGAAAGCAATTTCCTAGATGCGTCTTTGCTGTTCAATTAATCCTAATTTATTTGCATCTGAAATCAATTGAAACAAAGGAATTCTATTACGCGATATTTAATTAACACGTTAGACTGAACTATAGCGCGATGTGTTATTGAAAGCAGTTACTAAAAGGAGGTTTGAAGGGGTCTCATACAGAATTAGCTTGAAAAGTTACGATGATGTAGAAGTTAGAAAGCCTTTATAGATATTTATCGGTCGCTAGTGGTGTCAATTAATTCTCAGATAAGACAGGAAGAACAGTATGCGGGGTTGTCACAAAGAACATTTTGAAAAACATGTTGCTCTTTATTCATCAAAGTTTTTCTTCACATTACTACCAGAGAGCATCTTGCTGCTCAGCTACAAAGCAAAGAAAAATAAGGTACTAGTGTTTTTGCTTTCCTCTGAACATGAAACAACTAAAGTTCATGAGGGGGAGAAGGAAAAGCCAAAAGCAAGTTTGGACTATAACAACAACAAAAGTGAAGTTGACACTGCAGGTGAAATGCTTCGGTCTTACTCTACCAAAGCTTTTTCTAAAAGCGATGGTCTTTGGCAGCATTCTACAACCTGCTGGATATTGTGCCATTGAAAACGTATATGTGAGGATATTTTCTTGTCCAGCCAAAACTGACGTCAATTTTTATTCAAACTGGGAGAAGAGCTCTGCGCATTGGAACGGAGTCGCCAACATGAAATGGCGCATTTGCTGCGATTGAAACGAGTTCGTGATGGAGGTGACGAAGATTTACCACCGAATAAGCGAACCAAGTGCAGAATTTGCGATTCCAATAAAACTCACCTGAAGTGTGTAAACTGCTTTCGTTATGTTTGTAGCATAATTTATGTGCAATGAGCAAAGAATGCATCAATTTCAAATAGAACTATCTTTTTGGCATCTTTTCTGCAAGCAAGTAGCGATGGATGTCAATTGACTCCTTTGGGAGTTGGCGTAAAACTGGACAAAAATGCATAATTTTTTTGTCGAAATTTTTCTTCGCTCAATTGGAGTGTGTGATAACTAAAATAAGTAAAATTCAAAAAATCTCAACCTGCTATGTTATGTATGTTTTGTTCATTTAAAAAAAAAAAACAAGGCAAAAAGGGTCAACTTTGACACTTTTGGGAGTTCTAGGATTAAGAGCAAAATTCTCACGATATCCATTGTCCAGTAAGATTTCCTTGATCCGGTTTGTTTCTTCTTTCAGCTTGCTTTTGGAGCAGATCTTCAAGACACGATGAACAAGCGTCGACACTAAACTGAATTTACGTTTTATCGGCGTAAAGGATTCCCATCGCAGGTACTCCCCTGTGAACGTAGGTTTGCGATTAACTTTAGTTTCGTAGCTGACCTTCGTGTGTTCAACGTGGACGTCGAGGAAAGGAAGGGAGTTGTTTATCTCCTTCTCAAAAGTAAACTGAAGAGAGGAATGTAAACCGTTAAGTCTAATTAAAAATTTCTCTGACTCTTTTTCATTTTGAAAGATGACAAAAGTGTCATCGACATAGCTAAATTGCACGGCAGGTTTGGATATTTTAGGAAATAGCTTTTCTTCATAATATCCAACAAAGATGTTAGCCGAAGCGGGGCCAAGCGGTAACCCCATAGCCACTCCATCTATTTGCCTGTAGATGGTGTTGACAAAACTGAA